>RYFJ01000500.1:0-315167 GCA_003991445.1 Oryza meyeriana var. granulata | reverse complement strand
ATGAGACGCAGTCCTCCATCCATCCAGGAAGCACCAAGATGTACCCAAGACTTAGAACAAGTTTTGGTGGGCCAGCATGAAGAAGGGATAATCGCTGAGTTGTGGCACTTTGTGATGTGTGTAGCGAGTCAAGGCAGAACGACCAACGGCCTGCAGGACTGCTACCGCCACTCAAGGTCCAGAGTGTGAAGTGGGAAGAGATCAGGGATGGATTTATCACCGGTTATTGCCCCGGACATCATCGGGGTATTGACTCAATCTGGGTGATCGTGGAGTCGACTCACCAAAGTTGCGCATTTCATCCCCGTGCATACACGTACTCGGGTAAAGAGAAACTGGCGGAACTGTATATGGCTCGCATAAATGTGTTTACATGGAGCTACCCAAGAAGATCGTTTTTGACCGTGGTAGCCAGTTCACTTCCAAGTTTTGGTAGAAGTTACAAGAAGAGTTGGGAACCCGACTGAACTTCAGCACAGCATATCATCCGCAAACAGATGGTCAGACTGAAAGAGTCAATCAGATATTGGAGGACATGCTGAGAGCTTGTGCACTAGACTTCGGAGGAACATGGGATAAGAGCTTACCATACGCGGAGTTCTCGTACAACAACAGCTACCAGGCCAGCTTGCAGATGGCACCGTTTGAAGCTCTGTATGGCAGGAAGTGCCGCACACCCTTTTCTGGGATCAGACAGGTGAACGTCAGGGTATTCGGAACCGACGCACTCAAGGAAGCAGAAGAGAAGGGTAGCCATAATACGAGAGCGTTTGAAGACGGCTCAATCCAGACAGAAGAGTTATGCTGACAACCGACGACGAGACTTAAGCTTCGAGGAAGGAGACTACGTGTACCTTCGCGTCACCCCACTCCGCGGAGTACACAGGTTCCAAACCAAAGGGAAGCTAGCACCACGTTTCGTGGGACCCTACCAAGTGCTAGCCCGTAAAGGTGAAGTGGCATATCAGTTGAGCCTCCCAGCTTCAATGATTGGCATACACGATGTGTTCCACGTGTCACAACTGAGGAAGTGTCTGAGGATACCAGCAGAACAGGCAGATCCGGAACAGATCGAGATCCAGGAAGACCTCACCTACGTGGAGAAGCCAATACGGATCCTGGAGATCAGTGAAAGAAACACCAGGAGCCGGGTAATCAGATTCTGCAAGGTACAGTGGAGTCACCATTCAGAGGAAGAAGCCACCTGGGAGCGAGAAGACGAACTGAAGTCCGCCCATCCTCACCTTTTCGCCAGCGCCTCCGAATCTCGGGGACGAGATTCTGTTTAAGGGGGGTAGGTTTGTCACACCCTGAGTTTAGCCACACAGAAACTTTACCGGAGAAAATACCCAAGAAAAGGAATTTTAAAATGGCTAGAGAAATTAATTGATGGTGTAAAATGCAAGATAATAAATTATCGTGGCCGGGAATATTTTTCTTGTATTCTCTGTGCCAAAATACATTAACTGGATTTTTAGTGGAATTTACAGACCACAGGAACCATTTTTAATAAATAAAAATGCGCTTATCGGAATTTAAATCCTCCTGGAAACCTTTTTCCTTTTCTTTCCCTTCTGTTTTCTCTGCTTTCTCTTTTTCCCCATCGCCGGGCCGCCGGCCCAGCACTGTGCCGCAGGCCGGTTTTCCCTCCCCGGCCTTTTTCTCCTCGCGCCCGTGCCCCCGCGCCCTTGCGCCCGTGCCCCGCGGCCGCGCCCTCGCGCCCGCACCCTTGCTCCTCGCGCCCGCGCCCCCGCTCCCGCCCGCTCGCGCCCGCGCCCGCAGTCGTGCTCGCGCCCTTGCGCTCGCGCCCGCGCCCGCGCCCACGCACCTCCCGCTGACAGGCCGGGCCCGCCTGTCAGCATCATCTTCCTCCTCCGTCCGAATCGGGCGGAGGGGAAACTCCCCGGGGCCGTCCGATCCGGCACCGCCTCCTGCCTCATCCTTCCCGTACTCGCACTCGTTCAAACGGTCGCGGACCGAGTCCGCCCCACTCCCCCGAGTTCCCCGGCGTCCACGTCCCCTCTCTCCCGTGAATCTCGCACATGACGCCCACGCCGCCGTCCACTCTCCCGTGCACGATTGGAGCCGTTCGGCCTCGATCTCTCTCGGCCGACTGTATATAAACCATCTCCACCCTCTCCTCCATCTTTTCCCCAACACGCCGAGCTTTCCAGTGCACCAGAACCCCGTCGCCACCGCGCACCCGAGCTCCACCGTCTTTCGCCGCTTCCGGTCGCCGCTCGCCGCCGTTCCGGACGCCGCCAGGCGACTCCGCCACCGCCTGCACCTCCGCCGCGCCGCGCCGCATCTCGGCCGCCACTCCGTGGAAGCCGAAGCTCGCCGGACCGCCTCGCCCGCGCGCACGGTGTGTATCGGCCTTCCGCCTCCTTTCCGGCCGGTGATTCCTGCCGCGCCGTGTCTCCATTCTCCACTCTAACTCCTCTCCCGTCCTCCTCATCCTCCAGGACACCTCGGCAGCCGCCTCTCGCCCGTTCCCCGCCGTCGGAGCTCCGTCGCCGACGTCGTCCCGAGGCCGCCGCCGCTTTTTCGTCGCCACCGTCGTCTTCGCGCCGTCGCGAGCCGCCGGTGAGAACCCCCTCCGTTTTTCCGTTCATTTCCGCCCCTCCGTGTGGTCGTCGCCGCGCCGGGTGGTTGCCGCCGGCGACCATCGGGTCGCGTGCGCGCCGCCGCCTCCCGCTCGGGACGGCTGGCTTTGGCCGCCGCTCCCCGGGGCCGTCCGATCTGCCGGGTGGCAGATCGGGGCCGCCCGCTCGCTCGCCCGCGTGGTTGCCCGCGGTGGCGCCACGTGGTCCGCCCGCTCTTGGCCGCGGTGCACTTGGTCCGCCGTGCGCCTGCCTCTCGCGCCACTGGCTGGTGGAGCCCGCCTGTCGGCGCCGGCTTCCCAGTCTGGTGACGTCATTAATCGGTTAATGCGCAATAAATCATCTGGTTAATTATGTTTTACACTAAAAATAGCAGTAAAAATTCAATAAATCATAACTATTTCATGCGAACTCCGATTAAGTCCATTCAAATTTCATTAAATCCAGAAAAATGCCAAGAATCCATTAAAAATACTTTCAGCCCATGTTTGTTGACCCCCATGTACTGTTTTTAATTGTTTATGCATTGTTTGTTGTAGAATCCGACGCCGGTATTTTTCCTGCGTATTTTGAGATCGTAGCCGAATACCTTGAGCCGGAGCAAGGCAAGTCGCACTGATACTTTGATCAATTTGTACCCATTTTTCGCTAAATTGCTTTGTTTACTTAAATAAACTGCATTATTTTAATAATTCATGTGGATTGGTATTGCCTATACAATGTTAGGTTTCAGCCTTAGTTTTGATAACTAAATCCTTGTCACCTGGGTAATAATATGACTAGTTTACAATTCTTAGGAATGCTTAGCCATGCTTAGCAACATAGCTCACCTGGGAATTAAATAATGTCTTTTTATATGATTCGACTCAATGTCGAAAAAATGGAACCTTGGATAGGTTGTTGTTAAATTCCTAAAATTTTGACCTAAATGGTGGGCTGTGGGTGTATGGTTTTGCTTGTCACACCCATGGCAATTAAGGACCGGTTCGCGGGAACCACTTGGGCAACTCCCCGTACTTGCCACAAGCCAGCGTGGGCAACGGCTAGGCTTGAAGCGTTTCTTCTCCCTCTCCTAGGCACCGATGAAGAGGGTGGGCGTGATGGAGTTGGGTCGGCCCGGGGTAGGGTTGATCGGCTGCCGGATTCACCGTGGCGCAAGGGGGGTAGCCTGGCCAATATGGCGTGCCCTGTCGGCAGGTGCAACCTCAGCGTGGTGTGGATGGTTAGGGAGGGGTTGCGTGAACGGTCCTGTCACAGCCTCGCACGGGACATCGTGGTGATGTACTGGCACACGGGAACGTGTGTGGGGGCTGTGTCTTGTGGGTACAATTGTACACCTCTGATCAGAGTAAAACTATTCGAATAGCCGCGCCCGCGGTAATGGGCACATTGGCCAAGACTCACCGTGATTAGTCTCACCCTAGATAATTAATCCTGTTTTATCAAACTGGTGTGTGGAAGGTGTGAGTCCGGTCGACGTGGTTGAGTTGACCGGGGGTGACTGGTTAGCGTGGTTTAACGCTAATCGGTGGAGACTGGTGAGTGTGGTGTAACTCTCATCAGTTACGCCTGGTGGTCGTGGTGTAACTTCCATCAGCGCGGCCTGGTCAACGTGGTTTAGCGTTGGTCGGGAAAAACTGGTCAGCGTGGTACGTTGTCCGGTGGTGACTGGTTAACGTGGTGTAGCGTTAATCAGTGGAGTCCGGGTAACGTGGTGTAACGGTACCCGGAGGTGTCTGGTGAACGTGGTGTAGCGTTCATCAGTGGAGACTGGTTGACGTGGTTTAGCGTCAATCGGTTGGGAATGGTTGGGCCTGGTTAACGTGGTGTAACGTTAATCAGTGGAAGTTAATATTGTTAATTAAATCAACTTTTTACTGTTTGCGAACTACTCCCTTTTGCAACTGCTTTTCCGCAAATAAACCCTGTCCCATCTTTGTATCCTGTGCATTTGCATATTTGTGGGTGTGATTTGTTGAGTACTGTGGGTGGTACTCAGCCTTGCTCCATTTTCCCCCCCCCCAGTGTTGGAGAACGCGTCTGACGAGGAACGTTCTGAGGATTAGGCTGGCTCCGCCGTCAAGGTGCCTGTGGGAATGGAATCGGCTGTTTGGCCAGAAGTTTATAGACTCCGTTTTACCTTTTTCCGCTGCATTTATGTAATATACAGTTTACTCTGTTTGTAAGACACTCTGTATGGCAACTTGGTTTGTGTACCCTGGCTTTCCTGGGCAGGGATTTATTACACATTAATGTTCAGAATTTCGGTGCGAATTTCTGGGCGTTACAAAGGCTGAGCATCATTCTCTCTTCTCATTTCTTCTCCTCTTAGCCCTAACTCACTCTCACTCCCTCCTGTGGCGATTTTTCACTCCTACTGTCAAAAACCTTTGGGCATCCACGTTTCCCTCCTCTTGGGTGGTCGGAAACTCTGTCCTGTCGATGTTTTTGCGAATCCTCATCTCAAGGTATTGGTTTCAATCTTGTTTCTTAGGTTTTTCCTCTTTTTGCCCCGATCTCTAAATCTATGAACCTAGGACCAGTTCCCCTTGGTTAGAAACCTTCTTGCACACCCCTAGATCATCGATCTATAGTCTTGGATCAAATACATTGGCTAGTTTTGAGATCACCTTTTTCACCCTGTGCAAGCCAGAGGTTCTAACCCTCAAGGTCGGAGGCTCCGACCCTTTGGTCGGATCCTCTAACCGGCTTGTTCTACTAGCCGTGTAGTCTTTGATTCTACCGTTATACCGTTGCACTCAATTCCTTCCTTGATTCCTAGTTGTATTTTAGTGTCAATGGCTAGGGAGACACGTCAGAAGGCGAGACAAGATATTTCCACCTCCGGTACTCAGAGTGATCAAGATTCACCTCTTGCTCCTCCCAATTAGAGAGCGGACAAAGGAAAGGGACCAGCTCGAGCTGGCAGCAGCAAGAGGGTAGGAGGAGGCAAGAGAGCTGCTACACACCCTCCCACTACTTGACAGACCCGTGCTTTGCTTTGGTCATCAGGGATCCTGATGCACAGCTGCCTCCAAGGCGTGGTGGATCTCGCGTTGGTGCTCACAGTACCGGTAGTGGCATATTCGATGACCCAATCCGAGTGATCAAGCATAGGGCAGTCAGCACTACTCCCTTTGGCCACATTGCATGGCAACACTTTGACTATCTCCACGATGTGGCAAGGGGAGGCAGAGACAGGAAGCAGAATCCAGATACTCTTCCTCAGGAATTGTCAGACCCTCAGTTTGTCACTACCGTCAAGGTGGATTGGTAAACTCAGTCTTCATGAGTCGTCCCAAGCCTGTGATAGAGATGAAGTATATCGACTGAGAGTATATGTAGAGCCAGAAGGGCCAGATATTCAAGGATGTGATCAAGCTCTTTTTGGATAAGGACATTGAAGGGATTATGGGGTTGCAGTATGATTGGAGTGAGGAGGTCATTGGTTAGTTCTATGTGACAGTCTTCTTTGAGGAAAGTCCACAACATGAGCTTCAAATGAGATGGTGGACTCAGGGAGTGGAGTACACTGTCACCATCTCTTAGTTTGCAGCTATTTTGGGGTTGGACCCAGATGATCTCAATAGGCCGAGCCTGCACAGTGAGAACACTCTCCCCATTCTGTGGACCATGTTTCTTTACGCCGACGGAGCTCCTAGAAACTGTATGGGGACCACCAAGGGGCTGCTTCCCCCTTGCAAAATTCTTCTGAACATGATCAGGGCTACTCTCTCTCCCAAAGTTGGAGATGCCATTGCTCTCCCCGCTCGCCACTACACTCTGCATGCTAGATTGAGGAGGAATCAGCCGCACATCAGTGTAATGAAGTATATCTAGTTTGAGATCTTCAACATTGTGATAGAGCCCAAGAGAGGATGTGCCTATGCTCTTTATATCATGAAGATGATTGATGAGGTGTCCGGGCTAGTGTTTGAGAAGGAGGTGAAGCACAAGTCTTACCGTCCACCAGCTCCTCCTGTTGTGAAGTTTCCTTCAGATTCCTTACGGTTTGGTTCTTTGTCCTAGAGTTCAGAGTCGCCTATCAAGAAGGCACTCAAGGCTATCTTCAACATTTGGACCAAGAATGCCGTGAAGATCAAGAAGTTGGAGCGCTAGTAGAAGGAGATGTTGAGGGATGCTGGCAAGACTGTTTTTGAGGATGAGGTGTTTGAGGATCCCTTTACTGCCTACGTGTCTGCTCAGCACATTGCTAGTGGCGCAAGTCCTTCCACTGCTAGACCGTTTGGCGATTCCGAGTTCGAGGAAGATTATGATGAGGACACAAAGAAGGATTCTTACCATGATGATGATGATGGGAAGGATGATGAGGAGGATAAGGACGAGGATGATGACATTGTGGTAGAGGTTCCATCTTTTCAGTTAGTGTACGACATTCCTCCCATTGTCGATAGGGATGATGATGCCGCCAATGGAGACACAAAGATCATTCCTCCTGATGATGAGACCAGCACTACAGGCAGTCCAGCGTCCAACGACACTGAGATCATCCCCTCCAACGATGACTGAGTCCCTTGTTCCCCTGTCTTTCCTCTCTTTTTGGTGCCTTAATGCCAAAGGGGAGAAAAGTTCAGAATGAAGAGGCCTCTTTTCACCATTTTTTACTACTGTTGTAGTATGGTCGGAGGTTCCGGCCTTGGCAGCCGGAAGCTCCGACCCCCCTCCTATGTTAGGTCTCTTAGTATTCCTATTCCTTTGTGGACATGTATTGACTGTATGCTGGGATGTAATGACTGTTTAACTATTGTTCTAGTTTAATTTCAGTCCTTAGATATCTTTATGTGATGCCTTGCGATGTGATGTGATGTTTTTTCTTTTTGTGTGGTTGCCATGTCAGACTTCGCACCCCATGGATGAAAAGAGATGAACGAGGCTTTCCATGTTCTACCCATACCAAATATGTATATGAACTTCACTCTCACTCATATATGCATATTTCTAGGGGGAGCCAAATTCACCTTCTTTCACTCAAAATCAATTTTATATATTCAATCTGTTGTAAGCTCTAACCGTGTTGTCATCAATGACCAAAAAGAGGAGATTGAAAGTGCATCTAGCCCCCTAAGTGGGTTTTGGTGGATTAATGACAAAATGATTACGGGACTAATGAGTTAAAAATCAAGAAATGTGCAGAGATTAGTTCCAGATTGCTTGGCGTGGTGCATGGAGACCCCCACAAAAACATGACGCAAAGCGACAAAGCGACTCAGAGTTTATTTTAATTACTTTTGAAATTTCTTTTGAGTCGTAGGAAAGCCGTACAATCAAGAGGGGCTGCAAATAGTATTCCAAGACCACTCAAGTGCTTAAGATCCAAATAGCCGAGAATATATCACTTTGGCACAACACTTCCACTTAGGTTGGGGCAGTTTTAGTGTCAGGGTCGGAGGTTCCTACCCCTAGGGTCGGAGGCTCCGACCAACCTTCTCAACCATCGGCTAAGTGTTGGCTAGAGGTTCCTACCCCTAGGGTTGGAACCTTCTGGCAAAAATCTATGAGTAACGGCTAAGTGACATATGCCAATGCCTATAAAGCACAAACCTTGTTTCTAGCCATTGCTTGGCTATTCCACTCCTATTCCACTGTCACCTAGCCTCTCCTAAGGTCCTTTGAGCTCTCCCAACTAGTTCAAATGCCACCTTTGTGTTTCTTGTGAGGATCTAGTGGTTAATTGAGTGATTTTTCTTGAGAGAAGGCTAGGAGGATCTTGTGCACTTGAGAATGGACGCAGATCAACTGTTTAGAGCTTATTTCTCTTGGAGGGAAACCACCTAGACGGTTAGGCGTCATCCGCGAGCTTCCTCAAGTTGTATATTGTCCTGGGAAGAGTTTGTGAAGGTTAACCTCACCTCCGCTAGGAAAAGAGGTAAATTCGAGTGGATACCAAGCTGATCTTCGTGGTCGCTTGGTGAGGCAAGGGGTCAATCAAGACATGGCTTTCCGGAGCTCCTCAACGGAGACGGAAGATCTTTGTGATCCGAACTTCAAGAAAAATCTTTGTGTCTCTCTTGTGCTTGCTCATTATTGTGTTATTTAGTCTCTACACTTGCCTGAATCTATCTCCTAACTTATTTGTTTGCATTAGACTTGATCTTTATCAATTTATCACTTATTGAAGTGTCTTGGTAGAGTTTGAACCATAGGGTCGGAACCTCCAGCGTTCTAGGTCGGAGCCTCCGACCAGCCCTCTCGGCCGGCCTGAGAGAGCCGGTCAGAGCTTCCTACCATTAGGGTCAGAGGTTCCTACCAGAATTTTACCACTACTTTTTTGAGAATTTTTCAGGAATGCCTATTCACCCCCCTCTAGGCAACATCAACAGGCTTTTAATAGGGACATATTTGCTTGGAAGCCTTCCAACATGCCTGGTGTACCTAGGGAGGTGATCGAGAATTCCCTAAATGTCATGCCGGACGCCAAACCAGTCAAACAATGGCTACGGTGCTTTGCACAAGACCGCAAAGATGCTATTCGAGAGGAGATAACCAAGCTCCTGGCAGCCGGGTTCATCAAAGAGGTCTACCACCCGGATTGACTGGCAAACCCAGTTCTACTCCGGAAGAAGAACGGTAAACAGCGCATGTGTGTCAACTATACCGACTTAAACAAGGCATGTCCCAAAGATCCATTTGGTCTACCCAAGATAGATCAGGTGGTCGATTCAACTGCGGGATGCGACTTACTCAACTTTCTGGACTGCTATTCGGGATACCATCAAATCAGCCTAAAAGAGGAGGACTGCTTAAAGACTTCCTTTATCACGCTATTCAGAGCATACTGCTATATCACTATGCCATTCAGGTTGAAAAACGCTGCGCAACGTATCAACGTGCCATCCAGCGGTGGCTTCACACTCAACTCGGGTACAACATGGAGTCGTATGTCGATGACGTGGTAATCAAGACCAAATTCAAGGAAGACCTCATCGCCGACTTAGAAGAAACTTTTCAAACCTTTCGGAGATTCAAGATGAAGCTAAGCCCAGAGAAGTGCGTCTGCGGAGTACCTTCGAGCAAACTACTCGGTTTCATTGTCTCACATCATGGCATAGAGGTGAACCCAGAGAAAATCAACGCAATCATGAGCATGGCTCCCCCGACTAGCCAGAAGGGCGTACAAAAGGTGACCGGCTGCATGGCGACACTTAGCTGATTGTATCCCGACTTGGTGAACGGGGCATGCCCTTTTTCAAACTACTAAAGAAGGTTGACAATTTTCAATGGATGCCTGAAGCCTAATAAGCCTTTGAAGACTTCAAGAATTTCCTTACATCACTCCCGTGTTGGCATCACCAATGCCCTAGGAACCACTTATGTTGTATCTAGCAGCAACTACTCAGGTAGTCAGCACAGTTCTGGTTATCGAGCGGGCAGAGCCAGGACATATACAGAAAGTTCAAAGGCCAGTCTACTTCGTCAGTGAAGTCCTAGGTGAATCCAAGATGCGATATCCCCAAGTCCAGAAGCTGCTATATGGATTACTCATAACTGTCCGAAAGTTGGTGCACTATTTCTAGTCGCATCAAGTCACAATCGTCATATTGTTTCCACTCGGGGATGTTTTACATAATCGTGAAGTCATTGGCAGAATCAATAAATGGGCACTCGAGTTGATGGCGTTTGACATTGTCTTTCAACCATAGACAACAATTAAATCTCAAGCTCTCACCGACTTCGTGGATGAGTGGATGGAAGTTCATACGACTACACCTGCAGACAAGCTTGAATACTAGACAATGTACTTCGACGGTTCCCTATGGATCGGCGGAGAAGGAGATGGCGTCGTTCTGACGTCACCCAATGGGGAAAAACTCAAATATGTCCTTCAAATACACTTTCTAATGTCTCACAATGTCTTTGAGTATGAAGCACTCATCCACGGGCTTCGCATTGCCATATCTCTCGGTATCTGATGACTAGTGGTTCACGGGGATTCGCAACTCATGGTGAACCAGGTCATGAAAGACGGTACGTGCCTGGATGACAACATGGTGGCATATTGTCAAGAGGTGCGAAAGCTAGAGAACAAGTTTGACGGGCTGGAAATCACACATGTTTTGTGCTAATACAATGAAGCTACAGACCAGTGTCGATGTTTTACACCGGCAATATGATTATAGGGCTACCCGGCGGATGGAAACTCAGTGGATTGCAAAGGAACACGGAGAGATTTTATACTGGTTTAGGCCCTCGATGTGAGGTAATATCCTACGTCCAGTTGTAGTGTATTCCTTTGAGGATTTGTGTTGTCCTGATGAACTCTTCTGCCCTTAGGGGGTGCCCTGCCTCCCCTTATATACTAGGGGACAGGGGTACAAGGTAGGAGTCCCAGCCGGATACGACCAAGGGATCTCCACTTAGAGATACAATTTACCCGACTAGGACTGTATATTCCTTATTGTACAAGGCAAAGTTTGCCGGGTGCTACTATATCTCTAATTACAAGTCTCGGCCCATCCTCTATCCGAGTGGCCCATATGCTTGTGATGAGATACCCGGGGCCCATGGCCTCCACAGTAGCCCCTGAGACCTTCATAGTTGAGTCACAGCTGATGCCGAGTGCTCATCCTCCACGGTGAAGATTGCCCGAATGCATTGCTCCTGAGTACTCTTTGTCTGAGTGCCTCTTCTTCCCGAGTCCTACTTCATGTCAGCTGGCAGCGAGGCTATGAAGGGCTTTGTGTAGATGTATGAATAGTGTGCGCCGAATAGGCGCACCTATTAGGTGTAGCCCCCGACTTTGTGCTTAATTGTGAAAACAATTAAACATAAAGTCAAAGATCTTTAACCCTGTAGTCTTTCCTGAGTAGTATACTACTGGTATATGAGACTCTTCGGTATCATGTCAACCGGAATATGATTTATAGTCTTTGCCTAGTAGGATGCTACTCGTATATGGGACTCTTCAGCTTCATGTCAGCTAGAAAGGGTGTTTATAGTCTTTCCCGAGTGGCGTCTCACTCGGAAGTTAGACTCCTCAGCATCATGTCAGCTGAAAAAAATATTTATAGTCTCTCCTGAGTAGTGCACTACTCAGAAGTTAGACTCTTCAGCGTCATGTCAGCTGGAATAATCTTGCTCATGGCAACTGTTGGCCAAGCATGTAGGCCGAGTATCACTTTATGAAATTAAATCCATTGCGTGGTCAGGTGTACTTGAGAGATACTTGCATCCCTAATTTTGATGAAGACCAGCTTGTGATCCTTATAAGGATATATCCTCAATACCTGGCAGATAAAACAGATACCTACAGCAATTAGGCCATTATAAAGCATATCTGTTTACCTCATTGGTTCTTGTTAGTAGCACCAGCACCGTGATTTTAACACAGCCAGCAAGCGGCCCATATTGAGCGTGCTACTGTAGAAACTCATATCTTAGTGGCCCAATACCGACTTTGTAGGCCCAAGCCCACGAATCGGAATCGGCTCTATAAAAAGGCGGGGAGAGAGAAAAGATTCCCTCATCTTCTCCAATCCTCCAATTGTTTTTTCTTCCAACTTCCGTGCCGAAATTTCACCTCCCGCTTCGCTAGGGTTCACTATTGCTCGCTCTTCCCTACTGAAACTCGGGCGATTCCGCTCCTCCTCATCCATTCCAAGCCCCCGGCAGCCTTTTCCCCAAATCTCCTCACCCCCAGCCATGCCGAGAGCGTCTGAGATCCCAGAGGTGACCGATGAGGCATGGCCGACTTCGGATTGCGGTCGGTCCAAGATGGAGCGTTTGGAGAAGCAGTTGAGGTTGCAGAGCCACGATGTCATCAACTGGCATTTGGCTGAGGGCGAATCGGTTCTGAAGCCCCAGGAGGGTGAGACCGTTGTTTTCGCCTCTTTTTTCCACCGGGGTCTTTCTCTTCCTTCTTCCAAGTTCTTCCGCCAGCTTCTCGCTTTTTACGAACTCGAGTTGGTGAATCTAAATCCCAACTCGATTCTGCAAATTTCCCTTTTTGTGACTCTCTATGAATGCTTCCTGGGTGTGGAACCCCATTTGAATCTCTTTAGATATCTGTTCCATATCAAGCCCCAGCCCTCCAAGAATAAAATCCAAGTAATTGGGGGGGACGGTATCCAACTCAGGAATGAGATGAAGAAGACCTATATCAATATCCCTCTGAAATCTTCTCTCAAAGGCTGGCATAAGGAATGGTTTTACTGTTTCGATCTGGAGCCAAGCCTTCCCTCTTTCATGGGTTTGCCTCCGGTGGTCATTGCCAAGTGGTTGTCTCTGCCCACCTCCGAAGAAATGGGGCAAGTTGATATACTGGTTGACAGGATTGATAAGATGAAGCGAGCCGGGCTAACTGGTCCATGGGTGGCCAGACGATTCCTGACTCGATGCATTAGGCCACTAAAGTTGAGGTGTCACTTCGGCTGGGACTACAGGGGCAAAGGTGATCCCAGCCGGGAACATGCTGACCTGATGGACAAGTACAAAGTGACCACCATCCTACTGGATTTCTTTGCCAGCGGGGTGATCGAAACTGAAGACACAGATCGATCTGTGGTGGCTTATAGCTGGAAGAGGCTGCGCCCAAAGGTAATTCTTGATGATATTGTCTTGTGGTTCACCTGTGATGAGTACTTGTAGATATGTGCCCAGATTGTTTCCAGAATGTGTAATATGTATGGTTGAACTGCTTGTAGTCACGTGAGGAGTTCGATAATGACTCCCGAACTCTGTCGGCCATGAAGTCGAAGAAGAGGCTGAGAAGTCCTTCTACTACCCAGCTCGACTCCAAGAGAGCAGGGAAGAGACCCGTTGTAGATCAGGGCAAGAAGAAGGTTATGATGTCGAGTGCCATAGCCGGGAGTCTGAAGATAAAAGATACTGCCGGTACAGCCCCCAGGCTACCGAGTCCCAGGCTGGGACCAGCGCAATCAAGCTTAGCATCATCGAGCCCAATATGAGTGCTGCCGAGTACAAGGCCAAGTCCAGCGCTGCCAGGCTCAGTAACATCGAGCCCAAGAATGGCGCCACCGAGTACCCGGGCACCCCAGCTGGCCACACCGCGAGCGGGGCTGACCAGGATACAAACACCGTCACTGACCACCATGCCCTCAGGCGCGACAGCCAGCAGCCCTCCAGTGCCCACCTCTAGATCACCTGGACAGCGACTTAAGTTCTCCAAGAGGTAGGTTGCTCTGGGTCTTCTGGAAATCTTGTTCAGTATGGTAGCGTATTGATGCTTGACTCGTTATGTAGGAAGTGGGCCGACATTGACCTCAAGGAGATCGCTCCAGCCACCCCTGTCGTCGAGCTAGCCCCAGCCGAGCCAGCGCTAGCGAGCACACCTGCGGAGCCAGCGACGGTCCCATTTGCAGAAACTGAGACCATCCCGACTGCAGGGCCACCGACACCGGCCGACCAAGGGGCAGTTATCGAGGCTGTTGCTCCAGTCCCCGAGCCAGCCCCTGAGGCCCTAGAGGCTGCTGAGGTGAGGGCCAGGACCCCGTCGCCATCCTCATTGCCATCGTCGTCGTCATCGTCGTTGTCGTCACCGCCTTTGGAAAGGCCGGACCTCCCTAGGCTCAAAGCCCCTCCCCGCAAGTTCCCGAGGACATTCCGCTGGACGGCCCCTGACGGAACTGCGAGGAGTTACAAGCATGATGAGGTTGCAGCGGAGAACGAGCGTGAAGACTTGCTTCATGCCACAATCGCCGCGTCCCAAGGGATTAAGGTATGAATCTTGTCGTATTGGAATCTTGGTAGTCCTCCTTGCACAAGTGCCCTGACGCTTGACTTCGCCTCGCACTGTTTCTCCCCGAGTAGAAGCTGGTTGACCGCTCAGAGATGATGAACGAGGTCCTGACCCGGGTTGCCCCCCAGCTCCAAGAATTGGACCAGCTCCGGGCTTTAAAAGCCGAAGTGGAAGGGCGCAGCCAGGAGAGGGAATCTTGGCTGAGGGAAGCCGTTAATCAGCTTAGGACCAAGAATTGGGACCAAGCCAAGAAGATTGGAAGTAAGTCTCCCTGACTAATCTCTTAGTATGTTTGTCCAGCTGTGTCGTTTTCCGAGTGCCTTGTGTCTTGACTGCAATGCTGAGTGCTTGACTATTCTGATGTGCAGCCCTCAAAACCGAGCTGAAGACCCGAACAGAGGGAGAAGTCTAGCTGAAGGAGGCCGAGAGAGCCAAGGCCAGACTCGAAAAGGACAAGTCCGACTTGACAAGGGCCGTGGCCGAGCTTGAGAAAGAGAAGGCTGACTTGAAGAGGGCCAATGCTAGGCTCAAAAAGGAAAAGGTCAAACTGGAGAAGGCCAAAGCCAAGTGGGAGGCCAACTATGAAAGTAAGTCTCTGCACTGACAATGATCTTAACCAATCCATTAAGTACTTTGTCTGTACTTTGCCTGACAAGTTTACTTGTTGGTGAACCCGGGCAGCTGCTAGAGCCAATGCCCAAATCCAATTCCAGGCTTTTGCAGAGGAAATAAAAGTCGTCAAGGAGTCACGGGAGATCCTTGCCGAGTCCGTGAAAGGGCTCCTTGACGTGATGGATCCTCGTCATGTGGGAACCAGCTCCACCACGGTGTCTCAGGTGTAGGCGTGCCTTAACGAAGCTCCGAGTATCCTGAAGAGGTACTCGGATGAGCGTACTATCTTCGGCGTGGCCCAAACCCTGGCGATGACCAAGTCCATCTACCCCAGGGCAAACATTGAAGCCATCGGAGAGGGATTCGCCGAGGAGACGACACCTGAGGAGGCGCTGGAGCTGATAGCAAGGTGAGGCCGACTGCAGAGGTGATCACCCGAGACCTAGGTATGTAAAAACAGTCCATCATGCAGTCGATGTATATGAATTTTTGTAAAGACATGTGTAAATATATGTGCAATGCTGCCAAGCTTTCAATTATTACTCAGTTGTCATTAGTTTTACCCGACTATATAGTCTATGTCGAGTTGGTCTATAGGAACTTAATAAAATCGTTCATCACAGAAAGCTGTACTTGGGCAAACATAACAAAGTCATTGCAAAACTTCATAACTTAAGTAAGACAGGCTTGTATATTATTGACCAAGCACATATAATACATGCAGCCCCTGACTCACTACTCGGTTGAGACAAGCAGCGTAGTGAGTCAGAGAAAATCTGTACACATGGAAAATATAAGACTCAGGTATAGAAAAGACGTAGCTATTCTATATTCCATGAGTTGCTAATGAGGGCACCGTCTTCGGTCTTTAGTCGGTAGGCGCCTGGCCGCATGACCTCGGCTATAATGGACGACCCTTCCCATATTAGGGATAGTTTATGCTTGTCTTTGGTGGTTTGTATTTTTCTCAAGACGAGATCTCCGACCAAAAAGGTGTGCCCACGGACATTGCGATTGTGGTAGCGAAGTAGGCCTTGAAGATACCTTGCCGACTGGATTATTGCGATGTCCCTTGCTTCTTTCAACTGATCTAGTTCGACCAATCAGGTATTGTTTGAGGTGTCTTCTGAGTAAGCCCGAACTTGCGGAGAGCCGAACTCTAACTCGGTTGGTAGCATAACCTCGGCACCGTAAACTAGAAATAAAGGGGATTGCCCTGTTGCCTGACTAACCATGGTTCTGAGAGACCAGAGAACAGATGGGAGCTCTTGTACCCACCGGCCCACATATGGTTGTAGTCGGTTGAATATCCTGGCCTTGATACCTTGTAAGACCATGCTGTTGGCACGTTCAACCTGCCCATTGCTCCATGGGTGTGCCACAGAGGCATAACAGATCTTAATGCCGAAGTCATCACAGAAATCTTGAAACGCACCGCCCGTGAACTGAGTACCGTTGTTCGTGATGATGCGGTTAGGGACCCCGAATTGGTATAATATACTCATGATGAAGTCCTTTGCTCATGCCGCTATTATGGTAGCAACGGGTTTTGCCTCGATCCACTTCGTGAATTTATCCACTGCGATGAACAAGTGTGTGAACCTTCCTGGTGCTTTCTAGAAAGGCCTGACCATGTCAAGCGCCCATACTGCAAAGGGCCAAGAGAATGGGATTGTTTGGAGTCCTTGGGCTAGGAGATTGGTTTGTCTTGCGTAGAACTGGCAACCCCCGCATGTGCGAACAATGTCTTTAGCGTCTGTTACTGCTGTTGGCCAGAAAAATCCCTGCCGGTAAGCCTTTCTAACTAACGTCCTGGATGTGGCATGGTTGCCACATATGCCCGAGTGGATCGATTGCAAAATTTGCTTGCCCTCCTCGGTAGTGACGCAACGCATGTGGACACCGGATGCACTTCTTCGGTACAAGTCTTCTCTAACGACTAGGAAACTCTTGCTTCGACGTTTGATTTGTTCGGCTTGACTATGATCTTTTGGGAGTTCATCGTCTAGGAGGAATTTGAGAACAGGAGTCCACCAGTCTTGACATATGTTCAGTACTTCATCCGTTGCCGGGGTAGGTTCGCCTCCCGACTGCTCTGGCACTGGTTTCTTCTTGACTGATGGCTCCATAAGTTGCTCGACAAAGATCCCAGTCAGGACCACTTCTCGCTTAGATCCCATGTTGGCCAATTCGTCTGCAGCATCGTTGTATTGTCGTAGGACGTGTGTTATCTCTAGCCCGTCGAACTTGTTTTCTAGCTTCTGGACCTCCTGATAGTATGCTGCCATTGTGTCGTCGAGGCATGTCCAGTCTTTCATGACTTGGTTGACCACGAGCAGAGAATCTCCTCGCACAACCAGTCGGCGGATGCCGAGTGATATGGCAATACGGAGCCTGTGGATAAGCGCCTCGTACTTGGTGACATTGTGGGAAGCCAGGAAGTGGATTTGGAGAACGTACTTGAGTTTTTCACCGGTGGGGGACGTCAATACGACGCCGGCCCCGGCGCTGCCGATCCGTAGAGAACCATCGAAGTACATTGTCCAGTACTCTAGCTTTGCTGTTGATGTAGGCATTTGAACTTCTGTCCACTCGGTGACGAAGTCGGCTAGAGCTTGTGATTTAATAGCTGTCCGTGGCTAGAAGGTGATGTCGAACACCATCAACTCGAGCGCCCATTTGGCGATTCGGCTGGTGGCCTTGCAGTTATGTAGGACGTCCCCGAGTGGATACGATGTGACCACCGTGACTTGATGTGCTTGGAAATAGTGCACCAGCTTCCGGATAGTGATGAGTAAGCCATAGAGCAGCTTCTGGACCTACGGATGTCTCATCTTTGAGTCGGCAAGGACCTCGCTAACAAAGTAGACTGGCCATTGAACATTATGGATGTGTCCTGGTTTGGATCGCTCGACCACCAGGACCGTGCTGACTACCTGAGTAGTTGCCGCCAGATATAGCATTAGCGGTTCTTGGGGCATGGGTGACGCCAACACAGGAGGTGATGTGAGAAATTGCTTGAAGTCTTCGAAGGATTGCTGGGCTTTGGGAGTCCATTGGAAATTGTCTGCTTTCTTCAATAGCTTGAAAAAGGGCATGCCCCGTTCGCCCAGTCGGGAAATAAACCGGCTGAGTGCCACCATGCAGCCTGTTAGCTTCTGAACATCCTTCGGGTTAGTCGGGGGTGCCATGTTCATGATTGCGTTGACTTTCTCTGGGTTGGCCTCGATTTCGCGATGCGAGATGATGAAGCCGAGTAACTTGCCGGATGGCACACCGAAGGCGCACTTTTCCGGGTTCAACTTCATCTTGAATCTTCGAAGATTTTGGAAGGTTTCTTCCAGGTCAGCGATGAGGTCTTCTTTGGACTTGGTCTCGAACACCACATCATCGACGTAGGCTTCCACATTGCACCGATCTGAGTGTGCAAACACCGCTGAATTGCGCGTTGATACGTTGCTCCATCGTTTTTCAAACCGAACGGCATAGTGATGTAGCAGTACTCTCCAAACGATGTGATGAAAGACATCTTTAAACAGTCCTCCTCCTTTAGGCTGATTTGGTGGTATCCCGAGTAACAGTCGAGAAAGCTAAGAAGTTCTCACCCTGCAGTTGAATCCACCACCTGACCCATTCTTGGTAGACCAAATGGATCCTTGGGGCTTGCCTTGTTGAGATCGGTGTAGTCGACGCACATGCGCCATTTACCGTTTTTCTTTCGGACCAAAACTGGGTTTGCCAGCCAATCTGGGTGATAGACCTCTTTGATGAACCCGGCTGCGAGAAGCTTGGTTATCTCCTCCCGAATAGCATCTTTCCGGTCCTGAGTGAAGCACCACAGCCGTTGCTTGACTGGCTTGTCTGTCTTCACATTGAGGGCGTGCTCGATCACCTCCCTTGGTACACCCAACATGTCGGATGGTTTCCACGCAAAGATATCCTTGTTGGCTTGGAGGAAGGTGACGAGCGTGTCTTCCTATTTGGGGTCGAGTCTGGTCTCGACTAGAGCAGTCTTGGAGGGGTCGGAAGGGTCCAGAGGATCTTCTTCATGTCAAAGTCCGCTGAAATCCCTAACTTCGCTGCTTTTTTTGCCGGAACTTAGTTATCCTCGACTTCAGTTGCGATGGCTTGCTGAATGTTGTTGTGTCCGATAGCCGCCTCCTGTGATTGAGCTAGTTCGCAGCTCTCCTTGTTGCAGGTGAAGACTTGCTTGACATCGCTGCAGAGGGATAGGACTCCTGCTGGCCCTGGCATCTTGAGCACCATGTAGGTATAGTGCGGTATCGCCATGAATTTGGCGAGCACCGGCCATCTGAGTATCGCGTGGTACGCAGTCTCGAAGTCGGTGACCTCGAAGTAGATGTTTTCTGTGCGGAAGTTATCCCACGTGCCGAAGGTGACCGGCAAGGTTATCTGCCCGAGTGGTGTTGAAGACAGGCCGGGAATTATCCCGTGGAAGGACGCCGTACTTGGCCACAGATCTGAACGAGGAATCTTTATCTTATCCAGGGTCTTGGCGAAGAGGATGTTCAACGCGTTGCCTCCATCTATGAGAACTTTCTTCAACTTGATATTCTTGACGACCGGGTCTAGGACGAGTGGGTAGTGTCTCGGGTGTGAAACCCGATCTGGATGATCTGCGCAGGTGAACGTGATGGACATCTCTGACCAGCGCAAATATTGGGGGCGTCTGCTATAGAGATTGCGTTAATGTCGCGTGCTGTTAGCTTCTTCTTCCGTTTGGACTCGTACGCGGACGTCCCTCCGAAGATGTGGTTGAGCTTGGTTAGGGATCTTGAAAATCGTCGGCCGGGTCCTGATCTGGCTTGTCTTTGCCCTTGTCAGCGCCAGATGATGAAGCCTGCTCGGAAGCAAACTTATTGAGCATGAAGCAGTCTTTGGCCGCGTGCTTGCCTTTGGGGTGGAAGGGGCATGGCCTGTTCATGACTTTCTGGTAGTCATTGTTCCTTGGGGGCCACAACTGAGTGCGCTCCATGTTGGCAACCTCGTTGTCCGACCTCCGCTTGCGGCTACCAGACTTGTTCTGTGATGTCTCATTGTCAGCTTTGGCCTTTTGATCTTTTTGCCGAGGCTCCTTCTCGTCAAGGGCCTCTGCGACCGCCTTGGCTGAGTCGACGTATTTATTTGCCATGTCGAAGAGAGCCCTGACAGTGGCTGGAGGCTTCCGAGTGAACTTCGTGATGAACGGAGCGTCCTTTACTCCCTTGCGGAAGGTGGCGATGACGACCTCGTCCTTGATCATTGGGATTTGGTTGCGCTTCTCGGAAAACCTCTTGATAAATTCGCACAGAGATTCATTCTTCCTCTGGTGCAGTTGGTATAAATCGTGCTCGAAAGAAGGCCTCTCATAGGTTCCCTGGAAGTTAGCGATGAACCGCTCCCTGAGTTCGCCCCAGGAACCGATCGATCATCTCGGGAGCCCTGTTAGCCATGTCCTCACTGAGTTGGCCAGGGTGATCGGGAGGTAGTTAGCCATGGCTTTGTGGTCAGCTCCAGCAGCTCGGATTGCCAGAGTATATATGGTAAGCTAGGATTTGGGGTTGGTTTTGCCGTCGTATTTCTCAATCCCCGTAGGCTTGAAGCCCAACGGCCAATCGACGTCCTGTAGCTCGTGGGTGAAAGCTAGAACGCCTTCATCTTCGTGAGGGCTCCGGCTCCGACCACGGCAGTTAAACTGCTTGTGGTGAAGACCGAAACACTCGTGCTCGTCCTCCATTCGGTGGTGCTTGTTCTCTTCGCGTTCGCGGCGCCAAGCATTGATGTTGTGGAGGAGGTCGCGTTGTAGGTGGACTCGAAGGTCTTGGTTGAGCCGGTGGTCGTTCTGGTGATGCCGCCGATCGTTGTTATTGGTGTTGCCGAGTGATGTTTGCCGCGAATCCTCATGTGGCTAACTTGAGCCAGCCGCCCGGCGTCGTGCTGATGTAGATGAGCCTGCTGCCGGAGAACCCGACTAGTTAGTTGGTACAAGTGTGTCGCCCGACTGTTGGTGCTGCTGACAGGCAGCAGCTGTAATCATCGCCTTGATCCTGGCGATAGTCGGGGTGGCCTGGTGATCAGGCCCGAGCTGGAGTGTGTCCAGCAGGGTTGCGGCGGCCACGACGTTCTATTGTGGCATTATGAAGACGTCGTGGTCGCCGACTTTGGTCTGGAGGATCTGTTGCTGAGCAGTTCACCCAGCCTTGCGTAGCTCGTCGTTGCAAGCCTTGCGGTCGGCTTCCTCCGGTTGCCGTAGTCGGCGTGCCTCCTCTTGTTGCTCCTCTTGTAGTCGGCGTACCTCTGGTGGAGCGGTTGCAGCCATTAAGACCTCGCGGGGCAGAAGGAAACTCACCAGACTGGAGTTCGAACCGTTGTCCGACCTAGAGTCGGAGTCCGAGTAGTTTATCGGAGTAAGAATGACTCCGACCTCCCTAGATCCAATTTGAAACGGCCCTAGGCCATGTCCAAACTGAATTGCAGGGGATCGGGTCTGCCACGTAAGATGTAGATTTGTGGTGTTGCTGAGCCCGTGCGAGAGATTGACGATCTCTCCCCTTCCTAGCCTAAACCGGGCTGGCTCAAGGCCTAGCGCCAGTCAGACGCCAAAGGAGAGAGTTGTCCCAAGGCTTAACGAAGTAGAAGCTTGCCTCAGTAGATAGGTGACGGTGACTGTGGCGTCTTGTGGGCCTACTCGCGCGGAGTCGGCTGGTTCCTCGGCTGGTTGAATTGGATCTGCGTTCGCCAAGGCAAGGTTGCCGAACATGTCGGCGACGAAGTTGAGGCTTCCAAACGAAATTGTGTCCCCAGGGGAGAATTTGTTGTCGTCGACTCCTGTTGTTGGATCCATCGAGGTTGTTGATGTAGATCTTGGCAAAAGCCCCTACATGGCGCACCAACTATCGATGTTTTACACCAACAATATGATTATAGGGCTACCCGGCGGATGGAAACTCGGTGGATTACAAAGGAACACGGAGAGATTTTATACTGGTTCAGGCCCTCGATGTGAGGTAATACCCTACGTCTAGTTGTGGTGTATTCCTTTGAGGATTTGTGTTGTCCTGATGAACTCTTCTGTCCTTAAGGGGCGCCCTGCCTCCCCTTATATACTGGGGGAGAGGGATACAAGGTAGGAGTCCTAGCTAGATACGACCAAGGGATCTCCTCTTAGAGATACAATTTACTCGACTAGGACTGTATATTCCTTATTGTACAAGGCAAAGTCTGCCGGGTGCTACTATATCTCTAATTACAAGTCTCGGCCCATCCTCTATCCGAGTGGCCCATATGCTTGTGATGAGGTACCCGGGGCCCATGGCCTCCACAACCAGCTAGCCAATATGGGATCCAAGCGAGAAGTGGTCCTGACTGGAGTTTTTGTCGAGCAATTGCTGGAGCCATCAGTCAAGAAAAAGTCTAATCCCGAGCAAGGGCTGAACCTACCCCAGAACTAAGGGAAGTGCTAATTATTTCTCAGGACTGGTGGACTCCAATCATCCAATTCCTATTGGAAGATAAGCTCCTGAAAGACCGCAGCGGAGCCGAGCTAGTCAAACGTCGAAGAAAATGCTTTTTCATAGTCGGAGAAGACCTATATCGTCGAAGTGCATCTGGAGTCCTCATGCGCTACTTCACACCTGAGGAGGGCAAGCAGATTCTGCAATCAATCTACTCAGGCATCTATGGCAACCATGCCACATCAAGGATTTTAGTCGAAAAGGCTTACAGGCAAGGTTTCTTCTGGCCGACTGCCGTTACTGACGCCAAGGACATAGTTCAGACATGCAAGGGATGCCAATTCTTTGCTCGGCAAACACACCTACAAGCTCAAGAGTTACAGATAGTCCCAATGTCTTGGCCCTTTGCAATCTAGGGGCTCGACATGGTTGGGCCATTTAAAAAGCGCCAACAGGGTTTACACACTTGTTTGTCACAGTGGACAAGTTCACAAAGTGGATTGAGGCAAAACCCGTTGCTACCGTCACTACGGCCAGGGCAAAAGACTTCATTATGGGTATTATTTATCGGTTTGGAGTTCCCAACCACATCGTAACGGACAATGGCACTCAGCTCACTCGCCGCATCTTTCAAGATTTCTATCACAAATTTGGCATCAAGATCTGTTATGCCTCCGTGGCCCACCCATGGAGTAATGGGCAGGTCGAGCGTGCAAACGGCATGGTCTTACAAGGTATAAAGGCTAGGGTGTTCAACCGACTACAACCATATACAGGGCGATGAGTGTAAGAACTCTCATCTGGTCTCTGGTCTTTACGAACCATGGTCAGTCGGGCAATAGAGCAATCCCCTTTCTTCCTAGTCTATGGTGCCGAGGTTGTGTTACCAACTGAGATGGAGTTCGGGTCTTCACGAGTCCGGGACCACTTAGAAGACAAGTCAAACAAAGACCGACTGATCAAGCTCAATCAGTTGGAAGAAGCAAAGGACATGGCAACTATACAGTCGGCAAGATATCTTCAAGGCCTGCGTCGTTATCACAGTCGTAATATCCGTGGCCACGCCTTTCCGGTGGAAGATCTCGTTTTGAAAAAATACAAACCACTAAAGACAAGTACAAATTATCTCCCTTATGAGAGGGGCCGTTCATTTTCACTTAGATGACTCATCTGGATGCTTACCGACTAGAGATAGAAGACGGCGTCCTAATCAACAACTCATGGAACATAGAACAACTACGTCTTTTCTATACCTGAGCATTGTACTCAATTTATACATATAAATAAGGCTTTTTACTCTTACTCACTACGCTGATTGTTTCAACCGAGTAGTGAGTCGGGGGCTACAAGATGATAACACATCTTCTGTTATTACTAGAGTTCGAGTCTGTCCATTCTAAGTCATGATGTTTGATAATGATCACGCTAACTCTTGCCAAGTATAGGCCTGTGGGCTAAACGTTTTTTCTGTTGGTCCTTAACACTCGGTGTAGAATTAGCTAGTCGGGTAAAACTAATGATGGCTATTGTCACGGCCCCAAATCGGATTCCAGGTAATTAGTGCCATGACCTACGGTCATTAGAGTGCACAAATTAAATTCTTGCATTATCACTTCTTGCAAAATAAAGTTTGCAATATTTAAAACCATCAATGCAATAAAACCCTAATCGACAAAATTAGACCTACTCCAAAAAGTGCATCAAATTGGACAGAAGCACCAGTGGGAAATAATTTATTCAAATACTAGTTTAATTATCATGAAGCAATATGATTTTTCCAGAATTTATTTCATTGCTTTAGACCTCTTAAAAAAATTCCAAACAAGTCTCAGCCTGGGTTCTTCTTTTTGACTCATGCATTGGTATAATCTACAGATTTTTCTAAAGAAGTTTGGCTGCACCTAAAATCATGGAAAAATTCCTGCAAGAACTATCTCACCTAATTAACCCACTGTAGATTTTACATAATTTTATCACTTCAATAAATACTTCAACGAAATCCCTCAAATCAGCAAATCTAGGAAGCTAGCTGAAATAAATTAGTTGACTTCTAAAAATTCACCACATGAAAATGAAGACTAATTAGACAGAGCCCTTTTGTCAAAGTGTGTGCCAACATGAACCCTATCATCAGGAATTTTGGTTTAATTTAATTCCCAAAGAAGTCACATGAAATAATAGGAGCAAAGCCCTAGGGACATAAACCACACTGCAGAAAAAAACTGGGTCTGTGTGCTTACTTTGCTTTTTCACCAAAGGAAAACCAGACCACTTCTAACCACGAAATTCGGTCAGCAGTTTGAACACATCTTTCTCTACCTCCAGTAATTTTCCCATAATTTATGCTCCTCATTTACTTAGTGAAACAGTAATTTAGAGAACTGCATGTTGGACAGCTCACAAAATAGTCTCTAGAGGTTTCCTCTCTCTCAAGACACTAACCAGTGGACCCCACAAGACCTGGCCCACTTGTCAGCCTCATAGCAGCATGTGACAGTGTGTTTCACCAGGAAATTCACCCATACTCCTCCACTCCTCCTAGACCATCACTACTTGGACCCACAAGCCATATAGTAAATCTAGCTAAATATGAGTAGAACATTGTTGCCTGACATGTGGGACCCACCAGAGGCACTGTGGAGATGGAGCAACTCAGCATTACATGAGCCAACGTGTCACTGCCTCCTTCTTCCTTCCCTCCTCTCAGTTTACAGAGCCCTGGACAGCTTAGCTTGGAGAACATCGACCATTTCATCTCTAATCTCGCCATCAGAACCTCCTCCTCATCCTCTCCACGTTCCCACAGAGAAAACCCACGGAACTCCCAAGAATCACCGTCGGCAACTTCATCTTCCCCGGCGCTGTCAGTGTTCGACAGAAACCTAGCTAGCTCCGGTGAGCTCCATCCCTTCTAAGCCTCGGGAACATGATCTCCATCTTCTGATCGTTCCATTTTGTGCTTGGTTGCCCTAGGATCGATGGGCACCCTAGAAGTGCATTATGAAGAGTAACTATTACGGCAACGCGAACTATCTAGATGGATGGGGTCTCAAATAAAAGCCAAATAAGTACGGTAACCATCCATCCTCATCGCAGACTTGCCATAATCTTTACCCACTCACAATACAAATCCAAAATGCCGAGAAGTGTACAAAAGAGATAATCATAAGGATAGCTTGCCAGTCCTCCCCGTCATACGCCCGTCAAACCACTCGATGGTGGCGACCAAACACGATACGTACCCCAGAGGACTCGAACCACAATAGCTATCCCCCAAACATCTCAATTATACACAACTCATACTCATGTTCAGCTAGTCCCCAGGAAAGCGACTAGCCTCACACTTTCATCGCAAGCAATTGATAAACATCACAAGTACTCTAAAAATGGATAGACGAGTAGCAGGGTTATAGATACTACATAGAGGGTTCACACCCTAATTCATCACAAAGTGACACAAAAGATTTGCAGCGGAATATAAACACAAAAGCTAAGAACCAGTGGTGCCAAACCCATGCACAGGGCAACCGACTGGGGATAGAGCATAACTTCGACTACATATTATCCTCACCATCCCCGGCGGGATAATAGTAGAGCACACCATCATCGTCGATATCCTCACCTGAAAAGATGCAACGTGAGTACGAATGGTACTCGCAAGACTTACACAATATTCATAGTACAAAGGAGAAATGCTGGTCTCTACATCAAGGAAAAAGGCTATATTGATTTGATTTTGCACAAAGCTGATTTTATTGAGCAAGTAATACTTGAAACTATAAGCATTTTGTGAAATAACTCAATCTGAAATTTTAAGACAGCAAGTATATGGTTCTGAAAATGGAATATAAATGAGCATAAATCATGCTTTAAGCATCATCCATGGGCCACCCTTGCCCAAACAATTGTGCTACACTAGCACACCATTTTTCATGACTAAAGCCAAGTCATATTTAACATTAAAAATCCCTTATATAAACCCATCCATCCATGACTATCCTAAGTCATGGTATAACCACATAACCCAAGTTGGATGCTAACATGACTAACTAACTGTTGACGCCGAAAACCGCCGGGTGTGCCAAAAGCTTGCTGACGATCTGGTTCGGCGTCTGGTGACACGCGAAGGCCTGGGAGATCTGCTTAGCTCCAGTGCAGGTCCTAAAATCTTGAGGTTCGCAGGCGTGCCAGTCAATTTGACCCCGTAATTGACAAGGAGATGAAGAAATTTGATTACTGATCCAATCGGCCAGTAAGCCGATACGGATTCCTTCCAGCCGATCGCCGCTATGCTCGTGCCCGGGCCCTCGCCTGTACTCGCGCTCTCGCTCCCGGGTCCTCGCTTGTACTCGTGCCCGGGTCAGCAGCAACTGCACATCGGCTATCGGCCGATACGGACTGATGTAGGCTCCTTGTAGCCGATGGCCGATGGCACCTGTGTATCGGCTAGGAAACCGATAGCGCTATAAACAAATAGATAAGCTGTTAGTACAACATGTGCATCGGCTAGAAGCCGATGATAAAATAGATATGCAGGATAGTAAGCCAGCCGACTGCCGAGGAAACACATGTGCATCGGCTAGAAAACCGATGATAATATAGATGACAAACAGTAAGGATAATACAGTCGGCTTTATAAAAGGATAACCTATCGGCTAAGCACTCCGATAGAACGTCGCATATACACCGATCGGCTCGGCAAGGATAAATCTATTATTATCGATCTAGTAGTTCAAACCTAACTGATGCAGCACAGATCGATAATAGTAAAGGAACCTCAACGAGCCGATAGACCTAATGCAACTGTGATGAAAATAACTTACCGGCTATACATTCCGATAAGACGCTTGCACAAAGGATATCAGCCTAACAGGAATAATTTATCGCTAGCAGTTTAGTAGGTCGGACCCAACCGATGCAGCACAAACTGATGATAAACTATCCCCGATAAACTGATAAAAACTATGCACGCGTGATGTGATATACCTGACCAGCCTAAGAGGTCGGACCGAACCGATGCAGCCGTAGACAGATCCGATACACCGTGGTAAGCCGACTACCATAGACCGACTAGAATATCGGACCTAACCGAGAAAGTCCTAGCCGATTGGTAGTCGGGGTAACGAGACTTACCCTCTCGCAGGAGTTCGGACCTAACCGATGCAGCCCCGCTCGAGAAGCAAGAACCCGTTGGTAAAGGGTGGCGATGCGCCGAATTGTATTGATCGATTAGATAGATTACAAGGTCCCCGGGCATACGTATATATACCCCGAGTTACAAGAGTCCTTATAGGACACGAAACAGGACTTTCCTAACTAGAAAAGGAAAACTAACAGACCTGATCGGACAAGAGATCAGGTTTCCTAAAAGATAAAACTATCTAATAGATAAGATAAATAGCTGCCATAACGTGGTCTTCACGATTCCTTCCCAAGCTCGGACTCTTCTGGATTAGTTTCCAATGGTTGATATCGCTTCTTTCCTTAACCGAACATGGTAACGACCCGTACCAAATTTTGGCGTTAACACATGCCCCCCAATTTCGGAGTTTGTTATCAAACTTCGAAATTCTTCTGTTCGGGCCTTATCATTCCTTCCTGGCCTCCTGAAATCGGCTTTCATGAACCAATACCTTCTGTACTAGGTGTGCTAGGCTCTCAAAGTCTTCTGATGAAAATCTTTCCTTGATCGGAGCCAACAAACCTTGGAATGCTAACTCGGCCAGCTGTGCATCGTCCAGACTTAAACTATAACATCGGCTTCTAACATTACGAAACCGCTGGATATATTCTGCGACTGATTCCTCCGGCTTCTGTATTACCGATGTTAAGTCTATCAAACTCATCTCCTGACTTCCCATAAAGAAATACTTGTGGAATTGCTTTTCCAGATCGGCCCAACCTCGAACTGAGTTAGGTGGCACTGAAGAAAACCATGTAAAGGCCGATCCGGATAATGATAACGGGAAGAGTCTAACTCTCAAAGCTTCTACAGCCGATGCTTCTCCGCACTGCGCCAGGAATCGGCTGACATGCTCCACTGTAGACACATCATCTTGCCCTGAGAATTTGGAGAAGTCTGGTACTCTGTATCGGCGTGGCAACGGAGCTCTATCAAACCAATCTGGATATGGAGGCCGATATATAAATGTTTCCTTCTTCGGTCTTAAACCGAATTGTTCTCTCATCACCTCCGTGATTCTTGCTGTCAAATCTTCTTCTCTTGGATTTTCATCGTGATAACGCAGAGGTGGAGTTTGTAGCCGATTCTGATTCTGATATTCCCTCTGATAATTGTACTCAGGAACAGCTTCTGAATAACTCTGTTGATGCCCCCCGGGTATTTGAATCGGCTCCACTGCCTTCTTGATCAAGCTCTGTAATGTGTTCATCAATATCCCAGATTGATCGGTCAACGCATGATGAACTGCTTCATTAAACATGTCTTGGATCGGCTTTTGTGAACTTGCAGACGATGTACGGCTCGATTCACCAACCAGAACAGGCTTTGGAAATTGGGACTTTTGAATCGGCCCTTGGTCTGTCATACCGAAGGATTCCAGACAAAGCTTCTGAAATTCAGCAATATTCTGCTCCACTTGTTGTCTCTGTTCTTCGGTCAAGTCTTCCATTGTAACTGGGATTGTATCATCTTTGCTGACCTCTTTTCCAGCCATGTCGAAGTTCTGTGTCCCACCGGGCGTGCCAAAAGCGTGTTGACGCCGAAAACCGCCGGGTGTGCCAAAAGCTTGCTGACGATCTGGTTCGGCGTCTGGTGACACGCGAAGGCCTGGGAGATCTGCTTAGCTCCAGTGCAGGTCCTAAAATCTTGAGGTTCGCAGGCGTGCCAGTCAATTTGACCCCGTAATTGACAAGGAGATGAAGAAATTTGATTACTGATCCAATCGGCCAGTAAGCCGATACGGATTCCTTCCAGCCGATCGCCGCTATGCTCGTGCCCGGGCCCTCGCCTGTACTCGCGATCTCGCTCCCGGGTCCTCGCTTGTACTCGTGCCCGGGTCAGCAGCAACTGCACATCGGCTATCGGCCGATACGGACTGATGTAGGCTCCTTGTAGCCGATGGCCGATGGCACCTGTGTATCGGCTAGGAAACCGATAGCGCTATAAACAAATAGATAAGCTGTTAGTACAACATGTGCATCGGCTAGAAGCCGATGATAAAATAGATATGCAGGATAGTAAGCCAGCCGACTGCCGAGGAAACACATGTGCATCGGCTAGAAAACCGATGATAATATAGATGACAAACAGTAAGGATAATACAGTCGGCTTTATAAAAGGATAACCTATCGGCTAAGCACTCCGATGGAACGTCGCATATACACCGATCGGCTCGGCAAGGATAAATCTATTATTATCGATCTAGTAGTTCAAACCTAACTGATGCAGCACAGATCGATAATAGTAAAGGAACCTCAACGAGCCGATAGACCTAATGCAACTGTGATGAAAATAACTTACCGGCTATACATTCCGATAAGACGCTTGCACAAAGGATATCAGCCTAACAGGAATAATTTATCGCTAGCAGTTTAGTAGGTCGGACCCAACCGATGCAGCACAAACTGATGATAAACTATCCCCGATAAACTGATAAAAACTATGCACGCGTGATGTGATATACCTGACCAGCCTAAGAGGTCGGACCGAACCGATGCAGCCGTAGACAGATCCGATACACCGTGGTAAGCCGACTACCATAGACCGACTAGAATATCGGACCTAACCGAGAAAGTCCTAGCCGATTGGTAGTCGGGGTAACGAGACTTACCCTCTCGCAGGAGTTCGGACCTAACCGATGCAACCCCGCTCGAGAAGCAAGAACCCGCTGGTAAAGGGTGGCGATGCGCCGAATTGTATTGATCGATTAGATAGATTACAAGGTCCCCGGGCATACGTATATATACCCCGAGTTACAAGAGTCCTTATAGGACACGAAACAGGACTTTCCTAACTAGAAAAGGAAAACTAACAGACCTGATCGGACAAGAGATCAGGTTTCCTAAAAGATAAAACTATCTAATAGATAAGATAAATAGCTGCCATAACGTGGTCTTCACGATTCCTTCCCAAGCTCGGACTCTTCTGGATTAGTTTCCAATGGTTGATATCGCTTCTTTCCTTAACCGAACATGGTAACGACCCGTACCAAATTTTGGCGTTAACACATGCCCCCCAATTTCGGAGTTTGTTATCAAACTTCAAAATTCTTCTGTTCGGGCCTTATCATTCCTTCCTGGCCTCCTGAAATCGGCTTTCATGAACCAATACCTTCTGTACTAGGTGTGCTAGGCTCTCAAAGTCTTCTGATGAAAATCTTTCCTTGATCGGAGCCAACAAACCTTGGAATGCTAACTCGGCCAGCTGTGCATCGTCCAGACTTAAACTATAACATCGGCTTCTAACATTACGAAACCGCTGGATATATTCTGCGACTGATTCCTCCGGCTTCTGTATTACCGATGTTAAGTCTATCAAACTCATCTCCTGACTTCCCATAAAGAAATACTTGTGGAATTGCTTTTCCAGATCGGCCCAACCTCGAACTGAGTTAGGTGGCACTGAAGAAAACCATGTAAAGGCCGATCCGGATAATGATAACGGGAAGAGTCTAACTCTCAAAGCTTCTACAGCCGATGCTTCTCCGCACTGCGCCAGGAATCGGCTGACATGCTCCACTGTAGACACATCATCTTGCCCTGAGAATTTGGAGAAGTCTGGTACTCTGTATCGGCGTGGCAACGGAGCTCTATCAAACCAATCTGGATATGGAGGCCGATATATAAATGTTTCCTTCTTCGGTCTTAAACCGAATTGTTCTCTCATCACCTCCGTGATTCTTGCTGTCAAATCTTCTTCTCTTGGATTTTCATCGTGATAACACAGAGGTGGAGTTTGTAGCCGATTCTGATTCTGATATTCCCTCTGATAATTGTACTCAGGAACAGCTTCTGAATAACTCTGTTGATGCCCCCCGGGTATTTGAATCGGCTCCACTGCCTTCTTGATCAAGCTCTGTAATGTGTTCATCAATATCGCAGATTGATCGGTCAACGCATGATGAACTGCTTCATTAAACATGTCTTGGATCGGCTTTTGTGAACTTGCAGACGATGTACGGCTCGATTCACCAACCAGAACAGGCTTTGGAAATTGGGACTTTTGAATCGGCCCTTGGTCTGTCATACCGAAGGATTCCAGACAAAGCTTCTGAAATTCAGCAGAATAAGCTTCTGAAATTCAGCAATATTCTGCTCCACTTGTTGTCTCTGTTCTTCGGTCAAGTCTTCCATTGTAACTGGGATTGTATCATCTTTGCTGACCTCTTTTCCAGCCATGTCGAAGTTCTGTGTCCCACCGGGCGTGCCAAAAGCGTGTTGACGCCGAAAACCGCCGGGTGTGCCAAAAGCTTGCTGACGATCTGGTTCGGCGTCTGGTGACACGCGAAGGCCTGGGAGATCTGCTTAGCTCCAGTGCAGGTCCTAAAATCTTGAGGTTCGCAGGCGTGCCAGTCAATTTGACCCCGTAATTGACAAGGAGATGAAGAAATTTGATTACTGATCCAATCGGCCAGTAAGCCGATACGGATTCCTTCCAGCCGATCGCCGCTATGCTCGTGCCCGGGCCCTCGCCTGTACTCGCGCTCTCGCTCCCGGGTCCTCGCTTGTACTCGTGCCCGGGTCAGCAGCAACTGCACATCGGCTATCGGCCGATACGGACTGATGTAGGCTCCTTGTAGCCGATGGCCGATGGCACCTGTGTATCGGCTAGGAAACCGATAGCGCTATAAACAAATAGATAAGCTGTTAGTACAACATGTGCATCGGCTAGAAGCCGATGATAAAATAGATATGCAGGATAATAAGCCAGCCGACTGCCGAGGAAACACATGTGCATCGGCTAGAAAACCGATGATAATATAGATGACAAACAGTAAGGATAATACAGTCGGCTTTATAAAAGGATAACCTATCGGCTAAGCACTCCGATAGAACGTCGCATATACACCGATCGGCTCGGCAAGGATAAATCTATTATTATCGATCTAGTAGTTCAAACCTAACTGATGCAGCACAGATCGATAATAGTAAAGGAACCTCAACGAGCCGATAGACCTAATGCAACTGTGATGAAAATAACTTACCGGCTATACATTCCGATAAGACGCTTGCACAAAGGATATCAGCCTAACAGGAATAATTTATCGCTAGCAGTTTAGTAGGTCGGACCCAACCGATGCAGCACAAACTGATGATAAACTATCCCCGATAAACTGATAAAAACTATGCACGCGTGATGTGATATACCTGACCAGCCTAAGAGGTCGGACCGAACCGATGCAGCCGTAGACAGATCCGATACACCGTGGTAAGCCGACTACCATAGACCGACTAGAATATCGGACCTAACCGAGAAAGTCCTAGCCGATTGGTAGTCGGGGTAACGAGACTTACCCTCTCGCAGGAGTTCGGACCTAACCGATGCAGCCCCGCTCGAGAAGCAAGAACCCGTTGGTAAAGGGTGGCGATGCACCGAATTGTATTGATCGATTAGATAGATTACAAGGTCCCCGGGCATACGTATATATACCCCGAGTTACAAGAGTCCTTATAGGACACAAAACAGGACTTTCCTAACTAGAAAAGGAAAACTAACAGACCTGATCGGACAAGAGATCAGGTTTCCTAAAAGATAAAACTATCTAATAGATAAGATAAATAGCTGCCATAACGTGGTCTTCACGATTCCTTCCCAAGCTCGGACTCTTCTGGATTAGTTTCCAATGGTTGATATCGCTTCTTTCCTTAACCGAACATGGTAACGACCCGTACCAAATTTTGGCGTTAACACTAACACATCAAGCGTTCGTCCTATAACCGTGGACACGGCTATTCGAATAGTTCTTACTCTGATCAGAGGTGTACATCTTTACCCACACGATGTGATAGAAGCCAAACGGCTACACTCTAGTTTGATTCGTACCTGCCGGTACCCACACTCTACACATTGAGTGCGGACTAGAGGTGACAACAGAACCTTTTGCACGCTTAGCCCCAACCACCTAAACCACGTCTGGGCCCCCGGCGACTTAGTCGTGCGTGTGTGATGACTAAGGCGGGCTTACCGTCGTGGGAGGCACCTCCGGCCAGTCCAGGCGCGCTCGAGGTCCTCCAACGGAAATCCATCCTCACGACTGACGGACGGGCGTAGATGGCTACAGCCTCCCGTGCTACTGAGTTAAGCCGTCCCACTCCCGGCGTGTGGAAGTACGTAGGGTGCTTGAATAGACGTCAACATGTTCGGTCCTTAACGACCCAGACGGAGCTACGTGCACCATCCCTTCATTGCCCTATCATCCGTCCAAGTCAAACATATTCTCAAATATTAATTAGAAGTTATTCTTGTCAGATTTTAACCCATCTATTCGCATTCAACTAATTTTGAACCGATAGCTCCATCTATCGGATTTTGCTAAGTCTAGAATAAGCATGGCTAAGCATTCGGTAAAATAAAAGTATCCCAAAGTCCTTAATCAGTGGTGACAATGTATAAACATGGCATCAATAAACAAGGAATGGAAATGCATACAATTAGGTAATATTAACTCTACCCATTTTCCCATTTTAAATAGACTGAAGCATGCATATAGATATTGTTTTCACAAACAAATCAATTTATTGAAAACATAGGTTCAATATGCTTAGACGCTTGCCTTGCTGCAGCGATGGGTCACACTCAAGCTCTGGGTTAATCTCCACGTACTCCGTATCCTCAGAATCTATCGATAAGAAGCAATATGCAAATAAGAAGCAATTAAACATGTCTATGCAACATGATCAATTAATTATGAGATAAATACAGTAGGTATGGTATGTCCTAACAAGATTTTAGGAGAAAGAACCAAGTCATTTGCATCCCCGGATTGAGAGATACAAAAATGACAAGGTAGAAGGGCTGAAAACGGCAAAAGCCGAAACTATAGGACAACTCTAAGTGGAAAAATAAGTGCTTGCCTTCTCTGGTAGGATTTTATGAGTGTGAGCATTTTTATGTGGAAATAAATATCTTCCTGGTTCCGACAAAATTTGGTTTACTGAAATCCGATTTAAAATGATTTAGATATGAATTTTACAAGTTTAACAAAAAGAAAGGTTAGAAAATTACTTAGGCCTATTTTGGGAGGTATTTTTATCAAATATAACTTTTCCACAGTAAGTTTACAATTTTCTGAGTTTAACAGAAGTGGTTTCACATTTGTAGCAAATAGGATGAATTTTATGGGAATATTTCAAGTTATTAAGCCCAAAATAAGTCAATTTTGCTTCATATTATTTTATGGATATTTTCTGTACAGAAGTTGTCCTATTTTATTTTACAGTAATAAAGTTCACAAATTTACAGAGCTAACAAAATTGGTTTCACTCAATTTGGAGTCAAAATGGAGAAGTTATGGATTTGCAAAGTTTAGCCATTTTTCTGTTGTAAGATAATCTTTTAATTACTTTTCCTATTTCTTTCTTCTTTCTTCTTTTCTCCCTTGCAGCCCGGGCCTGCAGGCTAGCGAGGCAAAGCAGAGCAGGGCGCGGGCGCGAGGGCGCGGGCGCACAGATCGGACCGTCCGTTCCCGGAGTGTATGGTCCGGCCTGGCGAACAGAGAAGGACGCGGGCAGACAGAGCCGGCGAGCTTCTCGGCGGCGGTGACGGTGAACGGCGGCTCGGCTGTAGCCGGGCCCCAAAGAGAAAAGATAGAGGAGTTCACGGCGGAGCTAAGGGCGGTCTTCTTGACACCTCGGGTCACCGGAATCTCGCCGGCGGCGAGCTCCAGCGGCGGAGTGGTTCGGGTTAGCTAGGCCGACTCGGCTACGGGCGGTTTCAGGCCAAAACAAAGCATGCCTTAGCGTCTAAAGGGTACCAAGATGCTCACTGAAGGTTGTGCTGGTCTCGGTGAAACGGAAACAGCAACGGCGACGGCGAACTTGGCCCGGCGGCGGCGAAAACCTTCGGCTCCACGACGGTAGCTCACTTCAGTTGGCCTGCGGCTAGGACACGGTGTCTAACAGGTTAGAAACTTCCTGAGGACGGCTACAGTGCAAAGAATCGAAGCGGGGCTCACCACAGAGGACGAATCGGCGGTGGCGGCGGATTGACCGGAGGGGAAGAAGACGATGTCGATCTCTCGGTATACTGTGTCGCGGTTCGATTGGTCGAGGCCAGCGTCTCCTAGGAGTGAGGCGACACTGAAGGCGAGGTGGTCCGGTCAGACTTGCTCCGAGGCAGCCGGAAATGGCGAGGCAACGCCGGCGGCGGCGCAGCAGAGCAGAGAGCGAAACACGACGGCCTCGACCGGCGATCCTAGGGCAACCAAGCACAAAAATGGAACGGTCAGAAGGTATAGATCATGTTCCCGAAGCTTAGAAAGGGTGGAGCTCACTGGAGCAACCTCGAGCTCCACCGAACACCCTCAGCAGAGGGAAGAATAAGCTTGACGGCGGTGATCTTTGGGGATTCTGTGGATTTCTCCGGTGGGAGCGTGAAGAGGAAGGGTGAGAGGTTCTACTGGCGGAGTTTGAGTCGAAATGGTCGATGCTCCATGGAGGAGCTCATCTAAGTCACTCTGTGTGTGCTGTGGGAGAGGAGAACGAGAGGAAGACACGTCTGCCATGCAATGCTGAGTCGTCTCCACTGCTATAGTGTTCAGGGTGGGTCCCACATGTCAGGCAACAATGTTCTACTCATATTTAGCTAGATTTACTCTATGACTTGTGGGTCCTTGGAGTTAATTCCTTTGGAAAAGAGAGGGGTGTGGGTAGGAATGGGGTGAAACTCACTGTCCCAAGACTGGCAGAGGCTTACAGGTGGGCCAGGGTGTTGTGGGTCCCACTGGTCAGTGAAAGATGAGAGGAGAAAACTCCAGAAACTAAGTCTTGCTAGCTGTCAAGCAGGCAGTCTTTACACTACTGTTTCACTAGATTAATGAGGAGCATAAATTGTGGGAAAAAATAATGGAGGTAGAGGAAGATGTGTTTAACATGCTTACCAAATTTCATGGTTAGAAGTGTTCTGGTTTGCCTTTGGTGAAAATGCAAAGTAGGCACACTGATCCAGTTTTGCTGCAGTTTCACTTGTTTCTCCAGTGCCTTGATCTTGTCATTTTATGTGTTTTCTTTGGGAGATAAATTAATCCAAAATTCCTGATGATAGGGTTCATGTTGGCACACACTTTGGCAAAAGGGCTCTGTCTAATTAGTCTTCATTTTCACGTGGTGAATTTTAGAAGTAAACCAATTCATTTCGGCTAGCCTCCTAGCTTTGCTGAGTTGAGGGACTTGGTTGAAGTATTTATTGAAGGGATAAAATTATGTAAAATTTACAGGGGCTTACTCACATCACCTGACATGTTTAGGAATTTTTGTGGGATTTTTAGATATATAGAACTTGGGAAGTGACAACTAGCACAAAGCAAAGGATTAGCTAGGGCTTAACACTAATTACCTTAATTTAGATTTAGGGCTGTGACAGCACTCCGCCGCTGGAGCTCGCCGCCGGCGAGATTCCGGTGACCCGAGGTGTCAAGAAGACCGCCCTTAGCTCCGCCGTGAACTCCTCTATCTTTTCTCTTTGGGGCCCGGCTACAGCCGAGCCGCCGTTCGCCGTCACCGCCGCCGAGAAGCTCGCCGGCTCTGTCTGCCCGCGTCCTTCTCTGTTCGCCAGGCCGGACCATACACTCCGGGAACGGACGGTCCGATCTGTGCGCCCGCGCCCTCGCGCCCGTGCCCTCGTGCCCGCGCCCTCGCGCCCGCGCCCTGCTCTGCTTTGCCTCGCTAGCCTGCGGGCCCGGGCTGCAAGGGAGAAAAGAAGAAAGAAGAAAGAAATAGGAAAACTAATTAAAAGATTATCTTACAACAGAAAAATGGCTAAACTTTGCAAATCCATAACTTCTCCATTTTGACTCCAAATTGAGTGAAACCAATTTTGTTAGCTCTGTAAATTTGTGAACTTTATTACTGTAAAATAAAATAGGACAACTTCTGTACAGAAAATATCCATAAAATAATATGAAGCAAAATTGACTTATTTTGGGCTTAATAACTTGAAATATTCCCATAAAATTCATCCTATTTGCTACAAATGTGAAACCACTTCTGTTAAACTCAGAAAATTGCAAACTTACTGTGGAAAAGTTATATTTGATAAAAATACCTCCCAAAATAGGCCTAAGTAATTTTCTAACCTTTCTTTTTGTTAAACTTGTAAAATTCATATCTAAATCATTTTAAATCGGATTTCAGTAAACCAAATTTTGTCGGAACCAGGAAGATATTTATTTCCACATAAAAATGCTCACACTCATAAAATCCTACCAGAGAAGGCAAGCACTTATTTTTCCACTTAGAGTTCTCCTATAGTTTCGGCTTTTGCCGTTTTCAGCCCTTCTACCTTGTCATTTTTGTATCTCCCAATCCAGGGATGCAAATGACTTGGTTCTTTCTCCTGAAATCTTGTTAGGACATACCATACCTACTGTATTTATCTCATAATTAATTGATCATGTTGCATAGACATGTTTAATTGCTTCTTATTTGCATATTGCTTCTTATCGATAGATTCTGAGGATACGGAGTACGTGGAGATTAACCCAGAGCTTGAGTGTGACCCATCGCTGCAGCAAGGCAAGCGTCTAAGCATATTGAACCTATGTTTTCAATAAATTGATTTGTTTGTGAAAACAATATCTATATGCATGCTTCAGTCTATTTAAAATGGGAAAATGGGTAGAGTTAATATTACCTAATTGTATGCATTTCCATTTCTTGTTTATTGATGCCATGTTTATACATTGTCACCACTGATTAAGGACTTTGGGATACTTTTATTTTACCGAATGCTTAGCCATGCTTATTCTAGACTTAGCAAAATCCGATAGATGGAGCTATCGGTTCAAAATTAGTTGAATGCGAATAGATGGGTTAAAATCTGACAAGAATAACTTCTAATTAATATTTGAGAATATGTTTGACTTGGACGGATGATAGGGCAATGAAGGGATGGTGCACGTAGCTCCGTCTGGGTCGTTAAGGACCGAACATGTTGACGTCTATTCAAGCACCCTACGTACTTCCACACGCCGGGAGTGGGACGGCTTAACTCAGTAGCACGGGAGGCTGTAGCCATCTACGCCCGTCCGTCAGTCGTGAGGATGGATTTCCGTTGGAGGACCTCGAGCGCGCCTGGACTGGCCGGAGGTGCCTCCCACGACGGTAAGCCTGCCTTAGTCATCACACACGCACGACTAAGTCGCCGGGGGCCCAGACGTGGTTTAGGTGGTTGGGGCTAAGCGTGCAAAAGGTTCTGTTGTGACCTCTAGTCCGCACTCAATGTGTAGAGTATGGGTACCGGCAGGTACGAATCAAACTAGAGTGTAGCCGTTTGGCTTCTATCACATCGTGTGGGTAAAGATGTACACCTCTGATCAGAGTAAGAACTATTCGAATAGCCGTGTCCACGGTTACAGGACGAACGCTTGATGTGTTAGTTAGTCATGTTAGCATCCAACTTTGGGTTATGTGGTTACCATGACTTAGGATAGTCATGGATGGATGGGTTTATATAAGGGATTTTTAATGTTAATTATGACTTGGCTTTAGTCATGAAAAATGGTGTGCTAGTGTAGCACAATTGTTTGGGCAAGGATGGCCCATGGATGATGCTTAAAGCATGATTTATGCTCATTTATATTCCATTTTCAGAACCATATACTTGCTGTCTTAAAATTTCAGATTGAGTTATTTCACAAAATGCTTATAGTTTCAAGTATTACTTGCTCAATAAAATCAGCTTTGTGCAAAATCAAATCAATATAGCCTTCTTCCTTGATGTAGAAACCAGCATGCTTCCTTTGTACTATTATTATTGTGTAAGTCTTGCGGAGTACCATTCGTACTCACGTTGCTATTTTTCAGGTGAGGACAACGACGAAGCTGATGTGGTCTACTATTATCCCGCCGAGGGTGGCGAGGATAATTAGTAGTTTGAGTTGAGCTCTACCCCCAGTTGGTTGCCCTGTGCATGGGTTTGGCACCACTGGTTCTTGTCTTTTGTGTTTATATTCCGCTGCAAATCTTTTGTGTCACTTTGTGATGAATTAGGGTGTGAACCCTCTATGTAGAATCTATAACCCTGCTACTCGTCTATCCATTTTTAGAGTACTTGTGATGTTTATCAATTGCTTGCGATGAAAGTGTGAGGCTAGTCGCTTTCCTGGGGACTAGCTGAACATGAGTATGAGTTGTGTATAATTGAGATGGTTGGGGGATAGCTATTGTGGTTCGAGTCCTCTGGGGTACTGTTCGCACCAAAAACCACCGGGTGTGCCAAGAAGCTTGTTGATGATCTGGTTTGATGCGATTGAACATATGAAGGCCTGGGAGATCTGCTTAGCTCCAGTGCAGGTCCTAAAATCTTGAGGTTCGCAGGCGTGCCAGTCAATTTGACCCCGTAATTGACAAGGAGATGAAGAAATTAGATTACTAATCCAATCGGCCAGCAAGCCGATACGGATTCCTTCCAGCCGATCGCCGCTATGCTCGTGCCCAGGCCCCCGCCTGTACTCGCGCCCGGGTCTCGTGCTCGGGTTCTCGCTCCCGGGTCCTCGCTTGTGCTCGTGCCCGGGTCAGCAGCAACTGCACATCGGCTATCGGCCGATACGGTCTGATGTAGGCTCCTTGTAGCCGATGGCCGATGGCACCTGTGTATCGGCTAGGAAACCGATAACGCTATAGATAAATGGATAAGCTGTCAGTATAACATGTGCATCGGCTAGAAGCCGATGATAAAATAGATGGGCAGAATAGTGAACTAGCCGACTGCCAAGGAAACACATGTGCATCGGCTAGAGAACCGATGATAATATAGATGACCAAAATAGTAAAGATAATACAGTCGGCTTTATAAAAAGATAACCTATCGGCTAAGCACTCTGATAGAACGTCGCATACACACCGATCGGCTCGACAAGGATAAATCTATTATTATCGATCTAGTAGTTCAAACCTAACTGATGCAGCACAGATCGATAATAGTAAAGGAACCTCAACAAACCGATAGATCTAATGCAACTGTGATGTAATAAGATAACTTATCGGCTATACATTCCGATAAAACACTTGCGCAAAAAACATCAACCTAGCAGGAACAACTTATCGCGACAGTTCAGTAGGTCGGACCCAACCGATGCAGCACAAACTGACGATAAGCTACTCCCAGTAAGCTGATAAGATTTACGCACGCGTGATGTGATATACCTGATGGGCCTAAGAGATCGAACCGAACCGATGCAGCCGTAGACAAAGCAGATATATCGTGGTAAGCCGGCTACCATATACCGACTAGAATATCGGACCTAACCGAGGAAGTCCTAGCCGATTGGTAGCCGGGGTAACGAGACTTACCCTCTCGCCGGAGTTCGGACCTAACCAATGCAGCCTGGCTCGAGAAGCAAGAACCCGTTGGTAAAGGGTGGCGATGCGCCGAATTTGATTGATCGAGAGATGATTTACAAGCTACCCGGGCATACATATATATACCCCGAGTTACAAGAGTCCTGTTAGGACACGGTACATAAATTTCCTATCTATAAAAGGAAAACTAACAGGCCCCGATCAGATACGAGATCAGGTTTCCTAAACAATATTAAAACTACCTAATTTATAGATAAGGTAATTAACTGCCATAGCGTGGTCTTCACGATTCCTTCCTGAATCCGGCTTCTTCTGGATTAGCTTCCAACGGCTGATATCGCTTCTTTCTTTAACCGAACATGGTATTGAACCGAACCAAATTTTGGCGTCAACAGGTACGTATCGTGTTTGGTCGCCACCATCGAGTGGTTTGACGGGCGTATGACGGGGAGGACTGGCAAGCTATCCTTATGATTATCTCTTTCGTACACTTCTCGGCATTTTGGACTTGTATTGTGAGTGGGTAAAGATTATGGCAAGTCTGCGATGAGGATGGATGGTTACCGTACTTATTTGGTTTTTATTCGAGACCCCATCCATCTAGATAGTTCGCGTTGCCGTAATAGTTACTCTTCATAATGCACTTCCGGGGTGCCCACAGCTATGATAAAGCATGCACTCAACCAAATTTTGCAACAAACAAAAGCATTTACAATATATACAGATCTATTGATGTTTGACACTGGCAATAAGAATATAGGGCTACTCATGAGACCTAAACTTGATGGATTGCAAAGGAACACGAAACAATTTATCCTGGTTTAGGCCCTCGATGTGAGGTAATACCCTACTTCCAGCTGTGGTGTATTGCCTTTGAGGTTTCTCTAGTGAGATTGTCTCAATTCTGGTGATTCTGCCCTCGGAGGCGCCCTGCCTCCCCTTATATACTGGGGGACAGGTTTACAGGGTAAGAATCCTAGTTGGACTCCGACCAAGGGATTTCCTTCTAGGAATACAACGTGCCTGACTAGGACTATATCCTTTCGTTGTCATACAAGGTAATGTATGCCAAGTCCTATTGTATCCCTAATTACAAGGTTAGGCCCATCGTCTGTCCGAGTGGCCCTAATGCATCTCATGACGTACCCGGGGCCCATGGCCTCCACAGCAGTCCATAAGACCTTTATAGTTAAGTCACAGCTGATGCCGAGTGCTCATCCTCCTTGGAGAAAGCTTCCCGAGTGCCTTGCTCCCGAGTACTCGTTGTCCGAGTGCTTCTTTGCCAAGTCCTGCTTCATATCGGTTGGCAACGAGGCTATGAAGGGCTTCATGGAAAAATATGAATACTATGCATTGAATAGGCGCACCTATTAGGTGTAGCCCCCAACTTTGTGCTTAATTGTAAAACAATTAAACATAAAGTCAAAGATCTTTAACTTTTTAGTCATTCCCGAGTAGTATACTACACGGAAATTAGACTCTTCAGCATCATGTCAGCTGGAAGAATTTTCCGCAGGGCAATTTTTTGGGTAAGCATGTAAGCCGAGTACCACTTCTTGGATTTTAACCCAATATGTGGTCAGGTGTACTTGAGAGATACCTGCATCCCCAATTTTAATGGAGACCAGTTGTCGATCCTTTTAAGGATATATCCTCAATACCTGGTAAATAATTTAGATATCTGAACACATGTGTCTAGCAATTAGGCTTTCATGAAGCATATCTGATTATTTAATCAGTTTTTGTTAATAGCATATGCACTGTGATTTTAACACAGCTAGCAGTCGGCTCAATAGAGCATGCCATTTAGAAACTCATGTCTTGTGGCCGAGTACTGAATTAGTCGGCCCAGGACCACTTATCAGCATAGGCTTTATAGAGCGGGGAGAGAGAGAAAAGATTCCCTCTTCTTCTCTAGTCCGCCAATCATTTCATCTTCCAGCTTCCGCACCCAAATTTCGCGCTTTTCGCCTCGCTAGGGTTCACAATAGCCTGTGCCCTCGCTCGAGACTCACCCGATTTTGCTCCACCGCATCCATTCCAAGCCTCCACAAGTCTTTCCCCCAAATCTTTTCATCTTCAGCAATGCCGAAAGCCCCATTTGAGATCCCTAAAATGACCGCCGAAGTCTGACCGATGTCAAACTGCAGCCCGGTGAAGCTGAAGCTACTAGAGAAACGGTTGATGCTACAGTGACAAGATGTCATCCATTGGCGCACCGCAGAAGGAGAATCCATGCCGGCACCCAAATCTGGTGAGACCATCGTCTTCACCTCATTCTTTGATCGCGGTCTTGCCCTCCCTTCTTCGGATTTCCTTCGCCAACTTCTATCTTTCTATCAAATAGAGTTGGTGAATTTGAATCCCAACTTTATCCTGCACATCTCCATCTTTGCCACCTTGCATGAAGCCTTTCTAGGGGTTAAGCCCCATTTCAATCTTTTTCGTTACCTGTTCCACATCAAGCTCCAACCATCGAAGAACAAGATTCAAAGCATTGAGGGAGCCGGTCTTCAACTTAGGAATGAGATGAAGAAGACATATCTCAATGTTCCTTTGAAGACATCACTTAAGGGCTGGCACAGAGAGTGGTTTTACTACTCAAACCTTGAGCCCTCTCTGCCTCCTTTCTCTGGCTATGCACCAACTGTCCTGCCGTCCTGGTCATTGGTGCCAACCTACAAGGAAATGGGGCAAGTATACCAGTTGTCGAGGTTTTACACCGGCAATAAGAATATAGGGCTACTCATCGGATCGAAACTCGGTGGACTGCAAAGGAGCACGAAGAGTTTATACTGGTTCAGGCCCTCGAGATGAGGTAATACCCTAAGTCTAGTTTTGGTGTATTTCCTTTGAGGATGTATGATTCTGATGAACCTGCCCTCAAGGGGCGCCCTGCCTCCCCTTATATACTAGGGGACAGGGTTACAAAGTAGGAGTCCCAGTCAGACTACGACCAAGGGATCTCCTTCTAGAGATATAACGTTCCCGACTAGGACTGTATTTTCCCTGTCGTACAAGGCTAAGTCTGCCGAGTTCTATCATATCCCTAATTACAAGGCCCGGCCCATCCTCTGTCCGAGTGGCCTATATGCTTGTCATGAGGTACCCGGGGCCCATGGCCTCCACAGCAGCCCCTGAGACCTTCATAGTTGAGTCACAAATGATGCCGAGTGCTCATCCTCCACGGTGAAAAATTCCCGAGTGCATTGCTCACGAGTCCCGCTTCATGTCAGCTGGCAACGAGGCTATGAAGGGCTCCATGTAAAAATATGAATAGTATGCACCGAATAGGCTCACCTATTAGGTGTAGCCCCCGACTTTATGCTTAATTGTGAAACAATTAAACATAAAGTCAAAGATCTTTAACCTTGTAGTCCTTCCCAAGTAGTGCACTACTGGTATATGAGACTCTTCAGAACCATATCAACTGAAATGATTTTTACTCATGGCAAATAATGGATAAGCATGTAAGCTAAGTACCACTTTATGGATTTTAACCCAATATGTGGTCAGGTGTACTTGAGAGATACCTGCATCCCCAATTTTAATGGAGACCAGCCGTTGATCCTTATAAGGATTTATCCTCAATACCTGGTGAATAATGCAGATACCCGAATGTATACACCCGGCTGTAGGCTTAGCATGAAGCATATCTGATTATTTGATCGGTTTCTGTGAGTAGCACCAGCACTGTGATTTTAACACAGCCAACGAGCAGCCCAGATAGAGCGTTCTACTGTAGAAACTCATACCTTGTGGCCTAGTACCGAATTTGTAGGTCTAAGCCCACTTATCAGCACAGGCTCTATATAGGCGGGGAGAGAGAGAAAAGATTCTCTCATCTTCTCCAATCCACCAATCGCTTCGTCTTCCAACTTCCGCGCCGAAATTTCGCACCTTGCCTCGCTAGGGTTCGCCATTGCTAGCACTCCCCGCTCGAAACTCGGGCGATCCCTCTCCTCTGCATCCATTCCAAGCCCCCAATAGAATTTCCCCCAAATCTCCTCGCCCCTAGCCATGCCAAGAGCTTCGGAAATCCCGGAGGTATTTGTTGAGACCTGGCCGACGTCGGATTGCGGTTCGACAAAGTTGAAGTATCTGGAGAAATTGCTGAGATTGCAATGCCGTGAAGTCATCCATTGGCGTCCGACTGAAGGGGAATCAATTCCGGCGGCCCAATCTGGTGAGACTGTAGTCTCCACCTCTTTCTTCGACCAGGGTCTTGCTCTTCCTTCTTCAGACTTTCTTCACCAACTTCTTTCCTTCTATGAGCTAGAGTTGGTGAATCTGAATCCCAACTCCATCTTGCAAATATCTATCTTCGCAACTCTGTGTGAATGCTTTCTGGGTGTGAAGCCCCATTTCAATTTGTTTAGATATCTGTTCCACATCAAGCCTCAACCCTCCAAAAACAAAGTCCAAGTAATAGGGGGAGCCGATCTCCAGCTTAGGAACGAAATGAAAAAGATTTATCTTCATGTTCCTCTTAAAACTTCCCTTAAGGGCTAGCACAAAGAATGGTTCTATTGCTCTGATCTTGAACCCTCTCTGCCCCTTTTTACTGGCTTGTCTCCGGTGGCCTTGCCTAGCTAGTCGTTTGTGCCAAGTTTTGAGGAGATGGGCCAAGTACACCTGTTGATTGATCAAATTGACATGCTGAAGAGCTCTGGATTGACTGGCCCTTGGGTGGCCAGATGTTTCTTAAACCGGCGTATCAGGCCATTGAAGCTTAGAAGCCACTTCGGCTGGGATTACAAGGGAAAAAACGATCCCAGCCGAGAATACCCAAATTTGACTGATAAGCATAAGGTGACTGATATCTTGCTCAGTTATTTCACCAACGGGGTGGTTGAGACTAAAGATGCAGAGCGCGCCACCATGGCTTACAGCCAGAAAAGGCTTCGCCTAGAGGTAATATTGAAATGCTGATGTTAGCTTGCTGTCCATCCGTGATGAATGTCAGTAGATGTGTATCCTAGATTGCTCTGCAATGTATTATGTATGTTGCTTGAATCTCTCGCAGGAATGTGAGGAGTTTGATGATGACTCCCAAACTTTGTCGGCCGCCAAATTGAAGAAAAGGCCATTGAGTCCTTCTGCCGCCCAGCCCAGCTCAAAAAGAGCTGGGAAGAAACCTATCGAAGACCCGGGCAAGAAGAGAGCTAGCAGGCCGAGTACTGCAGTTGGGAACCTGAAGATAAAAGATACCACCAGCGTAGCTCCCAGGCCACCGAGTCCAAGGCCATCTTCTCCAAGCCCGAGACCAACACCACCAGGCTCAGCAACATCGAGCCCAAGGCAGGCACCGCCGAGTATGAGATTAGCAATGTCGAGCCAAAGAGCAGTGCCACCAAGTGCTTCGGCGCCCCAGTCGGCCGTACCAGAGACTGGGCCAACCAAGAGCAAAACGCCACTATCGACTGCCGCGCCGACTAGCCCAACAGCCAGCGACCTTCCACCGTCGACATCTGGAGCCCCCTCGTAGAAATTCAAGTCCTCCAAGAGGTAAGCAACCTTGAATCTTCTGAAAATCTTGATCAGCATAATAGTGTCTTGATAATTGACTTATTGTATAGGAGGCAAGTAGACATAGATCTGAAGAAGACTATGTCGACTGCTCCTATTGCCGAGCCAGCCCCAGCCATGCCAACACCAACAAGCTCATCTGCCGAGCCGATGACTGCATCAGTTGTAGAAACTGAAGCTGCCCCGACAGCAGCACCGCTAGTGCTAGCTGACCAAGGGGTGAGTACTGAAGCCGTTGCTCTAGCCCCTGAGCGAGTCCCTGAAGCCCTAGCAGCGGCCGAGTCTGGAGCCAGGACCTCGTCGTCATCCATGTCGTTGTCGTCTTCAGAAGTGGATCTCCCCAGACTTAAAGCCCCTCCCCACAGGTTCCCGAGAACGTTCCACTAGGTATCCCCTGAGGGAGTTGCGGAAAGCTACGAGCATGATGAGGAGGCAGTGGAGAGGGAGAGTGAAGTTCTTCTTCGTGCTGCAATCGCCGCGTCCCGGGGAGTCCAGGTATGACTCTCGCCATACTGAGTTCTTGACAGTCTTCCTTGTATTGGTTCTTTGCCCCTTGACTCTGTTTTGTTCTGTTTTTGCTCCAAGCAGAAGATAGTTGAACGCTCAGAGAAAGTGAACAAGGTCTTGACCCAGCTTGCCCCCCATCTCCAACGATTGGGCCAGCTCCAAGCTGCCAAGGCCGACCTGGAGCAGTCTAGTCAGGAGAGGGAGACTTGGCTAAGGGGAGCAGTTGACCAGCTCAGAGATGAGAAGTGGGCTCTAGCTGAGAAGATCAGAAGTAAGTCTCCTGTATTTGTCTTCCCGAATAAATCCCAATTATATTTCTCCAGCTTTGTTGTTTCCCGACTGCCCGGTTGAGTCCTGACTGTAATCTCAAGTTCTTGACTATTGTGATGTATAGCCCTCGAAGCCGAGTTGAAGATCTAGATAGAGGAGAAAAACGATAGGAACTTGAGCTGAAGAAAGTGGAAAAGGCTAAAGCTGAACTGGAGAAGGCCAAAGCCAAAGTAGAGGCCGACTATGCAAGTAAGCCTTCCCTCTGACAATAACCTTAACCAATCCTCTTATTACTCTGACTGCAATTTTGGCTAACAAGTATACTTGTCAATGAATCTGAGCAGCTTCGAGAGCCAATGCCCAAACCCAATTTCAAGCCTTTGCAGAGGAGATTAACGTTGTCAAGGAGTCATGGGAGATTCTTGCCAAATCCGTGAAAGGGCTCCTTGACATTATGGATCCTCATCAAATTGGGACCAGCTCCAATATAGTCTCCCAGGTGCAGGGTGCCTTAGCCAAGCCCCGAGTATATTGAAAAAGTAATTGGATGAGCGCGTGGCTGTTGGCGTGGCCCAGACCCTTGCCATGACCAAGTCGATCTACCCTAGGGTAGACCTTGAGGCCATCGGTGAGGGGTTTGCCGAAGAGACAACACCTGAGGATGCATTGGAGTTGATTACCCAGGCAAGGCCGACTGTAGAGGCGATCACAAAAGACCTGGGAATGTAAGAACAAACCATTATGCAATCGGTGTATATAAAGCTTTTGTAAAGACATGTGTAAATATATGTATAAGGCAACTGAGTTCTTGGTTTTACTTAGTTATCATTAGCTTTACCCGACTATATAATCTGCGCCGAGTTGATCGATAGGAACTTAATAAAAATCGTTCACCTCAAAAAGCTATACTCGGGCAAACATGACATAATCATTGTAAAACTTCATAACTTAGATAAAACAAGCTCATATTTTGTTAACCAAGCACATATAATACATGTAGCCCCCGACTCACTACTCTGTTGGAACAAGCGACGTAGTGAGTCAAAAAAAACTTTATACATATATATGTGAAAAAGTACAAAACTCAGGTATCGAAAGGACGTAGCTATTCTATATTCCATGAGTTGCTAACTAGGGCACCGTCTGGAGTCTTTGGTCGGTAGGCGCCTGGCTGAGTAACCTCAGCGATAATGAACGGCCCTTCCCACAAGGGGGATAGTTTATGCCTGTCTTTGGTGGTTTGTATTTTTCTCAAAACGAGATCACCGACCAAAAAGGTGTGGCCACGGACATTTTGACTGTGATAATGACGCAGGCCTTGAAGATACCATGCCAACTGGATGATTGCGATGTCCCTAGCTTCCTCCAACTGATCGAGTTGAACTAGCTGGTTTTCGTTGGATATGTCTTCTAAGTAGGCCCGAACTCGTGGAGAGCCGAACTCTAACTCGGTTGGTAACACAACCTCGGCACCATAGACCAGGAAGAAAGGCGATTGCCCTATTGCCTGACTAACTGTGGTACTCAGAGACCAAAGAACGGATGGGAGTTCTTGTACCCACCGCCCTGCATATGGTTGTAGTCGGTCAAATATCCTGGCCTTGATACCTTGTAAAACCATGCCATTAGCACGTCGACTTGCCCATTGCTCCGCGGGTGTGCCACAGAAGCATAACAGATCTTGATGCCAAAATCGTCACAGAAATCTTGAAAAACGCTGCCCGTGAACTGAGTACCGTTGTCCGTTATGATGCAGTTAGGAACCCCGAATCGGTATAATATACTCATGATGAAGTCCTTTGCACGTGCCGCTGTTATGCTAGCAGCGGATTTTGCCTCGATCCACTTCGTGAATTTATCCACTGCGACGAACAAGTGTGTGAACCCTCCTGGTGCTTTCTTGAAAGGCCCGACCATGTCAAGCCTCCATACTACAAAGGGCCAAGAGATTGGGATTGTTTGAAGTTCTTAGGCTAGAAGATTCGTTTGTCTTGCATAGAATTAACAACCCTCGCATGTGCGAACTATGTCTTTAGCATCTGTTACTGCTGTTGGCTAAGAAAACCCCTGCCTGTAAGCCTTTTCGACTAACGTCCTGGATGCGGCATGGTTGCCACATATGCCCGAGTGGATCAATTGTAGAATCTGCTTGCCCTCCTCGGGTGTGACGCAGCGCATGAGGACTCCAGATGCACTTCTTCGGTACAGGTCTTCTCCGACTACTGGGAAATATTTGCTTCGACATTTGATTCATTCGGCTTCACTGTGATCTTCTGGGAGTTCATCATCCAAGAGGAATTTGAGAACAGGAGTCCGCCAATCTTGAGATATGATCAGTACTTCATCTGTTGCTGGGGTAGGTTTAGCCCCCGACTGTTCTGGCACTGGTTTCTTCTTGACTGATGGCTCCAGTAGTTGCTCGATGAAAATCCCAGTTGGGACCACTTCTCTTTTGGATCCCATGTTAGCCAATTCATCTGCAGAATCGTTGTATTGTCGTAATACATGAGTTATCTCTAGCCCGTCGAACTTATTTTCCAGCTTTCTGACCTCCTAACAATATGCCGCCATAGTATCATCGAGACATGTCCAGTCTTTCATGACTTGGTTCACCACGAGTTGAGAATCCCCACAGACAACCAGTCGGTGGATACCAAGTGATATAGCAATGCAGAGCCCGTGGATGAGTGCCTCGTACTCGGCAACATTGTGGGAAGCTGGAAAGTGAATCTAGAGAACGTACTTGAGTTTTTCGCTGGTGGGTGACGTCAGTACGACGCCGGCCCTAGCGCCACCGATCCGTAGAGAACCATCAAAGTACATTGTCTAGTACTCTAGCTTGTCGGTTGTTGTAGTCGTCTGAACTTCTGTTCACTCGGCCACAAAGTCAGCTAGAGCTTGAGATTTGATTGCTGTCTGTGGCTGAAAGGTGATGTCGAACGCCATCAACTCGAGCACCCATTTAGCGATTCGGCCAGTGGCCTCGCGGTTGTGTAGGACGTCGCCGAGTGGATACGATGTGACCACCATGACTTGGTGTGACTAAAAATAGTGCACTAGCTTTCGGACAGTGATGAGTAGGCCATATAATAGCTTTTGGACCTGAGGATATCTCATCTTTGAGTCGGCTAGGACTTCGCTGATGAAGTAGACTGGCCATTGAATTTTCTGTATATGACTCGGCTCTGATCGCTCGACCACCAACATCGTGCTGACTACCTGAGTGGTTGCCGCCAGATATAACATTAATGGCTCTTGGAGCATAGGTGATGCCAACACTGGTGGTGATGTGAGAAATTTCTTAAAGTCTTTGAAGGCTTACTGGGCTTCGAGAGTCCATCGAAAATTGTCCGTTTTCTTCAGTAGTTTGAAAAAGGGCATGCCCCGTTCGCCTAGTCGGGAGATGAATCGGCTGAGTGCTGCCATGCAGCCTGTCAGCTTCTGGACGTCCTTCTAGCTAGTCGGGGGTGCCATGTTCATGATTACGTTGAATTTCTCCGGATTGGCCTCGATGCCACGATGCAATACGATGAAGCTGAGTAGCTTTCTGGATGGCACACCAAAGGCGCACTTTTCTGGGTTCAACTTCATCTTGAATCTTCGAAGATTATGGAAGGTTTCCTCCAAGTCAGCGATGAGGTCTTCTTTGGACTTTGTCTTGATCATATGCCTCCAGATTGCACCCGATCTGAGTGTGTAAACACCGCTGAATTGCTCATTGATACGTTGCTCCAGCGTTTTTCAAACCGGACGGCATGGTGATGTAGCAGTATGCTCCAAACGGCGTGATGAAAGAAGTCTTCAGGTAGTCCTCCTCCTTCATGCTAATTTAATGATATCCCAAGTAACTGTCGAGAAAGCTAAGAAGTTCGCACCCCACGGTTGAATCCACCACCTGATCTATTCTCGGTAGACCAAATGGGTCTTTGGGGCACACCTTGTTAAAGTCGGTGTAATCGATGCAATGCTCCATTTACCGTTCTTCTTTCAGACCAAGACTGGGTTTGCCAGCCAATCCGGGTGGTAGACCTCTTTGATGAACCCAGCTACGAGAAGCTTGGTTATCTCCTCCCGAATAGCATCTTTGCGGTCTTGTGTGAAACGCCGTAGCCGTTGCTTGACTGGCTTGGCGTCTGGCTTGACGTTGAGGGAATGCTCGATCACCTCCCTTAGTACCCCAGGCATGTCGAAAGGTTTCCAAGCAAAAATATCCATGTTTGCCTAGAGGAAGGTGACGAGCGTTTATTTCTATTTGGGGTCGAGTCCGGTCCTGACTAGAGCAGTCTTGTAGGGGTCGGAAGGGTCCAGGGGGATCTTCTTCGTGTCAGAGTCCGCTGAAATTCCCCACTTTACTGCTTTTTTTGCTGGAACTTGATCGTCCTCGACTTCGGTTGTAGCGGCTTGCCGAATGCTGTTGCGTCCGACTGCCGCTTCTTGAGATTGATCCAACTCACAGCTCTCCTTGTCGCAGGTGAAGGCTTGCTTGACATCGTTACGAAGGGAAAGGCCTCCGGCTGGCCCGGGCATTTTGAGCATCACGTAGGTGTAGTGCGGCACCGCCACGAATTTGGCTAGTGCCGGCCGTCCGAGTATCGCATGATACGTAGTCTCGAAATCGGTGACCTCAAAGCAGATGTTCTCTGTGCGGAAGTTATCCCGCATGCCGAAGGTGACCAGCAAAGTTATCTGTCCGAGAGGTATTGAAGATAGGCCAGGGATTACCCCGTGGAAGGGCGCCATACTCGGCCGCAGCTCTGAACGAGGAATTTTCATCTCATCTAGGGTCTTGGCGACCAGGATGTTGAGAGCGCTGCCTCCATCTATGAGAACCTTCTTCAGCTTGATGCTCTTGACGACCGGGTCCAGGACAAGTGGATAGCGTCCTGGGTGTGTAACCCGATCGAGGTGATCTGCACGATCAAATGTGATGGGCATCTCTGACCAACGCAAATATTGGGGGGCGTCTGCTGTAGAGACCAAGTTGATGTCACGTGCTGTTAGCTTCTGCTTCCACTTGGACTCGTATGTAGACAGCCCTCCAAAGATATGGTTGAGCTTAGCCTGGGGATCTTGATAATTGCCGGTTGTGCCTAAATTTGGCTTCTCTTTGTCCTTGTTGGTGCCAGACGTTGAAGCCTGCTTGGAAGCAAACCTCTTGTGCATGAAGCAGTCCTTCGTCGCGTGCTTGCCCTTGGGATGAAAGGGGCAGGGCCCGTTCATCACTTTCTGGTATTTATTGTTCCTTGGGGGTCGCGACCGAGTACACTCCACGTTAGCCACCACATTCTCTGATTTCCGCTTATGGCTGCCGGATTTGTTCTGTGCTGGCCTGTCATTGGCTTTTTGATCCTTCTGTCGGGACTCTTTCTTGTCGTCAAGGGCCTGGGCGACTGCTTCGGCCGAGTTGACACAGTTGTTTGCCATGTCGAAGCGAGCACTAACAGAGGCAGGAGGTTTCCGAGTGAACTTGGTGATGAATGGGGCGTCCTTGACTCCCTTGCGGAAGGCGGCGATGATGACCTCATCCTTGATCATTGGGATCGAGTTGCACTTCTTGGAAAACCTTTTGATGAACTTGCGAAGAGACTCATTCTTCCTCTGGTGCAGCTGATAGAGATCGTGCTTAGAAGACAGCCTCTCATAAGTCCCCTGGAAATTGGTGATGAAGCGTTCCTGGAGTTCTCCCCAGGAGCCAATTGACCGCTTTGGGAGCCCTGTTAGCCATGTCCTCGCCGAGTCGACTAGGGCAACCGGGAGGTAGTTAGCCATGGCTTTGTGATCACCTCCGGCTACTCGGATTGCTAGAGTGTAGACTGTGAGCCAGGATTCGGGATTGGTCTTGCCGTTGTATTTTTCGATGCCTATAGGCTTGAAACCCGACAGCCAGTCAACCTGTTGTAGCTCCTCAGTGAAGGTCGGTACACCTTCATCTGCGTGAGGGCTCCGGCTCTGATTACGGCGGTTAAACTGCTCGTGGTGGAGGCCGAAGCGTTTGTTCTCGTCCTCCAATCGGCGGCGCTCGTCATCTTCGCGTTCGTGGTGTCATGCATTGATGTCCTGGCAAAGATTGTGTCGCAAACAACTTCGGAGATCTTGATTGTCGTGGCGGTCGTTCTAGGGACACCGTCGATTGTTGTTGTTAGGGATGCCGAGAGACATCTGTCGTGAGTCTACGTGCGACTGACTGGAGCCAACTATCGATGTTTTACACCGGCAATATGAATATGGGGCTACCCGGCGGATGGAAACTCGGTGGATTGCAAAGGAACACAGAGAGGTTTATACTGGTTCAGGCCCTCGATGTGAGGTAATACCCTACGTCCAGTTGTGGTGTTATTCCTTTGAGGATTTGTGTCTGCTTCTATGAGCTCGTATGTTGTTCTGCCCTCAGGGGGCGCCCTGCCTCCCCTTATATACTGGGCGACAGGGGTACAAGGTAGGAGTCCCAGCTAGATACGGCCAAGGGATCTCCTCTTAGAGATACAATCTACCTGACTAGGATTGTATATTCCTTATTGTACAAGGCAAAGTCTGCCGAGTGCTACTATATCTCTAATTACAAGTCTCGGCCCATCCTCTATCTGAGTGGCCCATATGCTCATGATGAGGTACCCGGGGCCCATGGCTTCCACAGTAGCCCCTGAGACCTTCATAGTTAAGTCACAGCTGATGCTGAGTGCTCATCCTCCACGGTGGAGATTGCCCGAATGCATTGCTCCCGAGTACTCTTTGTCGGAGTGCTTCTTCTTCCCGAGTCCTGCTTCATGTCAGCTGGCAGCGAGGCTATGAAAGGCTTCATGTAGATGTATGAATAGTGTGCACCGAATAGGCGCACCTATTAGGTGTAGCCCCCGACTTTGTGCTTAATTGTGAAGACAATTAAACATAAAGTCAAAGATCTTTAACCTTGTAGTCTTTCCCAAGTAGTATACTACTGGTATATGAGACTCTTCGGTATCATGTCAACCGGAATATGATTTATAGTCTTTGCCAAGTAGGATGCTACTCGTATATGGGACTCTTCAGCTTCATGTCAGTTGGAAAGGGGGTTTATAGTCTTTCCCGAGTGGTATCCCACTCGGAAGTTAGACTCCTCAGCGTCATGTCAGCTAGAAAGAAGGTTTATAGTCTCTTCCAAGTAGTGCACTACTTGAAAGTTAGACTCTTCAGCGTCATGTCGGCTGGAATAATGTTGCTCATGGCAACTGTTGGCCAAGCATGTAGGCCGAGTATAACTTTATGAAATTAAATCCATTGCGTGGTCAGGTGTACTCGAGAAAGATACCTGCATCCCCAATTTTAATGAAGACCAGCTTGTGATCCTTATGAGGATATATCCTCGATACTTGGTGGATAAGACAGATACCCAAACATATGTGTTTAGCAATTAGGCCTTCATGAAGCATATCTGATTACCGCATTGGTTCCTATTGGTAGTACCAGCACTATGATTTCAACACAACCTGCGAGCAGCCCTTATCGAGCGTGCTACTGTAGAAACTCATATCTTGAAGTATGCTACCAAATAAGCTGGCCTAAGCCGACCTACCTAACGTAGCCTTATAAAACCAACATCCCTTGCATGTCAGGATGAGTTTTTTTGGTGTCAGTAGCTGCAATCAGCCAGAATAATCCTTGCCCACAAGCCTTTCTGACTTATGTTCTGGATGCAGCATTGTTGCCACAGATGCCCGAGTAGGTATATTGCAGGATCTGCTTGCCCTCATCAGGTGTGACGCAGTGCAGGAGAACTCCAGATGCGCTTTGATGATGTAAGTCTTCTCTGACTTCAGGAAAGCCGAGCAGGGTACCCGAACCTTGCATTAGCATAGGATTCGGCTAGCGACCCTCATGGGGTATACTCTACCCAACAGAGTTATAGCCAAGCAAGGTACCCGAACTTTGCATTAGCATAGGATTCGGCTAGTGACCCTCATGGGGCGTACCTAACCTGACAGAGTTGTGACCAAAGAAGTTACCCCATCCTAGCATTAGCTTAGGATTCGCTGGCGACCCTCATGGGGCGTACCCTACTTAGCCGAGTGGTACACGAGCCCCGACTGGCGCCGGAGGTCGGTTATATTAGCCGAATAAGGTACCCAAACCTTGCATTAGCATAGGATTCGGCTAGCGACCCCCATGGGGCGTACCCAACTCAGCGGAGCTGTGACCGAATAAGGTACCCGAACCTAGCGTTAGCGTAGGATTCGGCTGGCAACCCTCATGGGGCGTACCTCACCTAGCCGAGTGGTACCCGAGCTCTGATTGGCGCCGGAGGTCGGTTATTAGCCCACATGGAGCGTAGCCGGGGAAGATGACATCCCGACTGGCGCAAATACTCGGTCAATAGCCCTCATGGAGTATTTCGAGCGTATCTTGGCAGACTGGTCCAGCCCCCAAGCGTAGGAGATGGGCTCGTAGCGCTAGGTTCCTGTCACTCGTATCCAGAACTGGCCCTGCATTATAAACATATCGGATGAGTAGCATCTGATGATGAAAACAATTACCCGAATAACATTTATGTATTTTACAATATATGTAAATACGTATTCTTCCATATTAATTTCCCCGAGTAGTTGACCCCTTACGTTTAAGCACTCTGCCCGACTAGTCATAGCCCCCGAGCGTCGGGAGTTGGCTCATGGCTCTTTCCCAGACACGCGTTTTGGGTGACTTGAGTTCGTCTTTCACATAGCAAAGTTTCACAGATCAGGATTTATGCTACTCGAGTACTTTTGCAATCATTTAAGAGCAAAAACAGAAAAAAGGTGCAGCTTGTACACCTATTAGAAGTAAGCGGCTGCAATATTGGCGAGGCCAAGTGAAGAAATATTTATCAGAAAGTGACTTAGTAGTTCTGTATTTGGGAGTGGGGATGCCATCCTTGCGTTTGAACTTATGAGCCCCCGAACATCCCACTTGTTGTTCTGATAATCTTCAGTTGTTGAAGGTCGAAGACGGTTGTGACCGATTGCCATAATGAAGCCGTCTGACTTGCCTTTGCGATTCCCAGCTTTAGTCGGGACCGCGTCGTCGATGCCCTCCTGCTTCTTCTGTCAGGGTGCCTTCTTGTCATCTAGGGCCTGAGCAACAGCGTCGGCCGAGTCGGCGTACTTGTTCGCCATGTGGAATAGAGCCTTCATAGAGTTGGGAGGCTTCCGAGTGAATTTGGCAATGAACAAGGTGTCTTTGACTCCTTTTCGAAAGGCAGCGATGATGACCTTGTCCTTGATCTTCAAGATAGAATTCTTCTTCTCGGAGAACCTCTTGATGAAGTCACGAAGAGACTCGTTCTTCCTTTGATGCAGCTAATATAGATCGTGCTCGGAAGATGGCCTCTCGTATGTTCCCTAGAAGTTGGCGGTGAAACGTTCCCGGAGTTCTCCCCAGGTGCCGATTCATCTCTTAGGAAGTCCTGTTAGCCATGTCCTCACTGAGTCGGCTAGAGCGACTGGGAGGTAGTTAGCCATAGCTTTGTGATCTCCTCCGGCTGCTTGGATTGCCAGAGTGTATATGGTGAGCCAGGACTCGGGATTGGTCTTGACGTCGTATTTTTTTATTCCTGTAGGCTTGAAATCCGATGGCCAGTCGACCTATTGTAGCTCTTGGGTGAAGGCCGGTACTCCTTCATCTTCATGAGGGCTCTGACTCCGAATACAGTGGCGAAACCGCTCGTGGTGGAGGCCGAAGCGCTCGTTCTCGTCTTCCAGTTGGCGTTGTTCGTCTTCCTCTCGTTCACGGCACCGAGTGTTGATGTCCTGTCAAAGATCATGTTGTAGTCGGCCCTGGAGATCCCGGTTGTCCCGACGGTCATCTAGATGTCGACGCCGCCATTTGTTGTTGGGGTTGCCGAGTGACGTGTGGCGTGACTCCGTGTGCAGCAGACTAGAGCCGGCCACTCGGTGTCGTGTTGAGGCGGATGAGACTGCTGTTGGGGAAGCCGACTTGTTAGTCTATATGAGTGTTTCGCCCGACTGTTGATGCTGTTGATATGCAGCAGCGGTGAGCATGGCTTTTATCCTTGCTATCATCGGGGTGGCCTGGTGATCAAGCCCGAGCTGGAGTGTATCCAGTAGAGTTGCAGCGGCCACAATGTTCTGTTGAGGCGTGACAAAGACGTCGTGGTCGCCGGCTCTAGTTTGGAGGATCTGTTGCTGAGCGGTTCGCCCAGCCCTGCGTAGCTCGTCGTTGCGAGCCTCACATTTGGCCTCCTCCTGTTGCCGTAGTCGGCGTGCCTCCTCTTCTTGCTCCTCTTGTAGTCGGCGCACCTCCGGTGGAGGGGTTGATGCTTGTCACACCCAGAATTTCCATCCAAAATTCTGGAGTTTTATTGTGTGTAAATCCTCGTCCAGGAATCAACCAAGGCACACATGACAAAATTGATAATCAAAGTAATTGTTTACATAGCATAAGCATTTATTACAGAGGTGAATGGTACCTCTCAAAACAATAAGGTTCTAACAACGGATAAATAAATAACAGCGTGACGATTGCTAGGCTTGCCCTTAACCGTGGGTATGGCTATCCGAATAGTTTTACTCTAGGCAGAGGTGTACCAATGTACCCACAAGACACAACTCCACAGCACATCACTGTGCCCCTAAATACCACCACGGTATCTCCGAAAGGAGTGGTGAAAGGATTATCCATGTAGCTCACACAATAGGAGAGCCTCCCGCCGAACCTCCGGTCTCCGGTAGGGGTGATCAAGTACCTACCGCAAGATGGTCCGACGCACGAAGCATGGTCTTATTGTCATTGCCATGTGTGGACTTATTCCAGCCACAAACACGCCCTAGTGCCTCCTATTGAACTCGACACACTTCAAACTCCTGCTATCCCATACTAGCTTGTGGTTAGCACAAGTGTTGCTTTGCAACAAGTAGTCCGCGAACCGGTCCTTAACTGTCACGAGTACCGCTAGCAACATTCCAACCTTGGTGCTCACAACCCACCTTTTATTCAAGTTCCGAAAAAGGAACATCATTTCATGTGACTGAATGGTAATATAGGAGTTATTGTGACAACCCATAAGTTATTCTATTATTTGCTAGGCATGGCTAAGCAGGGTCCTAAAGTTATTCTAGCTAACCAGTAAATAAAGGTAGCTAGTCAAAATTATCCCATAGGTACAAGGTCAAGTAATCAAATCAACAGGGCCATAAACAAAGGTTAGGGTTTCCCTGTCCCGATGACATTCCAAAATAGATGCAGCGTTGAAGGAAAACATAGCTTTAAACATAGGAACAATATGTTCAATGAGAAGGAGGAATCCGTGTGACTTGCCTTGCAGCTCCCCACAGTCTTCGACACCTGCCTCGAAAAACTGCGTCTCTTCCTGAACGTCGATAGCTATAGGCAATAAACAAAATAAGAAAAAACAGTACATCAACACACATGAACAGTACAATATTATATTTTTACTGGATAGTTCATGATTTTTAGAGAAATTAGAGACTTGAACGACCTCAATCCGAGTTCGTATGAATTAGTTATGATTTTTGGAAGTTTTAACCCTTTCATAGCCTATTTAAAAGAATTACCCGATTTATTGCATCATAATTGAATTAATTTTATTTGGGAAAAGGGATTTATGATGTCACAGGAGAGAGGAGGCTCTCGGCTGACCACTGGGGCCCACTGTCAGCGAGGGAAAGGTGTTGGATCCATGGTGGACCAAGTCCATCGTGGTCCACGAGTGGGATCCGACGGCTAGGGTTCTAGGGTTTTGATCGGATGGCCGAGATCTAGCCACGTGTCAAGGTGATCTCACTGCGATCAGACGGGTGGGATCTAACCGAGAAGATCCAACGGCTAACATCGATCCCGATCGGATCGGCTTACGGTGCTAAGGTGGCACCGAGCTGGCGCCTACACGGTGACCACGTCGGCGGCCATGGTGGCTACAGCGACGGCGGCGGCACTAAACTCGACGGTGATCGGCGGCGCGGCGACGCACGGGGAGAGTGGGAAAGGGTAAAGAAGGTCGAGGCGATCATTACCGAGGGTTAAACCACAAAGAACGGCGATGGAGGCAGCCGGCGGTGAGCTTGAGGCGGCGCAAAGCTTTGGGTCTTCGTCGATGGTGGTGTTCCGGCGATTTCCGAGGGCTAAAAGGCGGCGGCCTAGCTTCTGCGGGCTCCGGCGGCGAAGCAAGCGCAAGACGCCGAGAGACGGCTAGGGCTAGCTAGAGCTCGATCTAAAGGGAAAAAACGATCCTAGGGGCCTCGAGGTCGCTATTTAAGGCGGAGAGAGGCAGACTCCGGCTCGGACTCGACAGGTTTTGCGGCGGCGCCGGTTAGGGATGGGAGGCCGGTTCGGGAAGCTTCGGGTTTCCGATTTCCGCACAATTTAGCTCCAGTTTCTTGGGGATTAGTTGGAAGAGGATAGGGGCTCGGTTTTCCCTCAACCAATTTGGAGAGATCGGGTCTGAGGCGAGCGGATTAGGCGGGATTTGCGGTGGTGGCGCTCGGGTGCAACAGTGCTTCCCGGCAGGAGGAAGACGACGACCTGACAGGGGGCCCCACCTGTCGGTCGCTGCGGGCGACGCGAGCGGACGCGGGCCGACGCGCACACGAGCGAGGGGAACAGGCTGCGCACAGTAATGGGCTGAAAATGGCCCAGAGACTGTGAAGGGATTTTTAAACCTTTTTCTTTTTGTTTTAATTCTGTGAGTTTATTTATTTTACCAAAAATACCTCCCCTCATCAAATAATTCCCAGAAAATTCCAGAAATTAAATAATTAGCCAAGGAATTTTATAAAATTATCTTCAAGCCCATTTTTCTTTAGAGTTTCCCCTGATTTCATACCTTTCACTCCTTGCAATTTTTAATTAAATTTCTAAAATTCCTTTGTCACAATATTTTATATAGGGATAATTTTAGGGTGTTACAATGCCATGAAGACTTTGTGAGGCAGAAGGAAGCTTGCTAGACTGGTGTCCGAACTGTGTTGACGCCGAAAACCCGCCGGGGGCCGTCCGGCGTCTGGGTGACACGCGAAGGCCTGGGAGATTTGCTTCACTCCAGTGCAGGTCCTAAAGTCTTGAGGTTCGTAGGCGTGCCAGTCAATTTGACCCTGTAATTGACAAGGAGGAAAATGTTAGATCAATGAGCCAATCGGCTGGAAGCTGATCTAGACTCGTTTCATCAGCCGATGGCTGATGCGCACTGTAGCACTTATACATCGGCTTAAGGCCGATGACGGCAAGAGCAATAACGTAATAATAAACAAATATCGTGCTAGCCGATCATCGAAGGGATACTCAAAAACCGGCTATGAACTTGATAAAATAAGCAAGTATAATGCATAAATAAATCAAATAAATCCTAGCCGATCATAGTCTAGTGTTACTGGTGTTGCCATGAAGATATGCCTGTGCCCGGGCCCTTGCTTATATCGGCTCCCGGGATCTTCGTCCGCTGTCTGGGCCCATACACTGGTCCTTACCCAAGCTCATGCCCGGGCCCTCACCTGGGGTCGTGCCCGGGAACCTGCTTGTACTTGTACTTGGATCGGCAGAATAAACCCATCGGCTAGCCCTTAGCCGATTGTAACAATAATACAGGCAAGAACATATAATAAAATATGCAATAACGTAAATGATAAATAATTGATAAGCTAGCCGACTACTGAATAGAGCGAGTATAGGATAAGACAATGAATAAATGTAGTCGGCTTTAACAGATAACTTATCGGCTAAGCACTCCGATAACACCATCGCACAACACCATCGGCTCATCAAGAGTAAAGCTATTATCGTCAGTCTAGTAGATCGGACCCAACCGTTGCAGCACAGACCGACAATGATAACAATGCCTCAATGGGACGATAGATATAATGCGATCGTGATGAAGATAACTTACCGGCTATGCACTCCGATAAGACGCCTGCGCACAAAGCATCGGCCTAGCAGGACCGACTTATCACTAGCAGTTCAGTAGGTCGGACCTAACCGATGCAGCACGAACTAATGATAAATCACTCCCAGTAAGTCGATACAGTCTATGCACGCGTGATGTGATATACCTAATCAATCTATGAGATCAAACTGAACTGATGCAGCCATAGATAAAGTAAATATATCGTGGTAAGCCGACTACCATAAACCGACTAGAATATCGGACCTAACCGAGGAAGTCCTAACCGATTGGTAGCCGGGGTAACGAGACTTACCCTCTCGCAGGAGTTCGGACCTAACCGATGCAGCCGGGCTTGAGAAGCAGGATCCCGTCGAAGGGGTGGCGATGCGCCGAATTTTGTATTGATCTGTGGTTGATTATTTACAAGATCCCCGGGCATATGTATATATACCCCGAGTTACATGAGTCCTTATAGGACACGGTATATGATTTCCCATCTATAATAGAAAACGCTAACTAATCCTGACCGGACATGAGGTCAGGTTCCCTAAAAAAGATAAATCTTTTCCTAATAAACATAGTAATTAACTGCCACGCGCGGTCTTCACGGCTCTCCCTCGGACTCGGCCTGCTCCTTGAACCAATTTCTGTTAACCGACTGCAATCGTTCCCTTGACCGAATCTGATACAAGGCCTTACCAAATTTTGGCGTTAACAAACTGGTGTTCGAATTGTTGTCCAACTTAGAGTCGGAGTCCGACTGAGAGTCGGAATCCGACTGAGAGTTGAAGTTGGAATAATTGATGGGGGTAATTATAACTCCAACCCCCCTAGATCCGATCCCGAGTGGCTCTAGGCCGTATCCGAGTCGAACTCTAGAGGATCGGGTTTGCCGCGTCGGATGTTGTTCGAAGATATTCGCAGCGTTACCGAGTCCGAACGGGAGATTGACAATCTCCTCCTTCCTTAGCCCGATCTCGGCCGGCTCAAGATGAGTCCAAGTCGAACACCGAAAGGAAGAGTTGTCCCAAGACCCAGGCAAGTGGAAGATTGCCGCAGCAAGTCGATGATGGTCGCTGCAGCATCGTGTGGACCGACTGGCGTGGAGTCGACTGATTCCTCGGCCGGTTGGATCAGGTTTGCATCGGCCAAGGTGAGATTGCCGAACATGTCAACGATGAAGTCGAGGCTTCCGAATGAGATTGTATCTCCAGGGGAGAATTTGCCACCGTCGACTCTGGTTGCTGGATCCATCGAGCTTGTAGATGTAGATCTCACCGAAGCCCCTACTTGGCGCGTCAATTGTCAATGTTTTACACCGGCAATATGAATATGGGGCTACCCGGCGGATGGAAACTCGGTGGATTGCAAAGGAACACGGAGAAGTTTATACTGGTTCAGGCTCTCGATGTGAGGTAATACCCTACGTCCAATTGTGGTGTTATTCCTTTGAGGATTTGTGTCTGCTTCTATGAGATCGTATGTTGTTTTGTCCTCAGGGGGTGCCCTTCCTCCCCTTATATACTGGGGGACAGGGGTACAAGGTAGGAGTCCCAGTCGGATACGACCAAGGGATCTCCTCTTAGAGATACAATCTACCCGACTAGGATTGTATATTCCTTATTATACAAGGCAAAGTCTGTCGAGTGCTACTATATCTCTAATTACAAGTCTCAACCCATCCTCTATCCGAGTGGCCCATATGCTTGTGATGAGGTACCCGGGGCCCATGGCTTCCGCACCAGCCGCCCGGCGTCGCACTGATGTGAATGAGACCGCTATTGGAGAATCCGACTGGTTGGTCAGTATGAGGGTGTCACCCGACTGTTGGTGCTGCTGACATGCAGCAGCGGTAATCATGGCTTTGATCCTTGTGATAGTAAGGGTGGCCTAGTGATCAGGCCCAAACTGGAGTGTATCTAGTAGAGTTGCAGCGACCATGACGTTCTATTGAGGCGTGACATAGACATCGTGGTCGCCGACTTGAGTTTGGAGGATTTGTTGCTGAGCGGTTCGCCCAGCCCTGCATAGCTCGTCATTGCGAGCGTCGTGCTCGGCCTCCTGTTGTTGTCGTAGTCGACGGGCTTCCTCCTCTTGCTGCTCACATAGTCGGTGTGCCTCTTGAATGGCAGTAGAGCCCTTAGACGCCATGAAGACTTCGTGGGGCAGGAAGAAGCTTGCCAAACTGCAGTCCGAATTGCTGTTCAAACTACTATCCGACTTGGAGTCAGAATCAGAGTAATTGATTGGTGTGATCACGACCCCGACCTCCCTAGAGCCAATCTTGAGTAGCTCTGGGCCGTATCTGAGTTGAACCTTAGGGGATCGGTTCTGCCATATCGGATGTAGATTGGAAACATCCGTGGTGTTGCTGAGTCTGCATGGGAGATTGACGATCTCCTCCCTTCTTAGCCCGATCTCGGCCGGCTCGAGGCCGAGTCCGAGTCAAACGTCGAAGGAAAGAGTTGTCCCGAGACCCGGGCATGTAGAAGATTGCCACAGCAAATTGACAAGGGTTGCTACAGCGTCGAGTGGGCCGATCAGCGTAGAGTCGGCTGGTTCCCCGGCCGATCAGATCTGGTCCGAGTCGGTCAGGGTGAGGTTGCCGAACTTGTCGGTGACAAAGTCAAGGCTTCCGAACATGATCGTGTCTCCAGGGGAGAAGTTGACACCATCGACTCCAGTTGTCGAATCCATCAAGTTTGTTGAGGTTGATCTCGCTGAGGCCCCTACCTGGTGCGCCAACTGTTGATGTTTTACACCGGCAATAAGAATATAGGGCTACTCGTCAGATCGAAACTCGGTGAACTACAAAGGAACATGAAGAGTTTATACTAGTTCAGGCTCTCGGGATGAGGTAATACCCTACGTCCAGTTGTGGTGTATTTTCTTTGAGGATGTATGATTCTGATGAACCTGCCCTCAAGGGGTACCCTGCCTCTCCTTATATACTGGGGGACAGGGTTACAAAGTAGGAGTCTCAGTCGGACTACGACCAAGGGATCTCCTTCTAAAGATATAACGCTCCCGACTAGGACTGTATTTTCCCTGTTGTACAAGGCTAAGTCTGCCGAGTTCTATCATATCCCTAATTACAAGGCCAGGCCCATCCTCTATCCGAGTGGCCCATATGCTTGTCATGAGGTACCCGGGGCCCATGGTGTCACAGCCTTAAATCTAAAATTAAGGTAATTAGTGTTAAGCCCTAGCTAATCCTTTGCTTTGTGCTAGTTGTCACTTCCCAAGTTCTATATATCTAAAAATCCTACAAAAAAATTCCTAAACATGTCAGGTGATGTGAGTAAGCCCCTGTAAATTTTACATAATTTTATCCCTTCAATAAATACTTCAACCAAGTCTCTCAACTCAGCAAAGCTAGGAAGCTAGCTGAAATAAATTGGTTCACTTCTGAAATTCACCAAATGAAAATGAAGACTAATTAGACAAAGCCCTTTTGCCAAAGTGGGAGCCAACATGAACCCCACTACCAGGAATTTTGGTTTAATTTATCTTCCAAAGAAAACACATAAAATGATAAGATCAAGGCACTGGAGAAACAAGTGAAACTGCAGCAAAACTGGATCAGTGTGCCTACTTTGCTTTTTCACCAGAGATGAACCAGACCACTTCTAGCGACAAAATTTGGTCAGCATGTTAAACACATCTTCCTCTATCTCCAGTAATTTTCCCATAATTTATCTCCCATATTTATCTGCTGAAATCACAGATGCAAGACAGCTGTCCATACAGCTCACAACACTTAGTCTCTAGAGATTTCTCCTCTCTCAAGTCACTGACCAGTGGGACCCACAAGACCTGGCCCACTTGTCAGCCTCACCATAGCATGTGACAGTGTGTTTCACCAACATTCCTACCCTTACTCCTCTCTCTTCCCTAGGAATTCACTTCCTGGACCCACAAGTCATAGAGTGAAGCTAGCCACAAGTGTGTAGAACACTGTTTCCTGACATGTGGGACCCACCTTAACCACTATAGCAGTGGAGACGACTCAGCATTGCATGGCAGACGTGTCTTCCTCTCGTTCTCCTCTCCCACAGCACCCACAGAGTGACCTAGATGAGCTCCTCTATGGGAAAACCTCGGCCATTTCGCCTCAGAACACGCCAGCCATCTCTTCTCTTCCTCCTCTCCACGTTCCCACCGGAGAAACCCACGGAGACCCCAAGGATCACCGGCGGCAACCCTATTTGCCCCTTTGCCGAAGGTGTTCGATCGGTCCCGAGCTAGCTCCGGTGAGCTCCACCCTTTCTAAGCTTCGGGAACATGATCTATACCTTCTGACCATTCCATTTTTGTATTATCTGCCCTAGGAACCGCCGGCCGTAGACGCCGTGCCTTGCCCTCTGCTCTACAGCGCCGCCGCCGGGACACCACGGCCGTTCCGGCCGCCTCAGAGCAAGTCTAACCAAGCCAGCTCGCCAGTGTCGTCGCCCTACTTCCAGAAGATAACTGGCAGAAGAAATCGAGAGATGATGCAGTGAAGCTTGAGATCGAAGCCATCTTCTTCCTCTCCGGTCAAGTCGCTGCCGCTGTCGATTTGTTCTCTCTGGTAGGCCTCAGGCCGTTTCCTCGCTCTCTCACCACCCCTAGGAGGTCCCTAACATCATAGATGCCTTACTTTGGTCTCAGATCAAGGGGAGCGAGCTGCCGACGCGATCCCAAAGTTTTTCGCCGCCGCCGGACAATTTGCGCCGTCGCCATTATTGTTCCAACTTCGCCCAGACCAGCACGAGCCTTGGTGAGCATCCTGGCACCTAGCAGTAACTCCCGCCTGCATGTACACAGCCAGATCGAGTCCAAAATAGGATATGCATCGTCGACCCGAAACACTCTGCCGCTGGAGCTCGCCGCCGGCGATATTCCGGTGACCCGAGGTGTCAAGAAGACCACCCTTAGCTCCGCCGTGAACTCCTCTATCTTTTCTCTTTGGGGCCCGACTACAGCCGACGCCGCCATCGCCGTCGCCACCGCCGAGAAGCCCGCCGGCTCTGTCTGCCTGCGCCCTTCTCTGTTCGCCGCCAGGCCGGACCATACACTCCGGGAACGGACGGTCCGATCCATGCGCCCGCGCCCTGCTCTGCTTTGCCTCGCAGGCCTGCAGGCCCGGGCTGCAAGGGAAATCAGAAAAGAAGAAAGAAGAAAGAAATAGGAAAATTAATTAAAAGATTTATCTTACAACAGAAAAATGGCTAAACTTTGCAAATCCATAACTTCTCCATTTTGACTCCAAATTGAGTGAAACCAATTTTGTTAGCTCTGTAAATTTGTGAACTTTATTACTGTAAAATAAAATAGGACAACTTCTGTACAGAAAATATCCATAAAATAATATGAAGCAAAATTGACTTATTTTGGGCTTAATAACTTGAAATATTCCCATAAAATTCATCATATTTGCTAAAAATGTGAAACCACTTCTGTTAAACTCAGAAAATTGTAAAATTACTGTGGAAAAGTTGTATTTGATAAAAATACCTCCCAAAATAGGCCTAAGTAATTTTCTAACCTTTCTTTTTGTTAAACTTGTAAAATTTATATCTAAATCATTTTAAATCGGATTTTAGTAAACCAAATTTTGTCGGAACCAGGAAGATATGTATTTTCACATAAAAATGCTCACACTCATAAAATCCTACCAGAGAAGTCAAGCACTTATTTTCCACTTAGAGTTTTCCTATAGTTTCGGCTTTTGCCGTTTTCAGCCCTTCTACCTTGTCATTTTTTGTATCTCCCAATCCAGGGATGCAAATGACTTGGTTCTTTCTCCTAAAATCTTGTTAGGACATGCCATACCTACTGTATTTATCTCATAATTAATTGATCATGTTGCATAGACATGTTTAATTGCTTCTTATTTGCATATTGCTTCTTATCGATAGATTCTGAGGATACAGAGTACATGGAGATTAACCCAGAGCTTGAGTGTGACTCATCGCTGCAGCAAGGCAAGCGTCTAAGCATATTGAACCTATGTTTTCAATAAATTGATTTGTTTGTGAAAACAATATCTATATGCATGCTTCAGTCTATTTAAAATGGGAAAACGGGTAGAGTTAATATTACCCAATTGTATGCATTTCCATTCCTTGGTTATTGATCTCATGTTTATACCTTGTCACCACTGGTTAAGGACTTTGGGATACTTTTATTTTACCGAATGCTTAGCCATGCTTATTCTAGACTTAGCAAAATCCGATAGATGGAGCTATCGGTTCAAAACTAGTTGAATGCGAATAGATGGGTTAAAATCTGACAAGAATGACTTTTAATTAATATTTGAGAATATGTTTGACTTGGACGGATGATAGGGCGATGAAGGGATGGTGTTTCCCCGATGCACGTAGCTCCGTCTAGGTCATGAAGGACCGAACATGTTAACATCTATTCAAGCACCTTACGTACTTCCACACGCCGGGAGTGGGACGGCTTAACTCAGTAGCACGGGAGGCTATGGCCATCTATGCCCGTCCGTCAGTCGTGAGGATGGATTTCCGTTGGAGGACCTCAAGCGCGCCTGGACTGGCCGGAGGTGCCTCCCACGACGGTGAGCCCGCCTTAGTCACCCTGTGTGTGGGGCTAAGTCATCGGGGGCCTAGACGTGGTTTAGGTGGTCGGGGCTAAGCGTGCAAAAGGTTCTATTGTGACCTCTAGTCTGCACTCAATGTGTAGAGTGTGGGTACCGATGGGTACAGATCAAACTAGAGTGTAGCCGTTTGGCTTCTATCACATCGTGTGGGTAAAGATGTACACCTCTGATCAGAGTAAGAACTATTCGAATAGCCGTGTCCACGGTTACGGACGACCGCTTGATGTGTTAGTTAGTCATGTTAGCATCCAACTTGGGATTATGTAGTTACCATGACTTAGGATAGTCATGGATGGATGGGTCTATGCAAGGGAATTTTTGATGATTAATGAGGAATGGATTTATATGAAAGGTTTTATTACTAAATATGACTTGGTTTAGTCATAAAAGATAATATGCTTGTGTAGCATAATTGTTTGGGCAATGGTGGCCCATTGTTGAAGTTAGAGCATGGGTTTATGCTCATTTATATTTCATTTTCAGAACTATAAGCTTGCTGTCTTAAAAATTCAGATTGTGTTATTTCTCAAAATGCTTATAGTTTCAAGCATTACTTGCTCAATAAAATCAGCTTTGTGCAAAATCAAATCAATATAGCCTTTTTCCTTGATGTAGTAACCAGCATACTTCCTTTGTACTATTATTATTGTGTAAGTCTTGCGGAGTACCATTCGTACTCACGTTGCATCTTTTCAGGTGAGGTTACCGACGAAGATGGTGTGATCTACTGTTATCCCGCCGAGGGTGGCGAGGATAATATGTAGTCGAAGTTATGCTCTATCCCCAGTCGGTTGCCCTGGTTGGGTTTGGCACCACTGGTTCTTGTCTTTTGTGTTTATATTTTCTACTGCTATGTTTTGTGTTACTATGTGATGAATTAGGGTGTGAACCCTCTAAGTAAAGTATGTAATCATGCTGCATGTTTATCCATCTTCTGAGTACTTGTGATGCTTATCAATTGCTTGCGATGAAAGTGTGAGGCTAGTCGCTTTCCTGGGGACTAGCTGAACATGAGTATGAGTTGGGTATAATTGAGATGGTTGGGGGATAGCTATTGTGGTTCGAGTCCTCTGGGGTACGTATCGTGTTTGGTCGCCACCATCGAGTGGTTTTACGGGCGTATGACGGGGAGGACTGGCAAGCTATCCTTATAATTATCTCTTTTGTACACTTCTCGGCATTTTGGATTTGTATTGTGAGTGGGTAAAGATTATGGCAAGTCTGCAATGAGGATGGATGGTTACCGTATTTATTCGGGTTTTATTCGAGACCCCATCCATCTAGATAGTTCACGTTGCCGTAATAGTTACTCTTCATAATGCACTTCCGGGGTGCCCACACATGGCCTCCACACCAGCTGCTGGAGAAGTTCGACTTCCTGAAGAGCACAGTGTTGACTGGTCCTTGGGTGGCAAGGTGTTTCCTCAACCGCCGCACCAGACCTCTGAAGGCCAGGAGTCATTTTGGTTGGGACTACCAAGGCAAGGATGACCCCAGCCGTGAATACCCCGACATAGCCGACAAGAACAAGGTTACTAACAAGATAAAAAGGCCAAAGCCAAGGTGGAGGCTGACTATGCTAGTAAGTCTCCCGCCTGACAATGATCTTGGCTCGACTGCTTGTTGCTCCAACTGCGTATCTTGGCTAACCAATATATTTGTCGATGCATCCGAACAGCTTCAAAAGACAACGCCCAGATTCAGTTTGGCCCCTTCGCGGAGGAAATCAAGATGATCAAGGAGTCACAGGAAGTCCTCATTGGATCCGTGAAAGGGCTCCTGGACATCATGCAACCTCACTATCCCAGGACCAGCTCCAGTACCGTCACCCAGGTGCAAGAACGCCTAAGCGAAGCCCCGAGTATCATGAAGAAGTACTCGAATGAGCGTGTAGCTGTCGGCGTCATCCAAGCTCTTGCCATGACCAAATCAATTTACCCTAGGGTAGACATTGAGGCCATTGGTGAGGGTTTTGCCAAGGAGACGACTCCCGAAGAGGTGCTGGAGCTAATCAGCTAGGTGAGGCCGACCGCAGAGGCAATAGCTAGAGACCTGGGCATGTAAAAACAAAATGATTATGTAATCGGTAACTATTTAGGAGCATATATAAAGGCATTTGTAAATATCTGTAAAATGTTGCCGAGTACTTGCTTATTCTGAGTCGTCATTAGCTTTACTTGACTACGTAGTCTACGTCGAGTAGATCTAGAGGAATTTAAAAAAAAACCGTTGACCTCTGAGAGCTATACTCAGGCAAACTTAGCATAGTCATTGTAGAACTTCATGACTTAGATAAAAACAAGCTCGGATTTTATTAACAAGGCACATAATACATGCAGCCCCCGACTCACTACTCGGTTGGGACAAGCGATGTAGTGAGCAGAGAAAAAAATTTTATTCTTATGTATAGAGGAAATACAAGACTCAGGTATAGAAAGGACGTAGCTGTTCTATATTCCATGAGTTGCTGACTAGGGCATCGTCTTCTGTCTTTAGTCGGTAGGCGCCCAGATGTGTTACCTCAGCGATAATGAACGGCCCTTCTCATAAAGGGGATAGTTTATGCCTGTCTTTGGTGGTTTGTATTTTTCTCAAGACGAGATCTCTCACCAAAAAGGCGTGGCCATGAACATTCCGACTGTGATAATGACGTAGGCCTTCAAGATACCTTGCCGACTAGATAGTTGTGATGTCTTTTGCTTCCTCCAACTGATCGAGTTCGACCAGTCGGTCTTTGTTTGATTTGCCTTCTGAGTGGACCTGAACTCACGGAGAGCCGAACTCCAACTTGGTTGGTAACATAGCCTCAGCACCATAGACTAGGAAGAAAGGGGATTGCCCTGTTGCCCGACTAACCGTGGTTCAGAGACCAGAGAACAGATAGGAGTTCTTGTACCCACTACCCTGCATATGGTTGTAGTCGGTCGAATACCCTAGCCTTGATACCTTGTAAGACCATGCCATTGGCATGCTCAACTTGCCCATTACTCCGTGGGTGTGCTACAGAAGCATAACAGATCTTGATGCCAAAATCATCACAGAAATCTTGAAACATGCCGTCAATGACCTGAGTACCGTTATCCGTTATGATGCGGTTAGGAACTCCAAATCGGTATAAAATACTCATGATAAAGTCCTTTGCTCGTGCCGCTGTTATGGTAGTAATGGGTTTTGCCTCGATCTACTTAGTGAATTTATCCACTGCGATGAACAAGTGTGTGAACCCACCTGAACGGCCTGACCATGACAAGCCCCCAAACTGCAAAGGGCCAAGAGATTGGAATTATTTGAAGTTCTTGAGCTAAAAGATGTGTTGGCCTTGCATAGAATTGGCATCCCTTGCATGTGAGAACTATGTCTTTAGCATCTATTACCGCAGTCGGCCAGAAGAAACTCTATCTGTAAGCCTTTCCAACTAACGTCCCGGATGTAGTGTGATTGCCACAAATACCAGAGTGGATTGACTACAGAATCTGCTTGCCATCCTCAAGTGTGACGCAGCGCATGAGGACTCCGGATGCGCTTCGACGATAAAGGTCTTCTCTGTAATACCCTGAATTTATCTCCATATAAAAATAAATGTGAAAAAGGAATTTTAGAAATTAAATTAAAAGCCACAATGGGTGTAAATAACAAAATTAGAGAAAAATCTCTAGCAAAATGGGCTTGGAAATAATTTTATAAAATTCTTTGCTTAATTACCTATTTCCTGGAATTTTCTGGGATTTATTTGATTAAGGGAAGTATTTTTGGTGACTTAAATGGGTTTCACAGCATTAAAATAAAAGAAAAAGGATTAAAAAACCCCTTCTCAGCACTTGGGCCGTTTTCGGCCCATCACTATGCACTTATCACCTCTCCCCTCGCACGCGGCCCACGGCCTACGGCCGCCGCGTCGCTCTCGCCTCACCGACAGGTGGGCCCTACCTGTTGGGTCATCTTCAACCTCTCACCTGCGAGAATCCTATTCACTCTTGCACGCCGCCACCGCAATCCCGAGAAATCTGAGCACCCCGGCCCCGATCTTGTTCAATCTGTTGAGGGGAAATGATGACCTGATCCTCCTCTGCCTTATCCCCAAGAAACTGGAGTCCAATCACGCACGGTTGAGACCTATGGAGGCCATGGCCCCGGGTACCTCATGACAAGCATATGGGTCACTCGGACAGAGGATGGGCCTAGCCTTGTAATTAGAGATATGATAGAACTCGGCAGGCTTAGCCCTCGGCAGGCTTAGCCTTGTAGGACATGAAAAATACAATCCTAGTCGGGAACGTTATATCTCCAGAAGGAGATCCCTTGGTCGTAGTTTGACTGGGACTCCTACTTTGTAACCCTGTCCCCCAGTATATAAGGGGAGGCAAGGCGCCTCCTGAGGGCAAAAGAAGAAGTCATACATCCTCAAAGGAAATACACCACAATTGAACGTAGGGTATTACCTCACATTGAGGGTCTGAACTAGTATAAACTTTTCATGTTCCTTTGCAATCCATTAAGTTTCGGTCCGGCGAGTAGCTTTATATATTTATTGCCGGTGTAAAACATCGACAGTTGGCGCGCTAGGTAGGGGCTTCGTCGAGATCATCTTCATCAAGCCTGATGGATCCAATCACCGGAGTCGACGGTATCAACTTCTTCCCCGGGCAAACAATTAGCTTCGGGAGCCTCAACTTCGTCGCCGACAAGTTCGGCAACCTCACCCTGTCCAAACCAGACTCGATCCGATCGGCCAAGAAACAAGCCGACTCTGCACCGGTCGGCCCACGCAATGCTGCAGCAACCCTCGTCGACTTGCTGCGGCAATCTTCATCTTGTCCGGGTCTTGGGACAAATCTTTCCTTCAGTGTTCGACTCGGACTCGGCTTTGAGCCGGCCAAGATCGAGCTAAGAAGGGACAAGATCATCAATCTCCCGTACAGACTCGGCAACGCCACGGATATCTTCAAACAACATCCGATGCGGCAAACCCGATCCCCTGGAGTTCAACTCGGATACGGCCCAGAGCCGCTCGAGATCGGATCTAGGGAGGTCGGAGTTATAATCACCCCCATCAACTATTTTGACTTCGACTCTCAATCGGATTTCGACTCTAAGTCAGACAGCAGTTCAGCAAGCTTCTGTTTGCCGCGTGAAGACTTTACGATATCCAAGGGTTCAGCTCCCACTCAGGAGGCACACCGACTACGCGAGCAGCAAGAGGAGGTGGCCCGCCGACTGCGAGAACAACAGGAGGAAGAAGTAAGATGCCTGCACGCCCGCAACGATGACCTGCGCAGGGCTGGGTGGACTGCTCAGCAACAAATCCTCCAAACCGGAGTCGACGACCATGACGTCTTCGTTACTCCTCAACAGAACATTGTGGCCGCTGCACCTCTACTGGATACACTCCAGTTCGGGCCTGATCACCAGGCCACCCCGATGATAACAAGAATAAAAGCCATGATCATCACTGCTGCATGTCAACAGTGTCAACAGTCGGGCTATACCCTCATACTGACCAATCGGTCAGCTTCTCCAACCATGATCTCGTCTGCCTCAACACGACACCGAGCAGCCGGCTCTAGTCAGCTGCACACGGAGTCACACCACATGTCATTCGGCAACCACAATAATGCCTATAGCGCCGTCATCCAGACGACCGTCGGGACAACCGGGATCTTCGAGGCCGACTACGACGTGATCTTCGGCAGGACATCAACGCTCGGTGCCGCGAACGAGAGGAAGATGAGCAACGCCGACTGGAAGACGAGAACAAGCGCTTTGGCCTCCACCACGAGCGGTTTCGCCGTCGTAGGTGGAGTTGGAGTCCTCATGAAGATGAAGGTGTACCAGCCTTCACCCACGAGCTGCAACAAGTGATGAGGACATCACTCCTTTGGATACTTACAACAATCCTCAAGTTGTTATGCAAGGGCCAATTACTAGAGCTCGGGCACGACAATTGAATCTCCAGGTGAACTCATTCCTAAGTTCTTCTTTTGGTGACATTGAGAATAGATTGCTACCTAATGATTTAATTATGATTAGGAACCTTGGAGAGGACCAGGAAGCATTTGGAGAGAGGCTAGGAGGCGGACAAGGCCAGCAAAGGCGTTCAAGTCAAGTTGGAGGCCAAATTCATATCGAGCTCGAGTCCATCTCGGATTCCAGGAGCAGTTCGCACTAAAATCATCGCCCAAATTGCATATGAACTCTGTTTTTGATGTTCTACATATGTACGTAAATCTAAGGAGATAAGCTTTCCAATGGATTTGGTTCCATGTCAAAATTCCTTACAAGTCAAAAGATATCATCGAAAGAAGAGGGTGAACAGAATTTGCTAAGGTGTTGCGTCACCGTCTTTTGGGCCGTTGGGCCTTGTATTGTATCAGAGTCCATTAGGGATGCGTCCAGGAGTACTTGGCCGACCCTAGACCCTATATATTCAGTAGAAGTCATCGAGTTAGGGTTGGGTTTTGCTTAGATTATTCTGCCATTGCAGTTTCACCGTCTAGATCGGTTTGTGGAACCCCAACTTTGTGTGCTAAACATCCATCTGCAATTCAGGTTATGTTTTCTTTGTTCTTGCAAATTTCTTCGATTGTTTACAAGAGCAAAACCTTCATGGTTAGGTCGACTATGTGAGAGCGTGGCTAATAACGACAAGACGCGCGGGTGTAGCGAATGCGAGGTGACGATCCACTGATCAAAAGCCTCAAAACTTGAACGTCCACACGTCCCCAAATCGAACCTATTGGAAGGTCAAGCACCTAGTCTCGCATCAAGTGGTATCGGAGCACAGGTTGCCCGATAGGTATTATCTATTCCCATCTATCCATCTTTGTTTCTTTTACCTAGAGTCCAGAAAAACCAAAAAAAAAAGCATCGTATTCATCGTAGTCCTTGTTTTCCACTGTCCAAACCCCTTTGTGCCTTCGCAAGTTTAATTTCAGTTTTGCTTTGTTGAGTTTGAGTCCTAGATCAAGTCTGGTCGCTCGTTTAGAGTCACGTTCGTGGTATCTAGTTCGAGCAGTTGCGTTCCATGAAAGCATACCTTGAGAGATCGGGTTCTACTCGATTTCATTTTGCAACCGCCTTGTGCTAATAACCTGCTTTGCAAGCCGTGTAGATAGGTCGCAAGCCGCCTTGTGTCAATCGCCCTGCGTCGCTAGCCTCCTTGTCAGCCACGCTTAACCTATCTTCAAATTTTTTGCCCTAGCCGAATATATGAGTTCTGTGGCAGAGAGACATGTTCTGTGTCTTCTCCTGTAAAACGGCCATAACTTTTGCATACGGACTCGATATCGGACAAATTTTATATCTGTGAACATTTACAGAAAATTTTACACCCACTTCTCCCCCACTTTGTTGGGTTTGGCTGATCTAAAATCGTGAAATTTAGCCTGCAAGGATAAGTTTTTCGCCCCGAAGTGCCTGCACGCTTTTCAGAGCTCCTGCTTGTTGTTCCAGGGCCACTCCGTGCATCATATCGAGCTGCCAATTTTTGTGGTTGCTTCTTGTGTACTAGGTGTACTCCTAGTTGAGAAAAAAATAAAAAAAATATCAAAAAAGGAAGAAAGAGAAGAGAAAAAAAGGAAAGATAGAGAGAAGGGGAGCGAGTGTGGTTCTCCGTTCTGGGTCTTGTGTATCTATAGCTTTGTGTCCTAGTTTCCTTTATTCCTTACTCTTGCTTGCTTATACTAGTCCTAGGGACGTGTCTCGGCCAGCGATTGTGACAAGTATTTGGGCTTCTTATTCAGCTTTGCTATTCTGTTATTGAATTTTGCTAACCCTTGCTACAATACACTACCTTCCAAGATCCACACACTTCTGGTCAATACAGGATGATCCTCGCAATCGCACCCCTACCATCGTCAAACATCCCACCTCTCTGAGTCGTACCGCCTGCTTCAATTGGTAAGATTTTTGTAAGAGCAAGGTAAGACATTTGAGAGTGTGTTCTATCGCCTAGTAGTTGATAGGGATCATACTTTTGTGCTGTTTATTTCCTATTTTCTACTAACCATGGCAGGTGAGGTGAATGATTTTGCTGATTGTGCTTCAAAAGAGAAGATCACTAAGCTGGATCAGAAGATTGAGGAAAATATAGCTACCATAAATGCTATGCAGGACGACCTCCAAGCTATAGTGGGGAGCATTACCACCCTCACTAACATCATCGAGCAGTTGGCAACAAACCGTCACCCAACACCACCATTTGTTGATGATGACGGAGGTAATGAAGAAGAGGAAGCCGACAGTAGTGACGCACGCACTGCATTTCATGAGAAGCGCCTACGACAACGTCTGCGATTCGATCGGCAAGGTATGGGAGGTAACCGCCACCAAGGGCGAGGTAATGATGATCCCTTTGCTAAAGTCAAATTTACCTTGCCTTCCTTTTCTGGAAAATATGACCCCGAGGCTTATTTAGATTGGGAGATGACTGTAGAGCAAAAATTTAATTCCCATTTAGTTCCTGAAATTCATAGGGTTAGGCAAGCAACTAGTGAGTTCAAGGACTTTGCTATTATTTGGTGGAGTGAGCTAGTTAAATCTGGCCTTGAACCTGACACATGGGATAGACTAAAGCGAGCTATGCGGGGTAGATTTATTCCTCCATCCTTCAAATGAGATTTGCGAAAAAAGTTGCAATGCTTAGACCAAGGTGATAAGTCTGTAGAAGAATACTTTCAGGAACTACAAATAGGCATGTTGCGTTGTGAGGTACAGGAGGATGAGGAGGATAAGATGGCTCGGTTCTATGGGGGATTGAGACGTGAAATTCAGAACATAATTACCTATAAAGAATACAATTTTATTAACCAGTTGTTCCATCTAGCTATGTTAGCTGAACAGAAATTGCAAGGAAGGCAACCAATGAAAAGGAACAATTGGGGCATCACGTCTACATCGAGGCCTCCCTTTGGGCCGGAAAAGGTACCCCCACCACTATCCGGACTTCTACACCCTCCACCAATCGGGCGCGATCAGAGGCATCGGCACCAACATCCTGTGCTACTGTGATGAGTAAATCTATTCATTCGCAGGCACCCGCAAAAAGTGCATCATCGGTTGCTTCCACAGGGCAAACAAGAGATATCCAATGCTTCAAGTGCAAAGGGATGGGGCATGTGCAACGTGATTGCCTCAACCAGAGAGTTCTTATTGCTACAGATGATGGTGGCTACACTAGTACTAGTGATGTTGAAGAAGAATTAGTAGATGCCACTAACCAAACAGGAGATGAAGACCACAACAATGACGGTGTGGAGCAAATAGGTGTTGCTGATACAAGCAAGTACTTGAGCATTGTAGCACAACGGGTGCTAAGTGCTCAAATGGAGAAGGCGGAGCAAAATCAGCTCCATAACTTGTTCCAATCCAGGTTTGTGGTCAATAATAAGGCATGCCATGTTGTCATTGATTGTGGGAGCTGTACCAATCTTGTTAGTTCTGATTTGGTTGAGAAGCTAGGTTTGCCTACACAACCACATCCACGGCCTTACTACATCCAATGGTTCAACTCTTATGATAAGTTAAAGGTAAGCAAAGTTGTGAGGGTGCAATTTTCCATTGGAAATTACCATGATAGTGCAAAATTTGATGTTGTGCCTATGCAAGCATGTTCTTTGCTGTTGGGTAGGCCTTGGGAATATGATAGAGATGTGTTGCACCGTTGTAGAACTAACACTTACACCTTTACACACAATGGTAAGAAGATGGAGTTGCTACCAATGACTCCTGCTGAAATTCTGAAAGACTCCTGCTGAAATTCTGAAAGATGATGTAGCACGTGCTAAAAATGAGAGGAGATTAAATGAATCTAAGTCTGAAAATCAGCAAGTAGCTAAAGATGTTTTTCCGCCAAAGAAGGAGAAAAAGGACCCACATGCTAGGAACGATACACTTAGGTTGAAAGGTGCTTCCATGTTAGCTACTAAATCTGAAATTTCTGAGTTAATTGCACATAAGTCTATTTGCTATGCTTTGATTTGCAAACATACCTTCTTTATACTTGAGGATTTGCCTCCATCTTTGCCACGTGCAATTGCTAACCTTTTGTAGGAGTTTGTTGATGTATTTCCAAGTGAAATACCCCCGGGGCTGCCACCTATAAGAGGAATTGAGCATCAAATTGATTTGATCCCGAGAGCTGCATTGCCAAACCGTGCACCGTATAGGACTAATCCTGAAGAGACTAAGGAAATTCAACGTCAAGTGCAAGACTTCCTTGAAAAAGGGTATGTATGTGAGAGTCTTAGTCCTTGTGTTGTTCCTGTTATTTTGGTGTCTAAGAAAGATGGGTCACGGCGCATGTGTGTCGATTGTAGAGCTATTAACAACATAACTATTAGATATCGTCATCCTATTCCTAGGTTAGATGATATGCTAGATGAATTAAGTGGCTCTGTTGTGTTCTCTAAAGTAGACTTGTGTAGTGGATACCACCAAATTAGAATGAAATTGGATGATGAATGGAAGGCTGCATTTAAAACAAAATTTGGTTTGTATGAGTGGTTAGTTATGCCTTTTGGTTTAACAAATGCCCCTTCTACTTTTATGCGACTCATGAATGAAGTTTTACGCACTTTCATTGGTAGATTTGTGGTGGTTTATTTTGATGATACACTAATTTATAGCAAGTCTTTAGATGAATATAAGCAACATTTACATGCTATTTTATTGCTTTGAGAGATACACGCTTGTTCGGTAATCTCGAGAAGTGCGCTTTTTGCACGGAACGAGTTTCGTTTCTTGGTTATGTTGTGACTCCACAGGAAATTGAAGTTGATGAGACCAAGATTGAAGCGATCAATAGTTGGCTGACTCCTAAATCGGTTACACAGGTGCAGAGTTTTCTCGGTCTAGCTGGATTCTACCGTCGCTTTGTGAGAGATTTCAGCACCATTGCCGCACCCATGAATGAGCTAACAAGGAAAGGCATTCCATTTCGATGGGGACAAGCACAAGAAGATGCCTTCAATTTGCTCAAAGAGAAGTTGACTCATGCACCGCTACTCCAACTCCCTAATTTTGGTAAGATTTTCAAACTTGAATGTGATGCAAGTGGAATTGGAATTAGAGGTGTTCTTATTCAAGAGGGTAGGCCTATTGCATACTTTAGTGAGAAGTTGTCCGGGCCTAGTTTGAACTATTCAACCTATGATAAAGAATTGTATGCTTTGGTTCTAACTTTAGAGACTTGGCAACATTATTTGTGGCCGAAGGAATTTATTATAAATTCTGATCATGAGTCTCTAAAACATATTAGAAGTCAAGCAAAATTGAATAAAAGACATGCTAAGTGGGTAGAATTTATTGAATCTTTTCCTTACATCATCAAACATAAGAAAGGGAAGGATAATGTGATTGCTGATGCTTTGTCTAGACGCTATACCATGTTGTCTCAACTTGATTGTCGTATATTTGGGCTTGAATCGATTATGGGACAATATGAACTTGATATTGATTTTAAAGACGTGTTCTTGAATTGTAAAGAGGGACGTACATGGACTAAATTTGTGCTTAATGATAGATTCTTGTTTAGAACTAACCGCCTATGCATTCCAGTTGGATCTGTTCGTCTTTTGTTGCTGCAGGAGGCCCATGGAGGAGGTTTGATGGGTCATTTTGGCGCTAAGAAGACGGAGGAAGTTTTGGCCACACACTTCTTTTGGCCAAAGATGAGGCGAGATGTAGAGCGTTTTGTGGCTCACTGCACCACGTGTCAAAAAGCTAAGTCTCATTTGAATCCACATGGTTTGTATATGCCTCTTCCTGTTCCTTCTATTCCTTGGGCAGACATATCTATAGATTTTGTTTTGGGATTGCCTAGGACAAAGAGGGGAGGAATAGCATTTTTGTTGTAGTGGATCGATTTTCTAAGATGGCACACTTTATTCCTTATCGTAAAAGCGATGATGCCGTTCATATTGCTGACCTCTTTTTCAAAGAGATTGTTTGTTTGCATGGTATGCCTTCTACTATTGTTTCAGATCATGACGCTAAATTCTTGAGTCACTTTTAGTGTACACTTTGGAATAAATTGGGTACAAAGCTGCTATTTTCTACAACATGTCACCCATAAACTGATGGACAAACCAAGGTCGTGAATAGAACATTGTCTACTATGTTGCGAGCTATTTTGAAGAAGAATTTGAAGATGTGGGAAGAGTGTTTGCCGCATATTGAATTTGCATACAATTGGGCAGAACACTCCACCACCAAGGTAAGTCCTTTCTAGGTAGTGTATGGATTTAATCCCCGTGCTTCTATTGATCTTTTGTCTTTACCTACTACTGAGCGGACACATAATAATGCTAAGCAATGTGCTGATTTTATTTTGAAAATGCATGAAACAACTAAAGAACATATTGAAAAGATGAATGAAAAGTATAGAATTGCTAGTAGTAAAGGTAGAAAGGAAGTTACTCTTGAACCGGGTGATTTAGTGTGGTCACACTTGAGAAAAGATAGATTTTCAGAGCTTAGAAAATCTAAATTGATGCCTAGGGCTGCTGGTCCTTTTAAAATAATTGAGAAAATTAACGATAATGCATATAAACCTGAGTTGCCTCCCGAGTTTGGGGTTAGTCCCACCTTTAACATTTTAGATTTGAAGCCATACTTAGGAGAAGAAGATGAGCTTGAGTCGAGGAGGACTCCACTTCAAGAGGGGGAGGATGATGAGGACATCACTCCTTTGGATACTTACAACAATCCTCAAGTTGTTATGCAAGGGCCAATTACTAGAGCTCAGGCACGACAGTTGAATCTCCAGGTAAACTTGTTCCTAAGTTCTTCTTTTGGTGGCTTTGAGAATAGATTGCTACCTAATGATTTAATTATGATTAGGAACCTTCAAGAGGACCAGGAAGCATTTGGAGAGAGGCTAGGAGGTGGACAAGGCCAGCAAAGGCGTTCAAGTCAAGTTGGAGGCCTAATTCATATCGAGCTCGAGTCCATCTCGGATTCCAGGAGCAGTCTGCACTAAAATCGCCGCCCATATTGCATATGAACTCCGTTTTTGACGTTCTACATATGTACGAAAAGCTAAGGAGATAAGCTTTCCAATGGATTTGGTTCCACATCAAAATTCCTGACAAGTCAAAAGATATCATCAAAACAAAAGGGTAAATAGAATTTGCTAAGGTGCTGCGTCACCGTCTTTTGGGCCGTTGGGCCTTGTATCGTGTCAGAGTCCATTAGGGATGTGTCCAGGGGTACTTGGCCAACCCTACACCCGATATATTCAGTAGAAGTCATTGAGTTAGGGTTGGATTTTGCTTAGATTATTCTACCATTGCAGTTTCGCCATCTAAATCGATTTGTGGAACCCCACTTTGTGTGCTAAACATCCATCTGCAATTCAAGTTGTGTTTTCTTTGTTCATGCAAATTTCTTCGATTGTTTGCAAGAGCAAAACCTTCGTGGTTAGGTCGACTACGTCAGAGCGTGGCTGATAACGACAAGACACGCGGGTGTAGCGAATGGGAGGTGACAATCCACTGATTAGAAGCCTCAAAACGTGAACGTCCACACGTTGCCAAATCAAACCTATCGGAAGGTCGGGCACCTAGTCTCGCATCAATAAGTCGACTAGCCATCAGGCTTCAAGCCGACTGGAATTGAAAAATACGACGGAAAGACCGACCCTGAGTCCAAGCTCGCGGTCTACACTCTGGCAATCCGAGCAGCTGGAAGAGATCACAGGGCCATGGCTAACTACCTCCCAGTTGCTCTAGCCAACTCGGCGAGGACATGGCTAATAGGACTTCCTAAGAGATCAATCGGCTCCTAGGGAGAACTTCGGGAACACTTCATTGCCAACCTCCAGGGAACATACAAGAGGCCATCTTTCCAGTACGACCTATATCAGTTGCATCAAAGGAAGAACGAGTCTCTTCGTGACTTCATCAAGAGGTTTTTTGAGAAGAAGAACTCAATCCCGAAGATCAAGGATGAGGTCGTCATCGCCGCCTTTCAAAAAGGAGTCAAAGACACCTCGTTCATCACTACATTCACTCAGAAGCCTCCCAACTATGTCAAGGCTCTATTCGACATGGCAAACAAGTACGCCGCCTCGGCCGACGCTGTTGCTGAGGCCCTCGATGACAAGAAGGCACATTGACAGAAGGAGCGGAAGGACACCGATGATGCGGCCCCGACTAAGTTTGGGAATTGCAAAAGCAAGTCGGACGGCTTCATTGTGGCAGTCGGTCACAATAGTCTTCGACTTTCAACAACTGGAGATTATCGGAACGACAAATGACATATTCGGGGGCTCACAAGCTCAACTGCAAGGATGGCATCCCCACTCCCAAATACCAAACAGCTAAGTCGTTTTCTGATAAATATTCCTTCACTCGGCCTCGCCAATGCCGCAACCGCTTACACCTAATAGGTGTACAAGCTGCATATTTTTTTCTTTTTTTTCTCTTAATGATTGCAAAAGTACTCAAGTAGCATAAATTCTGATCAGTGAAGCTTTGCTCCATGAAAGACAAACTCAAGTCACCCAAAACGTGTGTCTGGGAAAGAGCCATGAGCCAACTCCCGATGCTAGGGGGCTATGACTAGTCGGGCAGAGTGCTTAAACGTAAGGGGTCAACTACTCGGGGAAATTAATATCAATAAGAGAAAGAACACGTATTTACATATATTGTAAAATACATAAATTTTATTTGGGTGATTGTTTTCATCATCAAATGCTACTCATCTGATATGTTTATAATGCAGGGCCAGTTCCGGATACGCGTGATAGGAACTCGGGGCTACGAGCCTATCTCCTACACTTGGGGGCTGGACCAATCTGCCAAGATACACTTGGAGTGCGACGCTTCAGGAATCACTTGGAATGCTCCATGAGGGCTACTGACCGAGTACTTGCGCCAGTCGGGACGTCATCTTCCCTGGCTACGCTCCATGTGGGTTAATAACCGACCTCCGGCGCTAGTCGGAGTTCGGGTACCACTCGGTTGGGTAAGGTACGCCACATGAGGGTCACCAACCAAATCCTATGCTAATGCAAGGTTCGGGTACCATATTCGGCTAATAACCGACCTCTAGCACCAATCGGAACTCGAGCACCACTCCGCTGAGTTGGGTACGCCCCATGAGGGTCGTCAGCCGAATTCTATGCTAATGCGAGGTTCAGGTACCTTATTCGACTAATATAATCGACCTCCGGCACCAGTCGGGGCTCATCTACCACTCAGCTAGGTAGGGTACGCCCCATGAGGGTCGCCAGCCGAATCCTATGCTAATGCTAGGTTTGGGTACCTTATTTGGTCACAACTCTGCCAGGTTGGGTACGCCCCATGAGGGTCGCTAGCCGAATCCTATGCTAATGCAAGGTTCGGGTACCTTATTTGGCCATAACTCTGTTGGGTAGGGTACACCCCATGAGGGTCGTCAACTGAATCCTATGCTAATGCAAGGTTCGGGTATCTTATTCGGCTTTACCGAAGTCAGAAAAGATCTACGTCGTCAGAGCGCATCCGGAGTTCTCATGCACTGCGTCACACCTGAAGAGGGCAAGCAGATCCTGCAATATACCTACTCGGGCATCTATGGCAACCATGCTGCATCCAGAACATAAGTCGAAAAGGCTTGCAGACAAGGATTCCTCTGGCTGATTGCGGTCATCGACGCTGAAATACTCATCCTGACATGCAAGGGATGCCAATTTTATAGGGCTGTGCTGGGTAGGTCGGTTTAGGCTAGCTTATTCGGTAGTAGGCCAAAGATATGAGTTTCTCGATAGCACGCTCTATTGGGCCGCTCGCTGGCTGTGTTGAAATCACAGTGCAGGTGCTATTCACAGAAACCGATTAAATAATTAGATATGCTTTATGCTAAGCCTACAGCCGGGTGTATACATTCGGGTATCTGCATTATTTACCAGATATTGAGGATATATCCTTATAAGGATCACAAGCTGGTCTTCATTAAAATTGGGAATGTAGGTATCTCTCAAGTACACCTGACCACGTATTGGGTTAAAATCCATAAAGTGGTACTCGGCTTACATGCTTAGCCAACAATTGCCATGAGCAAAAATCATTCCAGCTGGCATGATGCCGAAAAGTCTAATTTCTGGGTAGTATACTATTCGGGAAAGACTATAAAAAATTCTTCTAGCTGACATGAAGCTGAAGACTCTAATTTCTGAGTGACATACTACTTGGGAAAGACTATAAAATCATTCCCGCTGACATGATGCTGAAGAGTCTCATATACCAATAGTGCACTACTCGGGAAAAACTACAAGGTTAAAGATTTTTGACTTCATGTTTAATTGTTTTACAATTAAGCACAAAGTCAGGGGCTACACCTAATAGGTGCGCCTATTCGACGCACACTATTCATACTTCTACATGGAGCCCGTCATAGCCTCGCTACCAGCTGACATGAAGCAGGACTCAGGAGAAAAAGCACTCGGACAAAGAGTACTCAGGAGCAATGCACTTGGGAATTCTTCACCGTGAAGGATGAGCACTCGGCATTAGCTGTGACTCAACTATGAAGGTCTCATGGGCTACTGTGGAGGCCATGGGCCCCGGGTACCTCATGACAAGCATATGGGTCACTCAGACAGAGGATGGGCCTAGCCTTATAATTAGAGATATGATAGAACTCGGCAGACTTAGTCTTGTACGACAGGGAAAATACAGTCCTAGTCGGGAATGTTATATCTCTAGAAGGAGATCCCTTGGTCGTAGTCTGACTGGGACTCCTACTTTGTAACCCTGTCCCCTAGTATATAAAGGGAGGCAAGGTGCCCCCTGAGGGCAGAAGAAGAAGTCATATATCCTCAAAGGAAATACACCACAACTGGATGTAGGGTATTACCTCACATTGAGGGCCTGAACTAGTATAAACTTTTCGTGTTCCTTTGTAATCCATCAAGTTTTGGTCCGGCGAATAGCCTTATATATTTATTGCCGGTGTAAAACATCGACAAGACCCGAAGCTTCCCAACTCAGATCCGTATCACTAATCTGTCGCTGCTGCGTATCTCGCCGAACCCGAGCCGGACTCCGCCCCTCTTCGTCTTATATAGCAAGCCCGAGACCCCTAGGAGCTTTTCCGTGCACTAGATTGAGCCCTAGCTAGCCCTAGCTGCCTCCCCACGTCCCGAGCTCGCTTTGCCGCTGCCGCCAAGCCCCGGTCACGTGTCGCTGCCGCTTCGGTTGCTGTTGGAGTTCACCGCCGCCTCGGTTAGCTTCGCCACAGCCCACAGAAGCTAGGCCACCGTCCCTGGACCGCCAAAGATAGCCGGAGCACCGTCGCCGTCGGGAACCCGAAGACCACTGGAGGGATTGTGGTAGACCCAACCAATGTGGAGCAGTGACTAAGTGGAAACAGCCGCAAATTGTTACGGAGATTCGGAGTTTCTTAGGATTGGCGGGATATTACTGTCGATTCATAGAGTATTTTTCGAGAATTGCGAAGCCTATGACCCATTTACTCTAGAAGAACGTGAAATTTTCATGGACACTAGAGTGTGAGCGGTGTTTTCAAGAGTTGAAGAAGAAACTTGTAACCGCACATGTGTTGATCATGCCAGGTCCCAAGAAAGGATTCCAAGTTTACTGTGATGCATCTCGGCAAGTTTTGGGATGTGTGCTGATGCAAGAAGGGAAGGTTGTGACATATGCCTCACGACAGCTACGGCCTCATGAGAATAATTATCCTACTCATGACTTGGAATTGGCAGTTGTAGTGCATGCCCTGAAGATTTGGAGACACTATCTTATCGGCAACCGCAGTGAAGTTTATACAGACTACAAAAGTTTGAAGTATATCTTTACCCAGCCAGATCCGAACCTTAGACAATGAAGATGGTTAGAGCTGATCAAGGACTACGACATCGGAATCCATTATCATCCAGGGAAAGCCAATGTGGTGGCTGATGCCCTTAGTCGGAAAAGTTACTGCAATACCATGGAAGGCCAGTGGTTATCTTTGGAGTTGTGTGAAGATTTTGAATGATTAAATTTGGGTGTAGTTAGTCAAGGATTTGTGGCAGCCTTGGAAGCACAACCTACTTTGGTGGATCAGGTCCGTGAAGTGCAGAGAGGTGACTCGGATATTTTGGAGATCAAGAAGAACATGAAGAAGGGGAAAGCTACAAGATTCTTGGAAGATGAACAAGGTACCGTATGGTTCAGAGAGCGAATCTGTGTACCAAACAAGGAGGAACTGAAAAAGCTGATCTTGGATGAAGCCCATGGAATGCAGTACTCCATCCATCCTGGCAGCACCAAGATGTATCAAGATCTTAAGGAGAAGTTTTGGTGGTCTAGCATGCGCAGGGAAATAGCTGAGTATGTGGCTGTTTGTGATGTATGTCAACGTGTGAAGGCTGAACATCAGAGACCAGCAGGATTGTTACAACCCCTTAAGGTTCCTAAATAGAAGTGGGAAGTAGGGACGGATTTTATCACAGGATTACCAAGGACTGTGTCAGGATTTGATTCTATATGGGTCGTGGTGGACAGACTTACAAAGGTAGCCCACTTCATACCAGTCAAGACAACTTACTCCTGTAGCAAATTGGCAGAATTATACATGGCTCGAATTGTGTATTTGCACGGTGTGCCACGCAAGATTGTGTCGGACAGGGGAAGTCAGTTTACCTCTAAGTTTTGGCAGAGACTCCAAGAAGAGATGGGTATAGGTTAAACTTCAGTACCGCTTACCACCCGCAGATGAATGGTCAGACCGAGTGGGTTAACTAGATCTTAGAAGACATGTTGAGGGCTTGTGCCATAGACTTCGGTGGAAGTTAGGACAAGAGCCTACCGTATGCTGAGTTCTCCTACAACAACAGTTACCAAGCAAGTCTAAAGATGGCCCGTTCGAGGCTCTGTATGGATGGAAGTGCCGCACACCCCTACTTTGGGATCAAACGGGAGAACGCCCAGTATACAGGACGGATATCTGCGAGAAGCAGAAGAAAAAATGAAGATCATACAAGAACGACTCCGAGTAGCTTAGTCTCGTTAGAAGAGCTATGCAGATAACCACAGGAGAGATCTCAGTTTTGAGGAAGGTGACTATGTGTATTTACGAGTCACGCCACTTCGAGGAGTACACCGATTCCAGACAAAAGGAAAGTTGGCACCACATTACATGGGACCCTACAAGATATTGGGACGGAAAAGAGAGTTGCTTATCAACTAGAGTTGCCTCCCACCTTGACGGGGGTACATGATGTCTTCCATGTGCCTTAGTTGAAGAAGTGTTTACGAGTACCAGCCGAAGAAGCTAATCCAGAATAGATCGAGATTCATGAAGATTTGACCTACGTCGAGAAGCCTATTCGTATCCTAGAGACCAGTGAAAGGAATACTCAAAATCGAGTAATAAGGTTTTGCAAAGTACAATGGAGTAATCACTCGGAAAAAGAAGCAACATGGGAACGCGAAGATGGATTGAAGTCTGCTCATCCGCACCTCTTTGCCTGATCTCTCGAATCTCGGGACAAGATTCTGTTTAACGGGGGTAGGTTTGCAATACCCTGAATTTATCTCCATATAAAAATAAATGTGAAAAAGGAATTTTAGAAATTAAATTAAAAGCCACAAGGAGTGTAAATAATAAAATTTGAGAAAAATCTCTAGCAAAATGGGCTTGGAAATAGTTTTATAAAATTCTTTGCTTAATTATCTATTTCCTAGAATTTTCTAGGATTTATTTGATTAAGGGAAGTATTTTTGGTGAAATAATGAGTTTCATAGCATTAAAATAAAAGAAAAAGGATTAAAAAAACCCCTCCTCAGCACTTGGGCCATTTTCGGCCTGTCACTATGCACTTATCACCTCTCTCCTCATGCATGCGGCCCACGGCCTGCGGCCACCGCGTTGCTCTCGCCTCGCCGACAGGTAGGCCCCACCTGTCGGGTCGTCTTCAACCTCTCGCCGGGGAGAATCCTGTTCACTCCCGCTCGCCGCCACCGCAATCCCGAGAAATTTGAGCACCTCAGCCCTGATCTCGTCCAATCTGTTAGGGGAAACGGTGCCCTGATCCTCCTCTACCTAATCCCTAAGAAACCGGAGTCCAATCGCACACGGTTGAGGAGACCCGAAGCTTCCCGACTCGGATCCATATCCCTAATCCGCCGCCGCTGCTACGTATCTCACCGAGCCCGAGCCGGACTCCGCCACTCTCCGCCTTATATAGCAAGCCCGAGACCCCTAGGAGCTTTTCTGTGCACTAGATTGAGCCCTACCTAGCCCTAGTCGCCTCCCCGCGACCTGAGCTCACTCCACCACCGCCGCTGAGCCCCGGTCGTGTATCGCTGCCACTTCAGTCGCCGTTGGAGTTCACTGCCGCCTCGGTTAGCTTCGCCGTAGCCCACAGAAGCTAGGCCACCGCCCCTGGACCGCCGAAGATCGTCGGAGCACCGTCGCCATCGGGAACCCGAAGACCTCCTCCGCTTGGAGCTCGCCACCAACGCCTCCCATCGCCGTTCACCGCCCGTCAACCCACGGTGAGAATCGCCTCGGTCCCCTCTACCCGTTCCCATCCTCACTGCGCGCCGCCGATCGCCGGCAACCATAGGGTCCCATGCTGCCGCCGTCGCCCGTGCCGACTTGGCCGTCGATGTGGCTACCGCATAGGCGCTAGCTCTAATCCACTCGAATCTAATCCGAGCCGTCGATCACCCGATCTGATCTCGACCATTCAATCTTCTCAGTCAAATCTCACCCTTAGATCCGTTAGATCAAACCTCAACCTTCGATCTAGGTTAGATTAAATCCTAGCCCTCCAATCTATCTTAAACCTTGGATCAATCTGGATTGTCCGATCTAGTCGCATTAAATCTATACCATTGGATCACCCTATGGACCTCGGTGGACTCGGTTCACCGTGGACCCGAGTCCCCTTCTCTATGTCCGGTGGGCCCCATCTGTCAGCTGGTGGTTTATCTCTCTCTTTCTGATGACGCCGTAAAGCCTTTCCCGAATTAAATTAATTCATTAATGATGCAATAAATTGGTTTAATTCTTTTAAATGCTTTTAAAAGGGGTTAAACTTCTAAAATTCATAATTAATTCATCCGAACTCCGTTTGGGGTATTTCAACTTGCAAAATTCTTTAAAAATCAAGATCTACCCATTAAAATATAATATTGTACTATTCATGTGTGTTGATATACTGTTTTGCTCGTTTTTGCTTATTGCCTTTAGCCGCCGACGTTCCGAAAGAGTCATAGTTTCTCGAGGAGAGTTCCAAGGCCTGTGAGGAGCAGCAACGCAAGTCACACAGATTCCTAAATCCCTTTGAGCATATTGTTCCTATGTTTAAAGCTATATTTCCTTTCAACTCTACATTTATTTTGGAATGTCATTGGAAATGGGAAACCCAAATCTTTGGTTATGGCCTCTTTGATTTGATTACTTGACATTGTACCTATGGGACAAAAGTGACTAGCTAGCTTTATTTACTGGTTAGTTAGAATAACTCTAGGACCCTGCTTAGCCATGCTTAGCAAACTATAGAATAATTAATGGGATATCACTAAAGGCTTGACAATTGCTATTGTCTCACATGAAATAATGGTTCAACGTACGACTGTGATCGTGCAAGTATGATTTAATGGTCCACTAAAATATGGATAAATGGTGGGTTGCGAGCACCAGGGTTGTGAATGTTGCTAGCGGTGCTCATGACAGTTAAGGACTGGTTCGCAGACTACTTGTTGCAAAGCAACACTCGTGCTAACCACAAGCTAGAATGGGATAGCAGGAGTTTGAAGTGAGCCGAGTTCAATAGGAGGCACCAGGGCGTGTTTGTGGCTGATATAAGTCCACACATGGCAGTGACAATAAGACCATGCTTTGGGCGTCGGGCCGTCTTGCGGGAAGGCACTTGATCACCCCTACCGGAGACTGGAGGTTCAGCGGGAGGATCTCCTATTGTGCGAGTTACATGGATAATCCTGTCACAACTCCTTTCTGAGGTACCGTGGTGGTATTAAGGCGCACAGTGATGTGTTGTGGAGTTGTCTTGTTGGTAAATTGGTGCACCTCTGACCAGAGTAAAACTATTCGAATAGCCGTGCCCACGGCTAAGGGCGAGCCTAGCAATGTTTTCTATGATTAGTCCCACATTACTTAAATTTGACTGTTGAAAGATGGAATATGTTTAGCTCTAGGTTGAAGTGATTGGGCCTATACCATTTTGGTGAGCGGTATAGTGTTATCAATATTGCTTAATAATTAATGCTTTATTACCCTCTTAAATGTTTTGTTGAACGCTTTTATGCAAATTGAGCCATATTATGCCATCCTTTGTTACCCTGTGCATTTGCATACTTGCTGTGTGGCTTGCAGAGTATTTTATGTACTCACCTTGCAATCAACAATCATCATTCAAAAGAGTACTTCAGCAAGGAGGATTTCTTGGAGGATTGAGCGGGAGCCCGGTCAAGTTCGTGGAGTGGGTTTCGTCACATCGTGTTAGATCATTTTCCGCTATTAAGACTATATTATTTTTGTGAGGTACCGTTCGCCTCTGTAATAAATATTTTTTATATGGAAATAATTACTTTGATTATCAACTATGTCTTGTGTGCCTCGGTTGATTCCTGGACGAGGATTTACACACAATAAAACTCTAGAATTTTGGATGGAAATTCTAGGCGTGACATTCCCCGACTACAAGAAAACATTTGCTTCGACGTTTAATCCTCTCGGATTCGCTGCGATCTTTTGGGAGTTCATCATCCAAGAGGAATTTGAAAATTGGAGTCCGCCAGTCTTGAGAGATGATTAGCACTTCATTTGTTGCCAGGTAGGTTCAGTCCCCGACTATTCAAGCATTGGTTTCTTCTTGACAGATGGTTCCAATAGTTGCTCGACAAAAATCCCGGTTGGGACCACTTCTCGTTTGGATCCCATATTGGCCAATTCGTCTGCAGCTTCGTTGTATTGTTGCAATACATGAGTTATCTCCAGCCCATCGAACTTGTTTTCCAGCTTTCGTACCTCCTGACAATACACCACCATAGTATTGTCGAGACATGTCCAATCTTTCATGACTTGGTTGACCACGAGTTGAGAATCCCCGTGTACGACCACTCAGCAGATGCCGAGTGATATGGCAATGCAGAGACCGTGGATGAGTGCCTCGTACTCGGCAACGTTGTGGGAAGCCAGAATGTGAATCTAGAGAACGTACTTTAATTTTTCGCTAGTGGGTGACATTAGGCGGTCCTCCTCCTTCAAGCTGATTTGGTGATATCCCGAGTAACAGTTGAGAAAGCTAAGAAGTTCTCACCCCGCAGTTGAATCCACCACCTGATCTATTCTAGGTAGACCAAATGGGTCTTTGGGGCACGCCTTATTTAAGTCAGTGTAGTCGACGCACATACGCCATTTACTGTTCTTCTTCCAAACCAAGACTGGGTTTGCCAGCCAATCCGGGTGGTAGACCTCTTTGATGAACCTGGCTGCAAGGAGCTTGGTTATCTCCTCCTGAATAGCATCTTTGCGGTCCTGTGCGAAGCGCCGTAGTCGTTGTTTGACTGGCTTGGCGTCTAGTTTGACGTTGAGGGAATGCTCGATCACCTCCCTTGGTACACTAGCATGTCGGAAGGTTTCCAAGCAAATATAACCCTATTCGCCTGGAGGAAGCTGACGAGCTCGCCTTCCTATTTGGGGTCGAGTCTGGTCTCGACAAGAGCAGTTTTGGAGGGGTCAAAAGGGTCCAAGGGAATCTTTTTTGTTTCAGAGTCCGCTGAAATTCCTGACTTGACTACTTTTTTTGCTAGAACTTGACCATCATCGCTTGCTATTGTAGCGGCTAGTCGGATATTGTTACGCCCGACTGCCGCTTCTTGAGATTGGGCCAGCTCACAACTCTCTTGTCACAGGTGAAGGCTTGCTTGACATCGCTGCGAAGAGAAAGCACTCCAGCTGGTCCTGGTATCTTGAGCATCATGTATGTATAATGCGGCACTGCCATAAATTTGGCTAGTGCTGGCTATCCGAGTAGTGCGTGATACGCGGTCTCGAAGTTGGCAACCTCGAAACAAATATTCTCGGTGCAAAAATTATCCCACATGTCAAAAGTAACTAGCAGAGTTATCTGTCCGAGTGGAGTGGAAGACAGGCCAGGGATTACCCTATGGAAGGGCGCTGTACTCGGCCGTAGCTCGGAACAAGAGATCTTCATCTCGTTGAGCGTCTTGGCGAACAAAATATTCAGGCCGAGTGACGTGTGGCATGAATCTGTGTGCGGCTGACTAGAGCCAGTCGCTCGGCGTCATGTTGAGGTAGATGAGATCGCCGTTGGAGAAGCCGACCTGTTGGTCGGTATGAGAGTGTCACCCGACTGTTGATGCTGCTGACATGCAGCAGCGGTAATCATGGCTTTTATCCTTGCTATCGTCGGGGTGGCCTAGTGATCAGGCCCAAACTGCAGTGTATCCAGTAGAGTTGCAGCGGCCACAACGTTCTGTTGAGGAGTTACGAAAATGTCGTGGTCATCGACTCAGGTTTGTAGGATTTGCTATTGAGCAGTCTGCCCAGCCTTGCGCAGATTGTCGTTGTGAGCATCGCACTTGGCCTGCAGGCGTCTTGTGTCTTTATCCTGTTGTTCACGTAGACGGCAGGCTTCCTTTTCTTGTAAATCGTGTAGTCGGGCTGCCTCCTGAGTGGGAGTTGAGCCTTTAGATGCCATAAAGACTTCACGTGGTGGAGAAAAGCTCGCCGAAGTGCTCTCCGACTGAGAGTTGGAGTCGGAATGGTTGAGGGGAGTAATAACGACCCTAACCTCCATAGATCCAATCTCGAGCGGCTCTGAGCCATATCCGAGTTGAACACCAGGGGATTGGGTTTTCCGCATCAGATGCTGATTGAAGTTATCTGTGACATTGCCAAGTCTGAATGGGAGATTGACGATCTCCTCCTTTCTTAGCCCGATCTCAGCCGGCTCAAAACTGACTCTGAGTCAAACACCGAAAGAAAGAGTTGTCCCTAGACTTGGGCATGTTGGAGATCACCACAGCATGTCATCGAAGATTGCTGCAGCGTTGCGTAGGCTGACCGGCACGGAGTCAGCTTGGAGCCTGGCCGATCGGATCGAATCCGAGTCGGACAGGGTGAGGTTGCCGAATTTGTCAGCGACGAAGTCGAGGCTCCCGAAGCTAATCGTCTGCCTGGGGAAGAAGTTGATGCCGTTGACTACGGTGATTGGATCCATCAGGCTTGTTGAAAATGATCTCGCCGATGCCCCTACCTAGCACGCCAACTATTGATGTTTTACACCAGCAATAAGAATATAGGGCTACTCATAAGACCTAAATTTGATGGATTACAAAGGAACACGAAATAATTTATCTTAGTTCAAGCCTTCGATGTGAGGTAATACCCTACTGCCAGCTGTGGTGTATTACCTTTGAGGTTTCCCTAGTGAGATTGTCTCAATTCTGGTGCCTCAGGGGGCACCCTGCCTCCCCTTATATACCGAGGGACAGGTTTACAGGGTAAGAATCCTAGTCAAACTTTGACCAAGGGATTTTTCCTTCTAGGAATACAACATGCCCGACTAGGACTATATCCTTTTCTTGTCATACAAGGTAATGTATGCCGAGTCCTATTGTATCCCTAATTACAAGGTTAGGCCCATCCTCTATCCGAGTGGCCCTAATGCTTTTCATGAGGTACCTAGGGCCCATGGCCTCTACAAGATCGATTCTGTCTTTTTCACACACAGACTACTCAGAAGAGTTTGTTTTACAGTGGCAGATCTTTAGCTATTGCTAGCTCAGTGGGCCTTCTCTGGTTGATCAGCTCCAATCCTTGCTCCGGGGTGGTGCCCTAAGCAAACTCCTCGCCGACCGCCTAAATATCCACCCGGGGGTAGAGAGACTTGGTCATGGCAAGGGTTTGGGAAATTCCCAAGGTTGCATGCTCTGTGGCGAATTCCTTCAAGACCACCGGAGCATCTCGGGGACATTGTAACACCTGGGCAGGAGAGCTTGAACTGGACCTAGCTTGGCCCGGCTGCATGATGTCCAATAGAGCCTTCGCCGAGTCCACTATGGCACTCCGCGAAATTTCTATTGCCTTGATTTCTTCGCCAAATGAGCTGAACTGCGTCTGCGCATTTGTTTTTAAGGCTGCTCATTCAGAGAAAAGATATAAGGAAACTCGGATATCTAGTCGGACAGAGTTCAGAAGCAGATATGCAACTTACTTGCAAACTTGGCGTCTCCTTTGAACTTCGCCTTCTCGAGCTCCTTCAGCTCTTTCTTCAGGCATTCAATCTCCAAGGACTGATTGTTGAGATTTGTCTCATGAGCTACAGCCAAGCAAGTTTAAAGATCAGAAACATATTAAGGAGACCTGGAGCTACTTGGGAAAAAGGGATGCTTACCTCTGATGGTCCCAATCTTTTCCCATTGCTCGTCCCGCAGCTTGTTGACTGAGTCCCTCAGCCAGGCCTCCCTCTCCTTGCTGGTCCTTTCCAATTCGTTCTTTTCAGCCTGGATCTAGGCAAATTGAGAGATCTGAGGAGTGAGCCAGGCGAGTGCCTGACTCATCTTCTCAGACTGGTCAACAATTTTTTGCAAAACAAGATTATTGACAAATAAGGCAAAACATCACTACACCGTCACAAGATCAGACAACCAACATGAAGTTGAAGTTATAGTCAGCTGAGTCACATACCTAGACCTATTTCGAAGCTTTGATGGTGGCCTCCATCAACTCAATCCACTCCTTTTTAGCGGCTTCCTCGTTTAGCTCTAGCATGTCATCGCTTCCATCCGGGTTAACCCAATAGAACACCCGGGGGAAGTTAGGTCGAGGGGCTTCCAGCCTAGGGGGTCGCCTTCTTCTGATGATGAAGACAAAAGAGGAGAGGGGATTCTAGATCTGGGGCCCTCAGGGAGTGTTGGTTCTTTAGTTGACTCGGCGACTGGGTCTTCGGCTAGCCTTGAGATGTCCCTACTGGGAGAGGATTGTGGTTCAGCCGAGTGCGCCACCTCGATCTCGAGGGCTAGGGCGACACTCGGCTCGGGCTGAGGCCCTTCTGGCTTGGCCTTAGTCGGGACAGGGACAGCGATGGGGGTTGGTGGCGCTGTCCGCTTGGGATTAGCGTCACTTGGCTTCCTGCATATTTATGCTGCAATCAACACATTGCACAGTATTTCAAGATATCTTGAAGGCTGAATTTCATACCTCTTGGAAGTCTTAAACCTCCACCCCTGTGTACTAGGAGTGGAGGTGGTTGGCGATTAGCCCAAGCGCTTGCTCGGGGAGGGGGGTCGTGCTGCTTGGTGTTGGGCTAGGAGGCGCAACACTTGGTGTGGCCGACTGGGTTGTTGGTGCTGTCGGCGGTGCGGTTGTGGTGCTAGTTGGTGCTGGGGCTGTGCTGCTGGAGTCCCTGATCATGGGACCGCCTGATGCCTTAGTCGGCATATCCATCTTCTTGGCTTGGTCCTTCATTGGTTGTTTTCCACCCCTCTTGGGGCTGAGTTGGATAGCTGATGGGCCGATCGGCCATTTCCTTGACTCCCTAGCCGGCTGGCTGGGAGGGTTTGACACGAAGTCAACATATTTCTGCAAACATTGTGTATAAGGATAAACTCAATCAGACTGGGTTTACATCCACCATCACAAGCAGGTATCAAGACAGCTAGAAGTCAAGAGATTACCATTAGCCGAGGCCTGCCCAGGCAGTAAGGCTTGGGGGCCCTATCAGCGCAAGGTCTCAACTACTCCGCTGACGAAGTAGTCGAGCAAGATGTTGATGACGGTGTCCTTGTTGACAAAATCGGCGCACTCCCAAGTTGGGTCATTTTTTCCCTGGTATTCGTATCTAGGATGAATCCTGGCTTTCAAAGGTTGTGTGCACCTGTGGAGGCCATGGGCTCCGGGTACCTCATGAGAAGCTATTGGGCCACTCAGACAAAGGATGAGCCTAACCTTGTAATTAGGGATATAATAGGACTCGGCATGTATTACCTTGCACGACAAGAAAATGATATAGTCCTAGTCGGGCACGTTGTATTCCTAGAAGAAAATCCCTTGGTCGGAGTCCGACTGGGATTCCTACTCTGTAACCCTGTCCCTTGGTATAATAAATTTTTTTCTGTGTTCCTTTGCAATCCATCAAGTTTAGGTCTCACGAGTAACCCCATATTATTATTGCTGGTGTAAAACATCAACAGTTGGCACGCTAGGTAGGGGCATTAGCGAGATCATCTTCGACAAGCCTGATGGATTCGACCACCGGAGTCGATGGCATCAACTTTTTTTCTGGGGAAACAATCACCTTCGGGAGCCTCGAATTCATCGCCGACAATTTCGACAACCTCGCCCTGTCCGACTTGGATCTGATCCTGTCAGCCAGGAACCAAGCCGATTCTGTGCCGGTCGGCCCACGCAATGCCACAGCAATCCTCATTGACATGCTGCGGCAATCTTCAACATGCCCGGGTCTCAGGACAACTCTTCCTTTTGGTATTCGATTCGGACTCGGCCTAGAGCCGGCCGAGATCAGGCTAAGAAAGGACAAGATCATCAATCTCCCGTTCGGACTCCGCAACGCCACGGATATCTTCAATCAACATCCGATGCGGCGAACCCGATCCCCTGGAGTCCAACTCAGATATGGCCCAGAGCCGCTCAAGATTGGATCTAGGGAGGTTGGAGTCATAATTACCCCCATCAACTACTCTGATTCTGACTCTAAGTCGGACAGCAGTTCGGACAGCAGTTTGGCAAGCTTCTTCCCACCCCGCGAAGTCTTCATGGCGTCCAAGGGCTCTACTCCCACTCAAGAGGCACGCCGACTACGCGACCAACAAGAGGAGGAGGCCCGCCGACTGCGAGAACAACAAGAGGAAGAAGCAAGATGCCTGCACACCGAGCGAGACGCCCGCAACGATGATCTGCGCAGGGTTGGGCGGACTGCTCAACAGCAAATCCTCCAAACCCGAGTTAGCGACCACGACGTTTTCGTAACCCCTCAATAGAATGTTGTGGCCGCTACAACTCTCCTAGATACACTCCTATTCGGGCCTGATCACTAGGCCACCCGGATTATAGCAAGGATTAAAACCATGATCACCACTGCTGCATGTCAGCAGCATCAACAGTCGGGCGACACTCTCATACCGACCGATCAGTTGGCTTCTCCAACGGCGGTCTCGTCTGCCTCGACACGATGCCGAGTGGCTGGCTCCAGTCAGCCGCACACGGAGTTATGCCAGACGTCACTCAGCAACCCCAACAATGACCGGCAGCGTCGTCAAAATGACCGTCGGGACAACCAGGATCTCCGAGGCCGACTACGGCATGATCTCCGGCAAGACATCAACGCACGGCGCCACGAACGTGAAGACAACGAGCATCGCCGACTGGAAGATGAGAATGAGTGCTTCGGCCTCCACCACGAGCAGTTTCACTGCTGTAGTCGGAGTTGGAGTCCTCATGCATATGAAGGCGTACCGTCCTTCACCCAGGAGCTACAACAGGTCGACTGGTCATCAGGTTTCAAGCCGACTGGAATCAAAAAATACAACGGGAAGACCAATCCCGAGTCCTGGCTCATAGTCTACACTCTAGCAATCCGAGCAGCTGGAGGAGATCACAAAGCCATGGCTAACTACCTCCCGGTCGCTCTAGCCGACTCGGCGAGGACATGGCTAACAGAACTTCCAAAGAGGTCAATCGGCTCCTAGGGAGAACTCCGAGAACGCTTCATCGCCAACTTCTAGGGAACTTACGAGAGGCCCGCTTCCGAGCACAATCTCTATCGGTTGCACCAAAGGAAGAACGAGTCTCTTCATGAGTTCATCAAGAGGTTTTCTGAAAAGCGAAATTTGATCCCAATGATCAAGGACGAGTTCATCATCACCGCCTTCCGTAAGGGAGTAAAAGACGCCCCGTTCATTGCCAAGTTTACTCAGAAACCTCCTACTTCTGTCAAGGCTCTTTTCGACATTGCGAACAAGTATGCCGACTCAGCCAACGCAATTGCTTAGGCCATCGACAACAAAAAAGAGCCCCGGTAGAAGGACAAGAAAGACAACGACGAGCCAGCACAGAACAAGTCTGTCAACCGCAAGTGAAAGTCAGACAATGTGGTGGCTACCGTGGAGCGTACTCAGCCGTGACCCCCAAGGACAAATGAGTACCAAAAAGTGATGAACGAGCCATGCCCCTTTCATCCAAAGGGGAAGCACGCGGCCAAGGACTACTTCATGCTTAAGAAGTTTGCTTCCGAGCAGGCTTCAACATCTAGCGCCGATAAAGACAAGGACAAGCCAGATTTGGGCGCAGCCGATGATTACCAGGATCCCTAGGCTGAGCTCAATCACATCTTTGGTGGGCTGACTGCATATGAGGCTAAGAGGAAGCAGAAGCTCACAGCACGCAAAGTCAACTCGGTCTCTGTTGCAGACGTCCCCTAGTACCTGCATTGGTCAGAAACGCCAATCACATTTGACCGCGCAGATCACCCCAATCGGGTTACTCATCCAGGACGCTATCCACTCATCCTAAACCCGGTCATTAGAAGCATCAAGCTGAAGAAGGTTCTCATCGATGGAGGAAGCGCTCTCAACATTCTGTTCGCCAAGACGCTCAATGAGATGAAGATTCCTCGTTTCGAGCTGTGGCCGAGTACAATGTCCTTCCATGGGGTAATCCCCGACCTGTCTTCTACTCCACTTGGACAAATAACTCTGCCAATTACTTTTGACACGCGGGATAACTCCCATCCATTCTCTGGTCTCTAAGAACCACGGTTAGTCGGGTAACAAGGCAATCCCCTTTCTTCCTAGTCTATGGTGCTGAGGCTGTGTTACCAACTGAGTTAGAGTTCGGCTCTCCGCGAGTTCGGGCCTACTCAGAAGATAAATTCAACAAAGACCGACTGGTTGAACTCGATCAGTTGGAGGAAGCTAGGGACATCGTAACTATCCAGTCGGCAAGGTATCTTCAAGGCATGTGTCATTATCACAGTCGAAATGTTTGTGGCCGCGCCTTACAAACAACCAAAGACAAGCATAAACTATCCCCTTTGTGGGAGGGCCATTCATTATCACTGAGGTGACACGTCTGGGTGCCTACCGATTGAAGACTAAAGACAGTGCCCTAGTCAACAACTCATGGAATATAGAACAGCTACATCCTTTCTATACCTGAGTCTTGTATTTTCTCTATACATATGTATAAAGTTTTTTCTCTGACTCACTATATCGCTTGTTTCAACCGAGTAGTAAGTCAGGGGCTGCTTGTATTATGTGCCTTGTTAATAAAATACAAGCTTGCTTTATCTAAGTTATGAAGTTTTATAATAATTATGCTAAGTTTGCCCGAGTATAGCTATTAGAAGTGAACATTTTTTCTTAAGTTCCTATCGATCTACTTGGTGCAGACTACATAGTCAGGTGAAGCTAATGACAACTAAGAATAAGCAAGTACTCGGTAGCATTTTACAAGATATATACATGCTTTCACCAAAGTTATATATACACTGACTGCATAATTATTTTGTTTCTACATACCCAGATCTTTTGCTATCGCCTCCGCAGGTAGCCTCGCCTGGCTGATCAACTCCAGTGCCTTCCTCTTCGGGAGTTGTCTCTTCGGCAAAACCCTTACCGATGGCCTCAATATCTACCCTAGGGTAGATCGATTTGGTCATGGCGAGGGTTTGGGCAACGCCGACGCGACGCGCTCATCCGAGTACTTTTTCAAGATGCTCGGGGCTTCGCTTAGGCATGCCTGCGCCTGGGAGACAGTACTAGAGCTGGTCCCAGCATGGTGAGGTTCCATAATGTCCAGGAGCCCTTTCACGGATCCAACGAGGATCTCCCATGACTCCTTGGCAATCTTGATCTCCTCTGCAAAGGCGTTAAATTGTGTCTAGGCATTGGCTTTTGAAGCTGTTCAGACGCATCAACAAGAATACTTGTTAGCCAAAAAATGCAGTCGGAGCAACAAGAAGATGAGTTAAGGTTATTGTCAGGCAGGAGATTTACTAGCATAGTCGGCCTCCACCTTAGCTTTGGCCTTCTCCAATTCGGCTTTGGCCTTCTCTATCTCCTTCAGCTTGTTCTCTTGTTGTTTCTTCTCCTCTGCCTGGGCTTTTAACTCGGCTTCGAGGGCTACAAATCGGAACAGTCAAGAACTCGAGATTGCAGTTAGAACTCAACAAGATAGTTGGGAATCAACAAAGCTGGAGAGATATACTTGGGATTTACTCGGGAGGATAACACAGAAGACTTACTTCTGATCTTTTCAGCTAGAGCCCACTTTTCATCCCTGAGTTTGTCAACTGCTTCCCTCAGCCATGTTTCCTTCTCCTGGCTAGTCCGCTCCAAGTCGTCCTTAGCAACTTGGAGCTAGCCCAGTCGTTGGAGATGGGGGGTGAGTTGGGTCAAGACCTTATTCATTTTCTCTGAACGATCGACAATCTTCTGCTCAGAGCATAACAGAGAAAAACAGAGTCAAATGGCAGAGTACTAGATCAAGGAAAACTGCCAAGAACTCAACATGGCAAGATTCATACCTGAACTCCCCTAGACGCAGCAATTGCAGCACGAAGAAAAACTTCGCATTCCCTTGATGCTGCTTGCTCATCGTGCTCATAACTCTCCGCAACTCCCTCGAGGGAGACCCAATGAAACATTCTCGGGAAGTTGCGAGGAGGGGCTTCGAGCCTGGGGAGGTCCACTTCATCAGAAGATGGTGATGGGGTCCTGGCTCCGAACTCGGCATCTGCAGGGGCTTTAGTGACTTGTTCAGGGGCTGGAGCAACAATAGCAGCACTTGCCTCTTGGTTGGCCGGCGCCGGTGATCCTGCTGTCAAAACTGCTTCAGTTTCAGCAGCTGGAGCAGTCTCTGGCTCAGCAGGAGTAATTGCTGGAGTCGGCTCGGTTGGGATTGGCTCGATGACAGGAAAAGCTGGCACAGTCCCCTTGGGATCTATGTCAACTCGCTTCTTGCACAATATGACAAATGTCAAGACACTATCACATCATTCAAGATTTTTGGAAGATTGAAGATTGCTTACCTCTTGGAAGTCTTGAAATTCCACGAGGGGGCCCCAGAAGATGTCGACGGTGGAGAGCTGTCGGCTGCCAGGCCAGTCGGCGCGGCAATCGACGGTGCGGATTTACCTCCAGTTGGCTTTGTTTCTGGCGCAGCCGACTGGGGCGTCGAGGTACTCAGCAGCGCTGGCCTTGGGCTCGATGCTGCTGATTTTATACTCGGTGGCGCTGGCCTTGGGCTCGATATTGCTGATCTGGAGCTCGGCAGTGCTGGCCTTTGGCTCAATGTTGCTGGCCTAGGGCTTGGAGATATTGGTGTTGGGTTTGGCGACCTGGGAGCTAAGATGGCAAGGTCCTTGATCTTCAAGCTCCCCGGCGCTGCACTCGGCGTACTTGTCTTATTCTTGCCCGGGTCTTTAATTGGTTTCTTCCCAGCCCTCTTGGAGCTGGGTTGAGCAGCAGAAGGACTAGCTGGCCTCTTCTTTGTTTTGGCAGCCGACTGGTTCTGAGAATCACATCAAAATCCACACAATCCTGCAAGTGTTTCAACGACATACATCATACATTGCAAAACAATCCAAGACAGATATCCACAGATATTCATCACAGAAGGATAAAGATTCAATGTCAATTTCTCAAGATTACCTGTGGCCAAGGCCTGTTCTGGCTATAGCGAGTGGGGGTGCATTCTGTATCTTCAGTCTCCACTACCCCATTGATAAAAAAGACGAGCAAGGTATCGGTGACCTTGTTCTTGTCGGCAAAGTTAGGATACTCACGGTGGGGATCATCCTTGCTCTAGTAATCCCAACCAAAATGGCTCCTAAGCTTTAAAGGCCTGGTGCAGCGGTTCAAGAAACATCTCGCCACCCAGGGACCAGTCAGCCCCGAGCTCTTTAGCAGATCAATCTTCTCCACCAACTAGTACACTTGTCCCATTTCTTCATAGCTTGGCACTGAAGACCAGCTGGGCAGAACTTTTGGTGGAGAGCCAGTAAAAGGGGACAGAGAAGGTTCAAGATTGGAACAATAGAACCATTCACTATGCCAGCCCTTTAGGGAGGTTTTCAAAGGAACATTGAGATAGATTTTCTTCATTTTGTTCCTAAGTTGGAGACCGGCTCCCCCAATGACCTGGACTTTATTTTTGGATGGCTAGGGTTTGATATGGAACAAATATCGGAAGAGATTAAAATGGGGCTTAACCCCCAGAAAAACTTCGCACAGAGTGACGAAGATGGAGATATGAAAGATGGAGTTGGGATTCAGATTCACCAACTCTATTTGATAGAAGGACAGAATTTGGCAGAGAAAATCCGACGAGGGGAGGGCAAGACTGCGATGAAAGAAAGAGGTGAAGACAACGGTCTCACCGGATTTGGGCGCAGGCATAGATTCTCCTTTGGCGATGCGCCAATGGATGATCTCTTGTCGCTGTAGCATCAGCTTTTTCTCCAAGTACTTCAACTTCGTTGAGCCACAATCCGACATCAGCCAAGCCCCGACGGACATCTCCGGGATCTCGAATGGGGCTCTCGGCATTGCTGGGAGTGACAAGATTTGGGAAAAATATTGTTGAAGGCTTGGAATGGATGTGGTGGAGCAGAATTGGGAGAGTTTCGAGCGAGAGATGCTGGTTATGGCGAACCCTAGCGAGGCGAAGCGCGAAATTTTGGCGCGGAAGCTGGAAGACAAAACGATTGGCGGATTAGAGAAGATGAGGTAATCTTTTCTCTCTCCCCGTTTTTATAGAGTCTGTGCTGATAAGTGGGCTTGGGTCGACTAATTCAATACTAGGCCACAAGATCTGAGTTTCTAAATAGCATGCTCTATTGGGCCGCTCGCTGGCTGTGTTAAAATCACAGTGCAGATGCTATTTATAGAAACCGATTAAATAATCAGATATGCTTCATAAAGGCCTAATTACTGGACACATGTGTTCAGGTATTTGCATTATTTACCAGAAATTGAGGATACATCTTTATAAGGATCAACAGCTGGCCTCCATTAAAATTGGGGATACAGGTATCTCTCAAATACATCTGACCACATATTGGGTCAAAATCCATAAAGTGGTACTCGGCTTACATGCTTAGCCACCAATTGCCATGAGTAAAAATTATTCCAACTGACAAGATGCTGAAGAGTCTACATACCGTGTAGTATACTACTTGGGAAAGACTAAAAGGTTAAAGATCTTTGACTTTATGTTTAATTATTTCACAATTAAGCATAAAGTCGAGGGCTACACCTAATAGGTGCACCTATTCGGCGTACACTATTTATATTTTTCCATGAAGCCCTTCGTAGCCTCGTTGCCAGCTGACATGAAGCAGGACTCGGGAGAAGAAGCACTCGGACAAAGAGTACTTGGGAGCAATGCACTCGGGAATTCTTTACCGTGGAGGATGAGCACTCAGCATCAGTTGTGACTCAACTATAAAGGTCTCAGGGGCTGCTGTGGAGGCCATGGGCCCCGGGTACCTCATGAGAAACTATTGGGCCACTCAGACAGAGGATGAACCTAACCTTGTAATTAGGGATACAATAGGACTTGGCATGTATTACCTTGCACGACAAGGAAAGGATATAGTCCTAGTCAGACACATTGTATTTTTAGAAGGAAATCTCTTGGTCGGAGTCTGACTAGGATTACTCTGTAACCCTGTCCCCCGGTATATAAGGAGAGGCAGGGTGCCGCCTGAGGGCATACCGAAATCTCACCAGAGAAACCTCAAAGGTAATACACCACAACTAGACGTAGGGTATTACCTCAACTCGAGGGCCTGAACTAGTATAAATTGTTCCATGTTCCTTTGCAATCCATCATGAGTAGCCCCATATTACTATTACCGGTGTAAAACATCGACAACACCGGTTCTAGAAGGTTTAAGTGACCCAGGGCCTTATCAACCCCTTGTCCTTCAGGGCTTCAATCTTCTCCAGCAACAACAACACTTGCACCATATCGGCTTCTGAAGGGAGAGCTGACCAACTATCCAGGACCTTGGGGGGATTCCCGATGAAGGATGGCAAGGAGGGTTCCAGATTGGAACAGTAGAACCACTCCTAGTGCCATCCTTTTAAAGAAGTCTTTAGGGAGAGGTGAAGATAGACTTTCTTCATTTCATTGCGGAGCTGTAGCCCTGCTCCCCTATGACTTGAGGTTTGGATTTGGATGGTTGGGGCTTGACATGAAAAAGGAAACAGAAGAGATTGAAATGGAGATCGACCTCGAGAAAAGCTTCGCAAAGAGTTACGAAGATAGAGATCTGAAGGATGGAGTTGGGGTTGAGATGAATGAGGTCGATTTGATAATAATCGAGAAGGCCATGGAGGAAATCAGAAGAAGGGAGAGCAAAACCTCTATTGAAGAAAGAGGCGAACACCACAATCTCGTGAGAATCAGGGGAGGGAGTTGTCTCACCTATGGCCGAGTGCCAGTTGATGAGCTCTTTTGGCTAGAGGGATTTTTTCTTCTCCAGATAAGCAAGCTTAGTGGAGCACGTTGTGGACGTCGGCCATGTCCCGGTCGGGATGTGGGGAACATCGAATGGAGCCCTCGGCATTTTGGAAGATCAAAAAGTGGGGGAAAAGCTTCTAAACAATGGCAATCAACGATTGGATGGAAGGCTTTGTGGATTTGTGAAGGGAAGCTTGAGTGTGCAAAAACCCTAGGTGGAACGGGGAACACGAGAGCTGTGCGCGCGATGCAGGAGGCGAAAAATGTCGACGATTTGGAGAAGAAAGGAGAATCTTCTCTCTCCCTAGGATTTATAGGCCTGCGCTGGGTAGTTGGCTTGGGCTGGCCTGCTCAGTAATGTGCTATAAGATATGAGTTTCTAAATAACATGTCCTATTGGGCTAATAGCTGTCTGTGTTAAAATCACAGTATGGGTGCTATTTTACAAGAACCGATTAGAAAAATCAGATTACTTCATGTTAAGCCTAATTGTTGGACACACGTGTTTAAATATCTGAATTATTTAATAGGTATTGAGGATATATCCTTACAAGGATCAATAGCTGGTTTCCATTAAAATTGGGGATGCAAATATCTCTCAAGTACACCTGACCACATATTGGGTTAAAATCCATAAGTGGTACTCGGCTTACATGCTTAGCTAATATACCTTGAGCAAAAATATTTTCAGTTGATATGAAACTGAAGAGTCTAATTTCTGAGAAATTTATCACTCGGGAAAGACTTAAGGGTTAAAGATCTTTGACTTTATATTTAATTGTTTCACAATTAAGCATAAAGTCGAGGGTTACACCTAATAGGTGCGCCTATCCGGCGCACACTATTCAACTTTTTCTATGAAGCCTTTCATAGCCTCGTTGCCAACTGATATGAAGTAGGACTTAGAGAAGAGATACTCGAACAAAGAGTACTCGGAAGTAATGTATTCGAGAAATCTTCATCATGGAGGATGAGCACTCGGCGTTAGCTGTGACTCAACTATGAAGGTCTCAGCGGCTATTGTGGAGGCCATAGGTCCCGGATACCTCATGAAAAGCGATATGGCTACTCGGATAGAGGGTGGGCCTAATCATGTAATCAGGGATATAATATGACTCAGCGTATGTTACCTTGCATGATAAGGAAAATAATATAGTCCTAGCCAGCTACGATGTGTTCTTAGAAGGAAATATTTTGGTTGAGTCTGACTGAAATTCCTATCTTGTAACCTTACCTCCTCAGTATATAAGAGGAGGCAAGGAGCCCCCTGAGGCAAGAAGAAAAGATCGACATACATATCATCTATTGGCAGGTTGCTTTGGCTCTAAGTTGTGGCACAATCATCTAGCATGGGATCCATGGCGAAAAGCAGCTCCAGTTGAAAGAAGAAGAACACGCAACATGCAGCTATGCAAGCATCTTGCTAGATGGCAGAGTTGTTTTTATAAGTTGCATGTGAGCATTCAAAAGAACAATCAAGAAAGTGGTAATTAAATGCAATTTACAACAACAAAAAAAATCACCTTGATATCTAAAATCCCTCTAATTCCAGTTAAAGTTTAACACCAAACAAAATTTAAATCATCCATGATCCTAGGAAATTAGCAATTAGGGCCTATTGAAGGGGCCACTCACGTTGGCTTGGGCGCTGTGATGGCGTTCTTCTTGGAAGATCATGGAGGTGTGGGTGACAGGAGATCATGGGAGGTGTGGTAGTGGACGACAGGGAACCGGCAAGATGGGGGATCAGCGGTGGCGTGCTCGTGGACGACGGTGGATTGGTAGCCGCTTGGTTTGGACGACGGGCGGTGCCTGAGACGATGGCGGTGGCTAGGGTTAGGGGCGAGGGCGTAGGTGCGGGGTGAGAGGGGGTTGTAGGGTGAGGGGCGCGTTGGGAGAGGCGGAGGCGGAGGCGGAGGCGGAGGCGAGATGGCGCACAGGAGAGTCACGAGGGCGTTGGAGGTGATGGGGGAGAGGGCGCGGGTTGCGCGTGGGTGAGGAGGCGGCGTGGAGACGATGCGCGATATCAGACGTTAGATTTTAGCTAGGTCGAGGACTACTATCAGTGGATTATAGGGTAGCTACCCAACTGACTCATGCTTGAATTAATAGAGCCTAGATTTGCGAACACACATCCAGTTTATCTACAAATTCATTAAATGTATCCACTTTTCTACAATTTCTGCAACAAATCCACGAAATGCATGCACTTTCTACAAGTTGAACAACAAATTCACGATTTTGCATCCACATTTGTACAAATTCTACAGCCAATCCATAAATTGCATCCACCTTTGTACAACAAATCTACAAATTTCATCCACAAATTTACAAGTGAAACAATCCAGCAACAAGGAAAAAAATGAATGCCACTCGTGCTCAGTCTCCTCTAGCTGGTCCCTGCGCTTACCTTGTTCTTACGAAAGAGGCGTCGGCCAGAAGAGCAGTGCCAGTCAAGGAGGCGAGACAGACGGGGAGGTGGCGGATGGGCGGCACACCGACCGCAGAGGCGTGAGAGGCTGAAGTTGCGACGGGCAGAGGAGCAACGTCCAGAGAGCCGACCAGGGAGGCAGTGACGGGGCTAGGGGCTTGGTATCGGTGATTCGGGGGCCACCTCAATTTAGGGAGCATAATAAGGGTCTTGTTGAACCTATTTTATTTTTGCCTCTACCTCTAAAAATTTTTGGGGACTGTGTTTACATCCCCGCAGGAGATTTGTTTAAAGCATGGCCAACAGATATCTAATATGAATCCTAATTTTAAATTTTTAAGACTTGAAGTGAAAATTAGGCTCCAACAATAGCTCAAAATAGGTACCTATAAATAGAAATCCTAACACAGGGAGAAATCCTGCTCCCAATCTTCCGCATGGGAGGAGGAGAGAGACACGTGGAGGAGAGAGGAGTGGTTTAAGTTTTTATTGTGTAGGATCGACCCATATATAATTTATTATTAAAAGTTAATTTTTAGTTATATATTGGAACCAGTAACATATTCTCTAAGGATGTGTTTGGTTTGGGGATGAGGTAGGATGGGTTAGACCCATCCCTTTTTTTTGGATGGGATGGCTCTAGTTGTTTGTTTGGTTTGAGAAATGGGGTGGTCCTAGTTTTTTGTTTGGTAGAAGGGATTAGAGTGGGCGGGGGCAGACGAGGCCGAGGGTCCGGACCGTCCTCACCCTGTCCGGACGGTCCGGACTATCGCCCGTCGCCGCTCCCGTCGCCTGCAGCTTCGCGCCGTCGGCTCCGTCGCCCGCAACTCCCTGCGCCGTCGCCGCTCCGTCGCCCGTTGCAGCTCCCTGCGCCGTTGGCTCCATCACCCGCAGCTCCTCCGTCGCCCGTCGCCGCTCCCTGCGCCGTCGGCTCCGTCGCCTGTAGCTCCCTGCGCCGTCGCCGCTCCGTCGCCCGCCGCCGCTCCCTGCGCCCCTCCGGCCTCCCGAGCTCCGCTGAGCTCCCTGGGCCCCTCCGACCTCCCGAGCTCCGCCGAGCTCCCTGGGCGCTCCCCCCTGGATTGCGCCGTCACCGCTCCCGCCGTGGCCGCTCCCCCCTGGCCTGCGCCGTGGCCGCTCCCCCCTGGCCTGCGCCGTCGCCGCTCCCCCCCTGGCCTGCGCTGGCCTACGCCATCACCGCGCGTCGACGCGCCCGCGAGAGCTGGGTCGGCGCGGTCCAGCCGTTTTGGCCGGATCGATCGGTCCCGAATATTTGAGGAATATTCCCCTGTTAGGTCCATCCCAACCCACTAGTCCACAAACCAAACACAACAAAAAAAATAGGATGAAACCATCCCAACCCACCAAATCCATCCAACCAAACACATCCTAAGTAAATATCTGATTGAAGATACCAAAAGAAGAATTTTAGAGATAAATTTTTAGGCGTATGTTGGCCATGCTCTTAGCCCAGACAAATCACGTTGAACTGCCTGGAACAAATTTTGTTGCGATTTTTTTAATTTCAATTTTATCTTTGTTTGGAATTCTACCTAGTTCTCCCGGGCCTTACCGATTTCGATCCCATTTCATGTCATTTTGAAGAAACCTGGGGCAGCCAGCCCATTGCAGTCCGACCGAGGCACCCGGCACCGCAATTTTTCGCATCTTCCTGACTGCTAGTCGACCCTGGAAACCGGCTGTATTATTATCAGTAGTACCTGTACCCTGACCCCCACCCTAAACCCTAGCCATGGCGGCGGCCAACCTCCTGTCGCGCGCGCTCCTCCCCGCTCTAAACCCTAGCCCAACCGGCCGCCGCAGCCGCGTCAGCCCTTCGGCCGTATCTCTGGGCCGCCGCAACGGCCTCACGGCCTCCATCCGCGCCTCTCTCTCCACGGCCGCCCCGTCCCCGCCGCCGCGGCCGGCGGCGGCGGCCGACGGCGGGGTGCCGAAACGCTGCTTCCATCGCGGTGCCGATGGACACCTGTACTGCGAGGGGGTGAGGGTGGAGGACGCGATGGCGGCGGCGGAGCGGACCCCCTTCTACCTCTACAGCAAGCCTCACGTGGTGCGGAACTGCAGCGCCTACCGCGACGCCCTCGAGGGGCTCCGCTCCGTCGTTGGGTACGCCGTGAAGGCCAACAACAATCTCCGCGTGCTCCAGCTCCTGCGCGAGCTCGGCTGCGGTGCCGTCCTTGTCAGCGGGAACGAGCTCCGCCTCGCTCTCCGGGCAGGATTCGACCCCACCAGGTGCGTCGTTTTTCATTATTTACATCTCGGGCTGTTCTTTATTTAATTTTTTATGGATTGGAATATAATGAATCAATGATTTGCTGGTGGAGGAAGGGCCTTTTTGACTATTCGCTATAAAAGACCCACTTAGCGACTTTCTGGGGAAGGTCTGATTTCAATGTCAAGGAAATAGTAAGTGTAGTTGGACATGAAGAAAGTAGCATCAAAATGGCTCATTAATATGCTATATGTTATAATTTTTGCCATATTATGATGATAGGAAACTTTGTTAATTTTACCAATTTTGTTCATAGGGCTTGACTCTTGAATGTAATTTTGATGACATTATGGTTGTACAAGCATTACTGTTTATAACCAAAATGAGTCGAATTTAGGATCATGTGTACAAACCTCAGTTGGCTCAAGGAGCACAGCCACTTTACAGGGGAGAATGTAGTGTATGAAATTGGGACCTTCATATTTCACAGAGCATATGAGGTGACAATCCATGTTAAAATCTAAGCATACCTGAAATTTTTTCAAGTTATAGATACCTGTAACAAATAATATTTCAGTTTATGTCAATTTGGTACCGAACACAAATGTAGTAACTAACTAGTTTGATTATTTATTTTTAAGTTTAGGTGTATATTTAATGGAAACGGAAAGACATTGGAAGATCTTGTTTTAGCTGCAGAGAGTGGAGTATTTGTAAACGTAGACAGTGAATTTGATTTGGAGAATATTGTTACTGCTGCGAGAGTTGCTGGAAAGAAAATCCCTGTTTTGCTCAGGATAAATCCAGATGTTGATCCGCAGGTAAAGTTTTTCCTTCCACCTCAAGATACATGCACATGCACAGTGAGTGGATACGGTTATATTGGTATGCTATTGCGTTATTCGTCATAAATGCTGGAAATCAGATTATATACTTTATTTTTATTTTGATACCCCTTATGTTTTCCATTTTTTTTATTTTGTGTGCCACACAGGTGATTATTGATCTTAATTGTTATGTGCGGTAGCAAACAGGTATCTTTTGTATGATGAGACTAATGCAGCTGCTTTAAAAGTTTCATGAAAATATCTTTGTTTTTACTTGTAAAAAAGCATGTAAATTAGAAGAATTGAAAACAAGATATCTTCATTTGAGGAGCAAACTTCATATTGTTTATTTCTTAGAAGCTTTCATTTTCTGTCAACAGGTCCATCCTTATGTTGCCACTGGAAATAAAACTTCCAAATTTGGTATTCGTAATGAGAAACTACAATGGTTCTTAGACTCTATCAAGTCATACTCAAATGATATCAAACTGGTGGGTGTTCATTGTCATTTGGGATCTACCATTACAAAGGTAAATGCATTATGCTGTATTACTTTTTGGTAATAATTGTTAGGAACCTAAGAGTTGCAGGTATTTGTTATGGTGAGCTTGTTCATGGTGGTGTTTTGTACCTCGGCATCTTGTGCTCAACCTACATTTTGTCATGTCAGAAACTCACCTTCTGTTTTCACCATAAAAAAGTGTAAATTTCACACAACCCTAGGTATTCAGGGGTTTGCGTCACTAAACCCATGTTTTGCAACATGTATCACGAAACTCAGTTCCATTATATCTGTCATATCCTGTTAGGTTTCTATAGCTGATAAGACAGCCCCAGTAATCAGAGGCTCAGAGCCTTGAAACAGAGGTTCCTAGATCCTAAGATCACATCGCCTCTGCTACCAGGCACTCAGCTTCCAAACTTGCAGCCGCCTCCCCATGTCGCAGAACTCGCGCTGCTACTGGCTTCATTCGAAACAGGAGACTAAGAGTGGAAGCTTCCACTTGCTACCCTAGAGCAAGTCGCTAACCCAAGTGAGATGTGGGAAGATGGAAATTGGATAAGGTGCTGCATTATGAGTGAATAAGAAATGAAAAACAGAAGATGTGGCAGGTTTTAGCAGCGCTTCAGGTGCAAATGTCTCCAGTCAGCAGCAGCTTGAGGCAGGCAGGTGGCTCCAGGCAGCAATATGTGGCAAGACGGGCAGATGAAGGGTGGCTCCCAGTGGTCCTGCCGACGGTAAGGCAAGCGGCATCGCGATAATGGCCAATGGAGCTGGAGAACTGAGGGGAACGGTGCTCATAGTCACGCACAGGTGGCGAACGAGGGTTAGTGGTCTTGGGTTAGACTGGGCCTTTAGTAGGCTTCCAAACGAGGGTTGGCTTGGCTGCGTATCAGGGTATCTAATCTGAATCAACGAAGTATCGCTAATTATTTTGATTTATTTCTCTCTTATATGTTCGATATTTCTCCAATACTGTATCGATGGCGTATCACCGTGTCAGATACGTATCTGCTACTGGGATGCTGGTTTCTGATGTATCGGTGGATCGTAGATTAGCAGTGGTTGTTATGAGGCTCACTATATAAGTCAGGCGACTATGATTGATTATTAAACAAGCAAGTACAGATGAATTTATTTGAGTCTCGGTCCTCTTCTTTTTCATCATAGTCTCTAGTCTATTCTTTTCCAGCTGTCCACCTTGTAATAATGAACTATGGTTCATCACAAAATTTTATAATTGGAAGAACTTTTAACTCAGAAGAGGGCTCTCACATGTGAGATCGGGTGAGACATTAGTGAGCATGTCCGACATGGCGAATATCCTTGTGGATGTGGAGCAAAGGTGATGAAAAGCGTCGTGTTTTGGGTGCTGTCATGTTTTTCTCTTGGCCAGTGGTATCATACTTAGTTCGCAGGGAGTGGAGATCAGGGATGCAGCACCGAACAGATGGACAGCATCAAGAACCCGTACTCTTCTCTCCTCTCCTCTCCTCTCCTGTCTTCTCCCATTCTCCATTGCTCATGAACTTGCAGTTTATGTGAATAAAGCTTACTAAAGCAATGAGGAAGAAAGGGACGAGATATTTCCTGTGTGTACGCTATATGTGCTTACACTGCTGATTTTGAAACTTCATCAAACTTAATGTGTTTTGTTTCTGTTTATCCAGGGACATGCCCCTGTTAAAGATGTGGGCTTATGTTTATTTGCTAAATAACTTTTTTTTCTTCAGACCATGTTCAAATAGTTAGACAATACATTTGAGCTACATGATATATGATATGTTTCCTTGCTGTCCAGGTCGATATATTTAGAGATGCGGCAGTTCTTATGGTGAATTATGTTGATGAAATTCGAGCACAAGGTTTTGAGCTGGAATATCTCAATATTGGTGGTGGCCTGGGGATAGATTATCACCACACGGATGCAGTCTTGCCTACACCTATGGACCTCATCAACACTGTGAGCTCACTATCCATGTTATATTTCTTATTCTTATCTTTGTAGGCACAAATGGTTTATTTAAATAGATCACTTCCAATTTTGTATTTTTGCAGTATTAAAATTTAGCTTATGGTGTGATGTTTATATGCTTCCTCTTGTGATTTTTTGTTGTAGGTGCGAGAATTAGTTCTCTCACGATCTCTTACACTCATCATTGAACCTGGGAGATCCCTCATAGCTAACACTTGCTGCTTCGTCAATAGAGTCACTGGTGTTAAATCTAATGGTACAAAGAATTTCATTGTAGTTGATGGCAGCATGGCAGAGCTTATCAGACCAAGTCTATATGGAGCATACCAGGTTTGTTTAGTGATACAACTGATAGTGGTTGCAACTTGCAAGTTGTGTTGGCTTTCTTCATTGTGCATAAAAATAGCTGTGAGTTAGTTTGGATAAGGTGCTCACCATTCATAAGTACCTGATAATTTGAACGTTATATCAAAAGTTTTGGTTTGACCATTACATCTCCATCTGACCTTATATATAAAAAAGAGTAAATTTTACATAACCTCGGTATTATGGTTCAAATTTCACAAAACCACAGAAATTGTCATGTGGCACATAACCCTAGGTATTATGGCCCTAAGACATCACAAAACCACACAGTTAATCAATCTGACTTAACATTGATTCTAGCAAAATAAAAATTAATGAACTTAGATAATTACAACTTTTTTACGATGCATTTAAAAACTCATAAATTTCTGATGAAGTTATAACTCATATGCATGGTAGATCAAAGAAAAATTGATTAACGGTGTGGTTTTATGAAACTATAGGACCAAAATACCTGAAATTATGTGTAGCATGCCAAAACCCCTGTGGTTTTATGCAACTTGAACCATAATACGTGGGGTTTTCTGAAATTTATTACTATATAAAAAATCATGCCAGGAATTGTTTTTAATGAAATATACATTGACAGTTATTTCATATCTTACATTATCATGTTATTTACCTGTCATCTCTATCCACATGGTGCAGCATATCGAACTGGTTTCTCCTCCCCCAGATGCAGAAGTAGCAACATTTGATATTGTTGGACCAGTTTGTGAATCTGCAGATTTCCTTGGCAAAGACAGGGAACTTCCAACACCTGATAAGGTTTGATAATATCCTCTGTTTTCTTTTTTATGATATCCTTGTCGGTGCTCTACTGACATATTGTGCTTCTAGGGAGCTGGTTTGGTGGTTCATGATGCAGGAGCCTACTGCATGAGCATGGCTTCAACCTACAACTTGAAGTTGCGACCACCTGAGTATTGGGTACAAACTGACCTATATATTTTTCAGCCAAAATCATCTGTTTACAGGTTTTGAAATGTTTCCTTCATGCACTGTTTGTTTGTCTGTTCCCATCTGATGTGCCCTGTTATTTGCAATGTAGGTAGAAGATGATGGGTCCATTGCTAAGATTCGGCATGGAGAGACATTTGATGACTATATGAAGTTCTTTGATAATCTCTCTGCCTAACTCTCCCTGCAACTGTAATAAGATTTTTCTGTTGAGCTAATTTTTTTTCTTGTGTTTGTGGCTGTATTTGCATTTGGATGGATAGCGCAGTACAGTTTGCTGTAGACTCAGTATTTTTTTCTTTTTTATTGTTCTGTGATGTACCTTGTTTATCCAAAGTCAGCCAGCGGACTAGAATCGGAAACTAGCTGCAATAAAGTTTTTTTAGTGGCTCACAGAACAGTTACTAGTATGCGTTAACTATCAGTTCAACATGCGGGCTGCATGTTAGATCTGAATGAAGAATTTAATGAAGCTAAGATATGGTGCTGTAAACTAGCATAATCTTTGTACTTCCAAGCTTGAGTGCAGCGATGCTATCACCATTTGGTGTTTAATCTTCGTGATATGCTGGAATCGGCCTAGTCGACGATTACAGACACTACCGTCAACCAAGGTGCTTGCATTTGAGTTTGCATTCTTTTATCGCTGTCGATCTATATGGTTGCATCTGAGAGCGGATTCAAAGGTGGCTACGGAATGCGGCACTTAGCGTGATGGCATGTGTTAAAGTGTCTGCACTCCTGATCCAATTCAAGCCAACCACTATACAGATTGACTGCTAGCAATTTTTACTCTCAACAATTAGCCAATTCACTGTCCTGGTTGCCAGGCACCGTCATTTGTAGTTCTAAAATGCACACATTCGGCAACATAATACGCCACATACGGAATCTTCTTCATTAGCCTGTTTCCATTTTTTCAGTCGCTGGCACCCCGTGGTTCTATTATCCTCACTCGTGAATTTTACAAATTCTTACACCTTAAATCGTTGCGGGTATGGTCTCTGACCGATTTTTTCCGCCAAGACGGACAAAAGACTTTGTTTTTGGGTAATTTGCGTTGGTTGGTGGAGATCAAATGCAACAAGAGGGACTGCTTATCGTGGAGGACATGGATCCCAAACTCCTAGAACATCTACAGGAGAAACCCAAAATCCAGTCCCTAAATAAATTTTGAGTGTTGAGACAAAAAAAAACTAGATCCAGTAGAGGCTCTACTAGAGCCCAAAAAATAAGGAGGCCCTAAAAATAAGGAGGGCCCCAAATCTTTTCCCCAAGCTCCCAAACCTAGAGGCTCTAGATCACAACCCCTATCGACGTTTTTTGGTGCGACTGACTTTTCAGTTCGCAAGATCTCTTCTTATGTTCCCGCACAGCCTTGTGACACATCTGGACCTCCACCGGCCGCCGCCAATGACCTTTCCACAACTCCGGCAATATCAACCAAGAAATATTAGTTTTTTTACTTTACCTCTGACAGATTGGTTACCGCAGCACGCCGGGTGGCTGGCCCCCGTTCGCTGGCCGACTGCCTGCCTGCCCTGCTCGCTCGGTCGCCCGCCTGCTTGTCTGCCTGCTCGCCGTAGTAGCTTTTTTATTGATGGCTGAGACATTGAGAGAAAGAAGGGAGTATGTATTTACTGCTTTGGTTGCCATCCACTTGCCTGCTCCCTGCAATAATAGTTTTTTATTGATGGTTGAGACCTTGAGAGAGAGAGAGAGAAATATGTAGTACTAATAGTATTCAGTACTTTAGTTGAATGTATACACTATTTGTCCCTATACATGTGACAGACCTGCAATAAAGTACAAGTAATTAAACTGTCCAATTAAATTGTAAACCTATAGTAAAACACTACTTTGCTTAAATATACACTCTATTTGTCCATTTAATTGCAAACAAATTATAGACACATGGTTCTATGCAGTAGTATGTTTAATTTATATTTTGTCAATTTATCTACCTATTATAGTGACTAGACTACAATAGCCAGTGGATATGTCATTTTGAGTATTCAACTTTTGCTTGCAGGATATACCATTTTTATGTTTCAAAATTTTAAATTTAAATTTAAATTGTGGTATTTTAAAGTATTAATTTGTATATAGATGAATTCTATGTGTTATAAATATTTATCTTTCAATTATTATAGTGTCAAACTAGGCATATACATACAGTGTATGGTGAAATACAATAGAAAAAAAATAGGGGTTGAGAAAGGGAGGCCGTTACTAGAGTTCGAGACGTTTTTAGGTTCAAAGAAAATGGGGGCAATCCGTATTTAACCTTTGAAGGCTCTAAAATAGGAGCTATTGCTGAAGATGCTCTTATAGGAGGCGAATACAACCATTTAGATAGGAGGTGGGCTGACCATACAATTAGAAATAGAGTAAAACTTTAAAATTATATTACGTTATACTAAAATAAAAAAGATAGAATCCTAACCAAATACTCCACGGTAGGCCACCCTCTCCCCTTGTCCTATATAAGACAGACAAGGAGTCCCCTCGGGGAAACAACTCATACTCAAGTGAAAGAAATCCACCACAATAAGATTAGAGTATTACCTTACGCCGAGGGACTGAACCTCTCTAAATCTTTTTGTCTTTTGCAACCGTCAAGTTTTAGGCTTGACATGTAGCCTCTATATCTTTATTACCGATACAAAACATCGACACATATACATTGGTCGATAAATTTTCTCCCAAAAATATATCAAATATAAATACAAAATGTAAATATAGTATAATTATAGTGTAATTACATTGTAACATGTATATAACTACAATATAACTTTATAACTTGTATGTAACCACTGCGTCAGTGCCGCGAAGCAGAGGTTACGGGATTGAATCCCCTCACCCATGTGCGTGCTGTGATTCTTTTTATTCCCCGCTTATACGAATCTCAGAGCAAATCTAACACTCCAAAATTACATGAAAGTTATAAAGGTTACATTATAGTTGCATGCAAGTCACAATGTACTATAGTTATACTATAGTTATATTTTACAAATTTTTGGGACAAAATTTGACGAGACATGTATAGAAAAATCCACAAGAGAACCAACACCCATTAAGTGCTTCTTTTCACAAAAATTGTTTGGACTCAGGCGTCAGGGGAAAAATGAGGCACCCCATTGGGGCCCCTAATGGGTGAGGCTTCGCGCACATTAGATGTTAGTCCCTTGAACTTTTAGCCCACGTACTTACTTCTCACTCATATATTCCGAGGCCACACAAACGGATTGGATTCTGGCCCGCAAAGAAAGCCTACATGCATGTCTCCGTGGACTTATATTTTAGCCCAACACACGTTTTTTTAATTTAATCCTAACTTTATACATGTAAACTTTCTATACATGAGAACTTTATATATATAAAGTTTTATGCATGGTATAAGATAATTTTTCAGATGAATTTGAAACGAATTAAGGAAAATAAGTTCAAAAATGAAAAAAAGAGAAAGGACACAATGCCCACGTGCCTTGGCTGCTTCCACGTGGGTGATGTTCGTTCACGCGCACGTTCGCGTTTGGGTCCGCCCGGCCTGGACCTTGTGAGCCAATACAAGTCGGATTACGATCCGGCCGGGCCCGCACCGTACTTGGTGGTCTCCGAGACGAAGTATACGTGTACGCACGTATATATTAACTAGTAGTATTATATACGCACGTGCGAAGGGAATCTGCTGCCGGGTAAGTTACTCGGATCATATCCACCACACGTACGGTGGTGTATTGGCGTATCACCATCGGCACCGGTAAACCTTAGCAGCGTAGGGCTCCAAATTTCCAATATCGCCGCTGCCGGCGGATATGGACTCGGAGGAAGACCTCCGCGCGTATGTCTATGTCATCTTCTTTACTCTGTCTCTGCATGCGGCCGGAATCACTCTCGTCGCGCTCAAAACCTCGGAAAGTCTTACCCTTCTTCCACTTTTAAATCTATCTTTTTTTTCATTTCTTCAATCGAATTTAGAGCATGTTTGTGTAGTGATTTATATCTGTTAGTGATATGCCCTAGAGATAATTATAGAGATGATTGTATTACATGCTATATTTATGAATTTATTAATAAAGTGTTCTGTGAGATAGTTAACCTATTATTGATCAATAAGTATGTAATTTATTTATGAGACTCTTTATGTGATGTGTTACTATTTCTAAATGATTCCTGATTATGTATCATATATGGAACGAATATGATTTTAAGATCAACACATGTATTGATCGATAATCTTGTCTTGTGGATCACGGTATAAAGATATCAAATCAATAATGTGGACACATGTTAAAGAACATATTATTGAATAGACCCAACATAAAACACTACAAAAGCTTTATATGATATGCCATCAGTTGGTCTCAAGTAGTGTTAGTACAGAACTCTTATACCTGAGATTATCATGGTTTTTAATATGTGTAGTGACTTACTTTGGGGCTACCAAATGCTACTCCGTAACTAGGTAGTTATAAAAGTAGTCTGCGGATTTGCTATGAAATATGTAGTGGAATATGAATAATCAACATAGGATTTGCCCCACCCAGCTAATGAGAGAGATCTCTGGGTCTCTCGATGTAATGGACTATCGAAGTGCATGGCCATACCAAGTGATTGAGGAGTTAATTACGAGTTGAGTAATCCATCACATGGTCGAGTGAATGATTAAGCTAATGAAAGGATAACATACTTCTCGCCTTGAGCTTAATCGATATGATGTGACAAAGGGGTTCGTACATGTATACACTAAAGGTTCAGCCGATATGATCTTTCTGTGCACCCGGTGGGTCAATATGTCTTGCTAAAGATCGCTATTGACACGTGGACCAAAAAGTTATTTTCGGGTTACAACCGAGTATATATGAACATATAGGGTCACACACTTAACGGGTTGGAACGAGCTGTTGGGATAGACATCCGAATATGGTTCAGTTTGGATAGGGATTCGAATAGAATTCCTAATAGATCTATGAGGCCCAGTTAGATACTCTATATATTTAGAGGCGAGGCACGGTGGAAACTCTCTTCACACAAGAAAGAAAAACCCTAACCGCACCTCTCCCCACGAGCCAAACCCTAGCCGCACGCGGGCGCTAGCACTTCCGTGCATGACGTTCCAATCTCAGACGTGTGGATACCGGTAGAAATGCTGCTGCGTTGTGACGTTGGTCGGTCATGAACGTGAGAAGGCAATCGCTCAAGAAGGTGACGATCGGATTGAGTAGATCAACTACTTCCTCTACATCGGTGCGTGCTTCGTCGGATTGGGCTACTCCGACTCTGCTTCCGCTGCTTTGTGCGTCGAGTGGTATCAATCCATAATTTTTTACTCGCATAGTTTTCTAGTTTACGTGGTAGAAAATTTTATTTTACGCTATTATAGCCTACCCGTAACCCTTCAATATCATCACAATCTATCCTATCAAACTTTATAATTTTTTTTACAACTATTTAAGTCACTTGCATTCACCTACACCAATATTTTACGTATTATTGTTCCCATACGTGACACGATATATGGCACGCACGAATGTTCTTTTAATCCGGTCAAGCCACCCTCCAGAGAGTATGTAATTTGTACAGCAAAATTTTTCATTACTATATATTTGCATCTATTTACAAAAAGGAGGAACATCCAAAAAGGTGTGAAAAGAACTACTCGCTTCGTTTTAAAATATAAGAATTTCTAGATTGTGTAGCAAATATTAAGGTTGGATTTAAAAATTCCTTTTAGTCACTTCAATTATCAATTTTTAAATTTTGAATTGCTTATATTTCTTTTCCAAGCTTCTGATTGACTTTGAGATAATTGAAATGACGTGAATTATAGGAATCATTACAGGAATCCTTATATTGTGATATAAAATTTGAATCATAGAAATCCTTATATTTTGAAACAGAGATAGTAGAAAATGATGAATGTTGATTTGATAGTAAAATTGAACTAGAGTGGGTTAGTGCATACCAGTTTAATGCACTCCCATCTCTAAATGCATTTGCAGGAGTGAATATTTGGTCAGTTTTGAAGTACTATACTTCAAATTGAGCCGATTCCCCGTTCCTTTGATTGAACCTGGTCTTTTTTTGCAAAATGTTGCTTCGGGTGCTACATTTGCAAACATACACCAGGTCTTTGCGCAAGTCAAGTATGGTGCAGTCTACCCAAATATTGAACACCAAGTTTAGAGAGAGAGGGAGGGGGGAGGCAAAATCTAGGGGTTTCTCTAAATATAGTAGACAAACTAGAAATCTTGATAATCTCACATCAATAATATAACTAAGAACTTAATTTCTTGGAAATTGATAATCATGGTGGGTAGTTTGACAGTTTTTAGCCGTAGTATTCAGATTCTCTTCCTCCTTTTTCCCCTAAAGACCTACGAGATGTTTACAATGTTTAGTTCCGTTTCTACTCTTCTATCGGTGCAGTGTGCTGGACATCTCGTCAGTGATCACTGAGGCGGCAGGTGCCATTGTCGATGTGAGCAGCTCAGGCCGCATATTCTGTGTTTTTTGTGAGTTTAGGGTGCTGTAGTAAAGTCGTAGGACATATTGGTTTACTTCGGACAATGTTTACTGAACAGATGCAGTTTATTTGGAAGAATTCATCCTTTTTTGTGTACTTTTTTCTCTATTTGAGTACTGCACCTTCATGTTCTGAGTTAAATATAGTGTGGACCACCATTTTCAAGTATTATGTAGAAATTGCCGTGTTCTAATGGTATTAGCTGCAGTACAGAATAAACATGACATCTGGTATCACGGTTCTGTTTTGTTTGCGTAAAAGTGAATGGTTATGTATTTCTTGTGTTATTAGAGCATCTCCAACAAAGATCCAAAAATTAGTTCCCAAAAATTTTAGATTGAGACCCTCCTAAAAAATTTTTGGGTTCAAAAAGCTTTACCATCTCCAAGAGAGGTCTAAAAACTGAATCCTAAAAATTAGTTTGTTAGTCACGTAGAATAGATGGCCCATCGTTTGCTTATGATCATTTGCTTTTAACGATACCGTGCCCCTGTGCAAACACCGATCAAGAGGATCCTAGTTGACAACGCCGCTCCTTGGTACTAAAGAACACGTCACCGGTTATAATGCCCTTGACAGAAGACTTCGCTGTCAGCCTGTGGAGAAACGGAAGTCTCTATCAACCCCCTAACCGAACATGTCATCAATCGCGGTCGGTGAGGAGGCAGACCAATGACGGCTTGCAGTGGTGTACAAATCAAGTGACTGCGGCAGACGGCGTAAAAAATTGGTGCGGACGAAAGGCGTTGAGAGGAAGAAAAGGCAAGGGTGGAGAATTGCTGGCACGTGAGCGGTAAAATTTTTCCACAGATTAGTGATTGGGAACGCCAAGAGGATCCCTAAATCTGGTTCACTTTTGGGCTAGGATTAGGTGTGGGAAATTTTTGGGATATGTTTGGGTATCTGTTGGAGGTCTGTTTTTAATTTAAATCTTAAAATTTAACTTTTGGAAACTTCTTTGGGCCTCTGTTGGAGATGCTCTTACACATTTATGCAGGATTTGTTTACATGTTACTTCAAGTCCGATTCTCCAGATCAACGGAAGTGGAATATTAACCGTTGGTTGATCTTCTGGCTCAACGAGCCAGAAAAAAGTGTGTTGGGCTTGGTCCACCCCAAGCCCATGCTCTCCCAACGATGATGTCGAATCTTTAGGCTCGTACACTCGTTCCTCTCTTTTGCGTGATAATCGAACGCACCGTTCACCCCTATGAACTTGCCCTCGATCCTCTCTATGCCTATATAAAAGGGACATCGATTCTGTATGAGGATGATGACCTAAGTACGAGTTAGCTATTCTCTAAACCCTAAGAACACCGATCCTAAGAAGCACAGAAGGGGACCGAAGGATGAGTTTTGACGCACGATGATCTCCATCACCGACACCCTACTACCATGACAAATTACGACGCCGATGCAAGCTAAGCGACATCAATGACTTCATCTTCATCCAGTCAGTATTTCCACCTTAATTCCACATAAGAAATCAGGTAATCATGCATAGCCTAAGTTCATGTTTAAGAATTAGCTTGTCACGCCCGAAAATTCACTATAAAATTTCTAAAGCTAATTTATGCATTAAACCCTCATCCAGGAATCAGCTGAGTTACACAAATCGACAATTTGATAAACATAAGCAAAACGAAATAATGATAAATACTTACAAAAGAAACACTTAATCCTCACACAGAAGAAAAACTGCAGCGAAACAGCAATCCTAGCGAAGCTTTAGCACTAAGCCCACAAGCAACTCAACTGGGGTATAAACCAAACACCAAAAACCTTCTCCTTCCTCGTAAAGTTTTACTCTGATAATGATAATATTGCAAGACTGAGTACAACCCACCGTACTCAACAAGCCACACAAGAATGCAATATAATGCAACAAGATTTCAAAGGAAGACATAATATGACTCTTTTGCATAACAGCATTTAAAACATTTGCATTTAAAAACATTGAAAAAGGGTATAGTTCAATTATATCAACATTAAACCAATCACAGAACAACACTCCAATGCAATTCAGGCCCAAAATCTCCAAACCTGGAGCTATCAAGTTACCATTAATTATTACCATTAATGAGTAGTGTGAGACTAATCACGAAAAACATTGGTAGACCGCCCATAACCGTGAGCATGGCTATTCAAACAGTTTTACTCTGGCTAGAGGTGTACCAATTTACCCACAAAACATAACCCCACAATATGTTGCCATGCGCCTCAATACCATCACGGTACTTCAGAAAGGAGTTATGACAGAACCATCCATGTAACTCGCCTAATAGGAGTGCCACCCACTAAGTCTCCGATCTCCGGTTGGGGTGATCGAGTGCCTTCCAACGAGACAGCGGGATGCCCAAACTCATGGATTTACGACTGCCATGTGTGAACTTACAACAGCCACAAACACGCTATTGTGCCTCCTATTGAATGCATCACACTTCAAATCCCATTATTACCCAATCTAGCTTGTGGTTAGTACGGGTATTGCTTTGCAACAAGTAGCTCACGAACCGGCCCTTAATTATCATGAGCACCACTAGCAACGTCACCATTCCATATGCTCACAACCCACCATCATTCAAGTTTTAGTTCGCATATTTAATTAATCAACCACGACCAACCATCGTGAAAAATTATCATTAACGAGTAATTATTCAAGAGTGAATTAATAGTTATCCCACATAAAATGACTCTAAGGTTTCTATGCAGGGCTAAGCAAAACCTAAATAATATAGCTAGATCATTAATTAGACATCTAGCTAGTCAATATTAATTACTCAAGGTATCAATATCAAGTCATGGCCATAATCAATGAATATAGGAATAATATTAATACTCGTAATAATGACATTCCAAAGGTTTACATGCAATAACGCTAAAAAAATAGTTTTCACAATCGGGATCAATATGCTCAAGGGGATTATTGTGTGACTTGCCTTGCAATAAAAAAGTCTTCACTTAGTCTTTTGAACTCTTCCTCAAACTTCACTCTCTTCTGGAATGGCGGAAACTACATGACTACATGCAAAATAAGAAAAAACACTAAGAAACTTCAAATAAATAGTACATAAAAAGTACACAAACATGTAAGATCATGATTTTAGATGAATTTAAGAAGAAGAATGGATCGAATCGGAGTTCAGACGAAAAAGTTATGTCGGAAGTTCGAATTCAAAGAAAATCCGAATAGAAATTAGTAAAGGAATATTCTCAGGAATATTCCCTGGATTTGAATTAAAAGAATTATTTTTGAAAAATCTGACACGTGGGGTCCACTATCAGTGACTGAGCGCTTGTGGACTGGGTCTATGGAACAGAGGGATTGATGGCTTTGGTGGACCAGCTGAGGTGGATGCCACATGGGCAAGATAGAATGAGGTGGCGGCCGAGGTGGCAATTAAGGCTGACGTGGCTCTAGCCAAGGGTTATGGAAATCCGATGGCGGAGATTAGATTTGGACGATCGGACAGCTCTAGATTGGTTCGGTTTTGATGGAGATCGAGCGGCTTGAATTGGATCTTTGGAATTGGACAGCCAGGATGGATCGGGTTACTATTTATCAGGGTCCACATGTCACACAGAGGGTAGGGGGCGCAGGTGGGAACCGCCTGTCAGCGTGACAGGGGCAAGGCGAGCGCGCCCTGTGCCCATGGCGCGTCGTGGCGTGGCGCTAGCGCGGCGAGGCAGGAAGGGGTGATGGGCGATGGCGACGACCGGCGATGTGTGTAACACCCTGAAAATATACCCCATTTAAATAATTGTAAAAAGGAATTTTAAAAATCAATTTAAAAATCTCAAGGACTGCAAACTATAAAATCGGAGAAATTTATAACAGGAATGGGCCTGGAAATAATTTTATAAAATACTATGCTTAATTACCTACCTCCTGGAATTTTCTGGGATTTATTTGATTAAGGAAAGTATTTTTGTTAATTAAATCAATCTCACAGCAATTAGATAAAAGAAAAAACAAAAGAAAAACCTCTCTCAGCCTCTAGGCCGAAATCGGCCCAGCCTCTCTCCCCCCTCGCCCTCCTACACGTGCGAGCGCAAGCGGCCCAGACGGCCCAACTCCCCTCTGGCGCTTCTCTTTCGCTGACAGCTGGGCCCCACCTATTGGGTCGTTGTCAACCTCCCACCTGAGGCTGGATTCCGACTTGGCGTAGCGCTGCCGCCGAATCCACGCCGAATCCCGCCTCCGCATGCAGCCAAACCTAAAATTAGTTGAGGGCTTTTCTTTCCCTAGTCCCTCTCTATCTTTCCTCCCAAGAATCGGAGTCCCAAATTCCTCCAAATCAAGCTCGGGCCCGTGTCCGTTCGGGAGAGCTCTTGAGCCCTAGATTTCCGCCGCCGTTCTAGTCGTTCCCGAGCCGGATTCGTCCCTTTTCGCCTTAAAATAGCTTCGCCATGGCCCTGGGACCTTTTTCGTGCAACCTTTGAGTTTGTAGACAACCCTAGCCACCTTCCCCGTGCATGGGACTTCATCGCCGCCGCCATTGAGCTCTCGGTCACGTCTAGCCGCTGCCTTCGCCGTCACCCATGCTCGCCGCCACCACTGTTAGCACCGTTGCACCTCGGGGGGCCTCGGCCGCACCTTTCTTGCCCTCGGAAACCGTCGGAGTGCCATCGCTACCGTAAGCCCAAAGCGCCCCGCCGCTAGAACCTAGCCGCCGGCCCCTCCTGTCGTCGTTCGTCGTCGTTTCGCCCACGGTGAGCTTCGCCTCTCTCCCCTCTACCCGTTCCTGCACTCGCCGCGTGCTGCCATGCCGCCGATCATCAGCGACCATAGGGTCCCGAGCCGCCACCGTCGTCGCCATCGTTCTTGCTGATGTGGCCGTCGACGTGGATACCACGTGGGGAGCCAGGTCAGCCGCGGGTCCGCGTGTTATCTAATCCGAGCCGTAGATTGCTAGGGTTAATCCAAGCCATCCGATCGGGGGTAGATTAGATCCTAGCTTCATGATGCATCTCAAATCCATCGAGCAATCTGAGCCGTCTGATTTGATCTCATTAAATCCACACCATTGATAATCCCGTGGACCTTAGTGGACTCGGTTCACCGTGGACCCGAGTCCCCTCTCTCTATGTCCAGTGGGCCCCGCTTGTTAGCCGCCGGCCCACTCCTCTCTCTGATGATGTCATTAATCCTTTTCTCGAATAAAAGTAATTCATAAATGACGCAATAAATCAGTCTAATTCTTTTAAATAAGTTTTTAAAGGGTTTAAACTTCTAAAATTCATAACTAATTCATTCGAACTCCGTTTGGGGTGATTCAACTTGCGAAATTCTTTAAAAATCAAGATCTACCCATTAAAATATAATATTTTACTGTTCATATGTGCTTATGTACTATTTTTCTTATTTTTGTTTATTGCCTTTAGCTATCGACGTTCCGGAAGTTATAGTTTCTCGAGGAGAGTTCAGAGGCTTGTGTAGAGTAGCAAGACAAGTCATACGGATTCCTCAACACCTTTGAGCATATTGTTCCTATGTTTAAATCTATCTCTTACTTCAACTGTGCATTTAATTTTTATAATGTCATCGGAAAGAGAAGCCATTATCCTTGGTTATGTACTTATTGACTTGATTACCTGTTATTGTACCTATGGGATAAATGTGACTAGCTAGCTTTATTTATTGGTTAGCTAGAATAATTCTAGAACCCTGCTTAGCCATGCCTAGCAAACTATAGAATAACTTATGGGCTATCGTTTATACCCCGGTTACAATACTCTATTCACATGAAATGATGAGTTAGCTCACGACTGTGGTCATGTAAGAATGGCTTAATGGTCTACTAAAATATGACTAAATGGTGGGTTGCGAGCACCAGGGTTGTAATTGTTGCTAGCGATGCACGTGGTAGTTAAAGACCGGTTTGCAGACTACTTGTTACGAAGCATTTATCGTACTAACCACAAGTCAGAATGGGTAATGGCGGGAACTAAAGTATGATCCGTTCAACCAGAAGCCCCACGGTGTGTTGTGGCTATGTCAATAAGACCATCATGGTTGCATCAATAAGTCCATGTCTTGGGCGTTGGATCGTTTCCCTGTTGGGGGCCTGACCAGCTCCTGCCAAAGAGTAGTGGTCTAGCGGGTGGCTCTCTTGTTGTGCGGGTTACATGGAGGGTCCTATCACAACTACTTTTTGAGATACTGTGATGGTATTAAGGCACACAATGATGTGTTGTCGAGTTGTGTCTTGTGGGTAAATTGGTACATCTCTAACCAGAGTAAAACTATTGGAATAGCCTTGCCCATGGTTATTGGACGGGACTAGCAATGTTTTCTATGATTAGTCCCACACTACTTAAATTTGACATTTGAATAGTGAAATATGTTTAGCTCTAGCTTAGAGTGGTTGGGCCTAAACCGTTTTGGTGAGCGGTATAGTGTTGTTTAATATTGTTTAATACCTAATGTTTTATTACTCTCTTAAATGCTTTATTAAAGGCCGTTTATGCAAATTGAGCCATATTATGACATCCTTTGTTATCCCATACACTTGCATATTAGCTGTGTGGCTTGCGGAGTATTTTATGTACTCACCTTGCAATCAACAATCATCATCAAAAGAGTACTATAGCGAGGAGGATTTCTTGTAGGACTAAGCGGGAGCCTGATCAAGTGCGTGAAGTGGGTGTCATCATGACATCGTCCGTAGTTTATTTCCGCTGCATAGAGCTTTATTAGTTTGAGAGGTGTCATTCGCCCCTGTAATAAATACTTTCGTTAGGTAAATAATTACTTTGTTATCAACTTTGTCAAGTGTGCCTTGGTTGATTCCTAAACGAGGATTTACACACAATAAAGCACCAGAACTTTGGATGGAAATTCTAGGTGTGACACATATGGAGTAGTTGCACACCAATAGGGGGACTGTTCGTCCGAGTCAATTAAGGACCGAACTCTATGTCACCCTCTATTGTTTACCGTACAACCACATGTGCTAGAATGGAATGACCTTAGCTCATTAAGTTGTCCAATGCTTAGCCTTGCACATGGTAGGCCGAAGTAGTATGGGTTAAGTTGTTTTATTAGCTCATATGAACTACCTAACGACCCGTAACGGTGCTAGTCATCTAAGTCTGTCCAATACAATGGTATAGGGGGTTTGCCGCCATGACGCTAGGTTAAGACGTGGGCCTGCCACCTAGCGACATCGAGGTAGCCCCTCAGTATGGATTTCCGCTTGTCATCGCTGGTGCAAGGCTAGGCATTGAGCGATGTAAAGGCTATGTTGTGACCTCTAAACCGCACTCAATGTGCAGAGTGTGGTGGTGCTTTGGCCAGCATAAGACAAACTAGAGGATTCACATCATGTGGGTAAAGTTGTACAAACTCTGCAGAGTCAAAACTAATCGATTAGCCGTGCTTGCGGTCATGAGCGACATAGTGACGTGCCATGAGTATAGATTTATGTTTTACAAATATGATTATGAAATTGGGATATGGATTGGTGATTTTGATGATTATTATGCTTATGACGATGCTTATGGTGGCTTGTTGCCATGTAGGGCAGCAAGCAGGAAAATTTTATGTTGATCACTTCCTTTACTTATTATACATGTTTCTAATGTTTTAGTAAATACCGTTGCAAATGCTTGTAAACTAAACTTGGCATTACGCAAAACTGAACCTTCTAATAGCCAATCCTTTGACTTAGGGCTTGCATGTAGTGTGTTTGGTTTTGCCTTGCTAGTACATTATCTCAATAATGTACTAACTCCTATTTGTATTATTGTTGTTTATCTTTGTTGTAGTTTGAGTATTGCGAGAACTGTTGCTTCTTCTGGATGGTTCTTTAAAAGGATCATACCCCTAGTCAATGCCTGTGGCATGAGTAGACAAGCTTCCGCTGAACCGTATTATTTGGCCGGTCGCACTCTCAAGTTGTAAATCTAGTTTATTTACTTGTATACCCTATTGTTGTAGATCATTGCATGAGATGAATGTGTGAGACTAGTTCATTTTCTAGGGCTAATCGAACACAAGTATGGATTTGAAATAAGTGAGATATTTGCTTAATAGCCGATGTAGATCGAGTCATCCATGATATGTAGTTTCTTAGTCACCACCATCGTGTGGTTTGACAGGCATATCCCGGGGAGGACTGGTAGAGGCTATTTTGTTGAGTATCTCATTTGTTTCGAGTTCGGCACCTTGAGTTTGTAACATATTTGTGATTCACGATGTGAAGTCCGCTTTGAGGTGTGGTGGTTATAGTATTTTATTTGGTTTTAATTGAGACATCACCACTTCAATAGTTAGCATTGACGTGGCGAGTGGCAAATCACGGTATAAGTCTCGGGGTGTCCTCACACTATGTTTATAGGAGGGGTAGTCTTGTGTCTACATGGCCTTCTCCATATCCTATTAGACTTAAAGATTAATTAGGACTCTAAAAACCCTGGGCTCAAGCAAGAAAACACGAGAAAAACTCTAACCGGAGTCGGACTCTGACTGCCAGTCCGGCCATCGGGCTAGCCAGTCCGACCGGCCGCATACCGTTGGTCTGACTGGAGCTCAATGGGCGGTCGGACCAGCCTCATACAGAAGGCTCGGTTCCCTTTTTCCAATTTGGCTTCCCTTTTCTATATACTTTCTATGGTGCCAAATTTGGGTGTCAACAATAGTATTCTTCGTTCTGTTGTTTCTTGTGCGTTTCCTACTGAAAAGGCACAAAAAGATCAAAACTATAACAGAGGTGAGTTGATTTTACTTCCATGTATCTACATATGCTTCGGAATGTTGATATGTGTATGCCAATGTACATCATCTAATATTAGTGTAGTCATAGGATCCTAACACAAGTCAGTTATTTGCCTATTTGTCACTGCCATTAGGCAATCTATCATTTTTTTTTGTTGCAGCTGTTTTGTGGAAGTTTATCTTGAGAAAGTGTAGGTTGTTGGGATTTTTACTCTCTCGGCATGGCAACCAGGAGGTGATCATGCATGGGTGTTTCCACCCGTTGCCGTGCGTGATCACAGCGAACAAATCGCTATCCATTAGGCATATTGCGTGATGATCTGAAGCACGCCAAAACCTTCCAATTTTGGAGCAGCCCCCGATTCCCTCAGCGCTAGATTAAAAGGGGAGGCTGGCCCGTGTTAGAGGTGAAGATCTCTCTCACGGTTCCTATCTCCCCGAAACCTAAAACCCTAACCGATCCTTAGGTGCGCTGGAAGGGAAGAGAAGGGCTGTCCCTGGGCAGTGTAGGTGGCGACCGGCGGGACGCCTCCACCTCACCCGTGCGACTACTATGCCTACGACGAGCGCCATTACAGTTCGAGGGACTTCGTCCTCTACATCCACACCAGACTTTGCCAAAGAGATTGAAAGAATCGCTATGGCTTCAAATCATGCCGGTCAGTAACTCTAATTCCGTAATTAGGTGATCATGGTTAGGCTAAACACTTAGATTTAGTAGATCACATAATCAACATTTGGTATCAAAGCCAATGTTTAGCCACATGATCCCATCATCCCGGCAGAAGCCACTAGATGCCTAAACCTCCGCTAAATTGGTTTGGGTCCATGTAATTTTAGCCCTAATTTAGTTTAATTAGTTGTATTCTATTCGGATTAGGGTTCATATTAGCGCTGCTCATGGCTATTAAGTTCAACCTTACATTTTAATCAAGGTTTTAGGGCTTAATTAGAAGGAGGAGATCCAACGGGTATTCAAAAGCCCCAATTTTCCCCCAAATTCTTAGAACCCTAATTTAAAAAATCCCCAAACTACAACCCAAAATCCCCAAATCTGTTCGGGTTTTAGGCTTACCGGATGGAGTCCTCACCGCCGTTGGGCTGCGCCGGCATCAACTCACCTGCGCACGCCGCGCCATCACGGAATTAAGCCGAAACCTGAGTGGCATCAGATAACCGCTCGGGCCTCGGGTGGCTTCGCGCCGTCGCCGTCGCCGTCGATCTTTTTGGAGTAGTGCACGGCATCAGCCACCGCGCACGGGCGTCTCGCCGCTGCTCCGCTGGGTCGCCACCGCCGCTACGGCGCTTATCTCACCGTGCAAATCGATGAAGAGAAAGGGAAAGGAAATGGGAATTAGGGTTAGGGATTCAGCCTCGGGATTTTTATTCCAATGAGAAGCGATTTTAGCCGTCCGATCAATTTTCAGCAGACACCATCCACTCGCCGCCATCTCCCGTCAGATCTCAGCCGTCCATTATGCATCAGACGGTTTTCCCGTTTAAAGTAGCAGGATCAAATCTGGCCGTCCATCAGATCGGATGGCTTGGATCAACACTGTATAGGCCGCGTTTATTTTGGGCCAGATTAGGCCGTCCTCGGCCGGCGCGCTCGGCACAAAGGCAGGCCTCGCGGTTTAGGCCCTGCGTGTGCCGGCTGCACAGTAACAGGCCGATTTCATTTTGGGTCAAATTATTTTATATTTCTTTCCAGTGATTTTTATGCCTTTTCAATTTATATAACTCATATAATTGTCATTTTATGCCGAAAAATTTGTTGAAAAATTATGAGATTAATTTTATTAGCTGCTTCTAGCTAAATGGAACCAACGAGAAGTTTAGCTAGATGATTTTCTTATTATGTGAATTTAATTTTTACCAATGTCGATTATGGATAAATTAGTTTTTCTTAATTATATTTTGCCCAACGGTAATATAGTTAAGGAATTTATCTGAATATTAAGTGTGTAATTAATTGTACCAACATAGATTAATTACATATATGTTATACTTATGTCTTTTCTCATGATTTTTCAACTCTTGGTCAGCTTAGAGAGTTTGAGCCCCTCGATGGGACCAACTATGCCAGGTGGAAGAGTACCGTGTTACTCAAGCTAGGCATGTTGGATTATGATTATGCCATTAGGGAGGATCCTCCTATGGAGTTTCTCTATACTGATGACAATTATATTGAGTTAAAGAGACAGTATGAGGAGAAATCAGCAACATGGGATAAATCCAACAGGATGTCTCTCATATACATTAAGAGCAATATTCCCCTTCTATTATTGGGGCTATTGTGGACTCTAATGATGTGCGGACATACTTAGCTAACATTGATGGGAATTTTAAGAGTTCTCTCAAGACATATGCTAGTACAATCATTATGGAAATGATGACAAGTCACTATAATGGTAAGGGTGCCATTAGAAAACATATCATGGAGATGTCTGCTATGGTCTATGAGCTTAAGTCCATGGACATGGCTATTTTTTATGGTTTCTTAGTCCACTTCATCATGAGTTCACTACCTCCTAACTATGATTTATTCAAGATTAATTACAACACTCATAAGGATAAGTGGACCATAGCAGAGCTGATTTCTCACTCTGTTGAGGAGGAACGCCAAAAGGTGGAAAAGCATAAGAGGCAAAAACAACTAAACCTTCTCAACAGTGATGGTGGTGGGAAAAGGAAGTTCTATAAAACGAAGAGCAGCAATTCCCAAAGAAACAATAATAACAATAAGAAGAAGAAGCCCAACCTAGCTCCCACTCAGGCTACTCAGGGCCCTTAGACTGCCTAGAAGGGCAAGGCACAAGCTCTAGTTGTACCATTCCTATACAAATTTTGCAAGGAAGAGGGCCATGCACAGAAGGATTGTCCAGGCTTCAAAGCTTGGCTCATTAAAAATGGTAATAATTTTGTTGATTTTGTTTCTAATATTGATGAATCATTTTATGTTGATTTTACCCATGATACATGGTGGGTTTACTCAAGTGCCACTGTGCACGTTGCTAATTCATTACAGGGATTCCGTACTGTGAGGACCCTAAAAAGAGGGGACAGAAACCTAAGAGTGGCTGATGGAGCTCAGATTGAAGTCCGGGCCGTTGGAGAGCTTCATCTTCGACTTCCTAGCGGCTTTAGTCTTTTTACTTTATGATGTTTTATATGCTCCCTCTATCAAGAGGGACCTTATGTCTATAATGGTTTTCACTGAGACTGGTTATGAGTGTAATTTTGCTAAGAACAAACATATTATTAAGTATAATAATAATGATATTGGTCTTGCCATCATGCAAGACAAGCTCTAGTTACTCTCTTTGGATGATAAAGTAATGAATGTTGTAAATGTCTATAATGAAAATAAGACGTCTTCAAAATTGTGGCACTGTCATTTAGGCCACATTTATAGGGGGAGAATAGAGCGTCTCATTAAAGAAGAGATACTTCACCCCTTATATTTTTTGAATATGGATCATTGCTTAGATTGTATCAAGGCTAAATTCACTAAGACAATTAAGAAAGGAGCTATTAGGAGTACGAGTCAATTAGAAATAATTCACACAGATATATGCAGACCGTTCTCTGTTACATCTATTGATGGTTATGACTCCTTTATAACCTTCATGGATGACTATTCCTATTATAGATATATTTTTCCCATTAAGGAAATATTTGAATCACTCGATAAGTTTAAAATCTTCAAAGCTGAAGTAGAAATCAGCATAATGCAAAAATAAAAGTAGTGAGATCAGATCGAGGAGGAGAATATTATGGGAGACATACTACTTATGGGCAAAGTCCTGGGCCATTTGCCCAATACCTTCAAGAGTATGGAATAGTTGCTCAATATTCTTTGCCTAGAGAACCACAATAGAACGGAGTGGCAAAGCGTCGTAACCGTACACTTATGGATATGGTACGCAATATGCTCGGTCATTCTAGTCTATCTGTGAATTTATGGATGGAAGCACTTAAAACAGCTACACACATACTTAACAGAGTCCCTAGTAAATCGGTTCCCAAAACACCTTATGAATTGTGGACTGGGAAAAAGCCGACACTAAAATATTTACGTGTGTGGAGCTGTACTGCAGAGGCCAAAATATTCAACCCAAAACAAAAGAAATTAGATCCTAAGACCGTAAGTTGCCATTTTATTGGATACCCATAGAGGTCTAAGGGGTACCGATTTTATTGCCCAGACCGCATGACTAAATTTGTGGAAACCAGGCACGCGGTATTCTTAGAAAATAATAAAGTCCGGGGAAGCTCACAGGAAAGGGAAATTAATCTTGAGAAAATTCGGACTAATATTATACCGGATATCCAAGAGAACAATATTCCAATTAAGCATATTGCACCTCAGATTTTTGGCATCAACACCTCAAAATGAGGCGGTTGTGCAACAAAGTGTAGTGACTTAGAATGAAGTAACACCAGAAGAAAATTTTGATGATACACCTGTTGTTGAGAATACTAATGATGAGAATACTAATGATTTAAATACCAATGCTCAACAAACTTTTGAGACACATAACGAAGAAATTCCACATGAATCCCCTCAACAAACAGTTACCAATAATGAAACGCTTAGAAGGTCACAACGAGAGAGGAGATCAGCTATCCCAAATTATTATGAAGTTTATTTAGGAGAAGGTATTGGGAAAGCAAATGATCCCACCTCATTCAAGGAAGCAATAATGAGTGATCATTCATCCAAGTGGCTTGAAGCTATGAAAGATAAACTGAAATCTATGAGCCATAGTGGAGTCTAGGACTTAGTAGAAATTCCCCAAGAAGCAAAACTGTAGGCTGTAAGTGGGTCTACAAAACTAAGCTTGACTTTAAAGGGGATATTGAAAGGTTCAAGGCAAGGCTTGTGGCTAAGGGGTTTTCACAGAGAGAGGGAATAGATTATAATGAAACATTCTCCCATGTCTCTAAGAAAGACTTGTTTAGAATTGTCATGGCACTTGTTGCTCATTTTAACTTAGAACTCCATTAGATGGATATTAAAACTGCATTTCTTAATGGTGACTTGCATGAGAATGTATACATGGCACAACTCGAGGATTTTATTGTGAAAAGCAAGGAACATCTGGCTTGCAGGCTTAAGAAATCCACCTATGGACTTAAACAAGCGTTTAGACAATGGTATCTTAAATTCGATGAAATAATTAAGAAATTTGGATTTAAGGAGAATGAGATGGATAATTGTATTTATCTTAAGACTTAAGGTGGAAAATATATAATACTAGTACTCTATGTGAATGACATCCTATTAGCAAGCAGCGACAGTAATATGCTGCATGAGACAAAGGGATTTTTATCATCCAATTTTGATATAAAGGATCTCGGTGAGGCATCTTACGTTTTAGGCATTGAAAAACACCGAGACAGGTCTAACGGAGTATTAGGATTGTCTTAGAAAGCTTATATTAGCAGAGTATTAAAAAGATATAATATGAGTAAGTGCTCTGCAACACCTGCTCTGATAGTTAAAGGGGATAAATTTGGACTATTCCAAAGCCCAAGAAATAAGTTAGAATCAGATCAGATGAAACTGGTACCATATGCTTTAGCTGTCAGAAGCTTGATGTATGCTCAAGTCTGTATGCATCTACACTTAGTATTTGTTACAGAGATGCTTGGTAGATTTCAGTCAAATTCAGGATTAGACCACTGGAAGGCTATAAAGAAAGTCTTGCGTTATTTGCAAGGCACTAAACATTACATGCTCATATATAGAAAGTCTGATAAGTTTGAAGTCCTAGGCTACTTAGACGCTGATTTTGCCGGGTGTGTAGACACTAAGAAGTCAACATCAGGTTATGTCTTCACCCTTGCAAGAGGAGCAATTTCATAGAAAATCTCCAGATAAACATTGACTGCATTGTTGACAATGTAGGCAAAATTTATGGCATGTTATGAAGCTACGAGGTAGGCCGTATGGCTTAAGAATTTCATTTCTAGACTGAGAGTGGTAGACAGCATTGAAAAACCACTAACAGTATACTGCGATAATAAAACTGCAGTATTCAATTCAAGTAACAACAAGTCGAGTAGTGCTGCCAAACACATCGACATTAAGCATCATGTTGTGAAAGATAGAATCTAGGATCAAAGCATTAATGTTGAGAATATTAGTACTAAGCCAATGCTCGCGGATCCGCTAATCAAAGGCTTACCTCCCAACTTATTTAAAGATCATGTAGCCGGCATGGGATTAACTGAGTGCCTTTAAATCAATGATCCTGGATATAGGGCATTAGTCTCAACTGACTCCCATTAGAATTAGACAGAGTTCTTTTGAAGTCCTATGGTAAACTATAGGTACTGGAGTCTTGGTAGTGCATGACTTACTACCCTGACGTGTTGCCCTAGGAAACTATCGTACTGGGAATGGATTCATTAGCCTCAAGATCAGGGAGAGAATGTTGGGATTTTTAATCTCTCGGCATGGAAACCGGGAGGTGATCACACACGGGTGTTTCCACCCGTTGCCGTGTGTGATCACAGCGAACAAATCGCTATCCATTAGGCATATTGCATGATGATCGGAAGCGTGCCAAAACCTTCCTATTTTGGAGCAGCCCCCGATTCTTTTAGTGCTAGATTAAAAGGGGAGGCCGGTCCATGTTAGAGGTGACGATCTCTCTCACGGTTCCTATCTCCCCGAAACCTTAAAACCCTAACCGATCCTTAGGTGCGCTGGAAGGGAAGAGAAGGGTTGTCCCTAGGCAGTGTAGATGGCGACCAGAGGGATGCCGCCACCTCACCCATGTGACTACTACGCCTACGACGAGCACCGGTGTGGTTCGAGGGACTTCGTCCTCTACATCCACCCTAGACTTCGCCAAAGAGATTGAAAGCATCGCTATGGCTTCAAATCATGCCGGTCAGTAACTCTAATTCCACAATTAGGTGATCATGGTTAGGCTAAACACTTAGATTTAGTAGATCATATAATCTACATAGGTTGCATCAGGTTTAATCGCACTAACAACAGTGAACGTGAATCAGTTGCTAGAAAGTAAGAAATGCCATCCTTAGCAATCCTATATTTCCTAATCTTAATTTTAATAGAGCAATTTTATTAACAGGGTACAAGAGCATGTTCGACTTCCAGACAACAATCCTCTTCTGATATTGCCAGAAGGAACAGCGTTCGCAATCAGTATACAGTCATGTTCAAGAAGGTAAAAGCTTTTAATCAGAAAAGGTCATATATGGATCTGTGACATGCCCATACAAATTATATTTAAAATTTTTAAGTGTTATAGAGTCTCTACAAAAAAAGTTTCAGACTCGATTTTTTTTCAAACTAAATGGTATCAAAGTAGCCTTCTTAAACTCTTTTTTGAGCTGTAACCAAAGTATCAAACATAGTACCAGTCTGGGATAGTATTTCTTGTAGAAAGCATACACAAGACGGTTGATTAGAACCAGCCATTCTCTTCCATAAGACATATTTTCTCATTTTCTGATCAGACTAACCATGACTAGCATATTTGCCTGCAATGTAATTTTCAGACTACTTTTGAGCTTGGCTGCGCTGTATGTCCAATAGCTATCAAATACAATAAAAAGTTTGCTGACGCTTTCTGGGACAGTAGGAAGTGAGCAAACACAAACTATTATTCAGATCTGCTTAATTCAGTCATCATGTTTATTGCGGCTGTGTACATCCAGTTTGGTTGTAGAGGTCGGGTTTTAATCCATTTTCTAAAAAACATCTTCATGTTTATTTGAGTTATAAACTAAACATCCAATGTTTGTCAGACATTCTTTTGCAGTGGAATTGTTTCGACTTATGACATCATGGGCTGTTGTGTGTGATGTATGGTTTTGGATCCTCAGCATATTAGTCCAGAAGAGAACGCAATTGAATTTGCTGAAAGGTAACTATAATTTGAATTCAATCTCTTCTTTTAAAATAAATAAATAAAATACGTAATTGTTCATAACATCATTTTCCTTTGTTTGGAAATGCTTTGTTAGAGTAAGGGATATGATAGCTGCTAAAGCTGGCCTTAAGAAGTCCCATGGGATGACACACCCAAGAGAAGTACGCTAAAAAAAAAATGCCCCTTCTCCAATACTGTAGAATTTGGCTAAATTTTGTTAAACTTTGTGCTCTTGTAATGTGGTTTTCAATATCCATACAGCGCATCCACGCGGAATCTGCGTTGAGAATACTGGAGGAAAACTAAATAGCCATCAATCATCTCGGCCGGGAGATCTTGGTAAGTGCTTTCTTGTGTTTACCCTTTAGCTGCCTTATTAAGCGACAATTCCATAAGTTTAGCTTACAAAAGGGAGCATTGTAATCCCACGTGAGAATGAAAAATGCAATTTTTGTTTTGTTTGCTAATTTGATGGCAGACTGGAAGAATGATCGAGGAAGAGAACATCTGCATGTGTGCCCGGCTGGGAGAACATCTGCAAGTGTTGCTGCCGTCTTGTACTCTTTGTTAATGGTGTGGTATTCATGTCGCTTGACGTAGTTTGAACAGAGCAGCTCACCAAATACTCTTGGTAGTAGATCTTAAAGATGTTCTTAGTCTAGCACATACATAATCACCTCTAGCATTTATATGGAATAGAGGTGAATTACTGACCGGCTGTGTTAGAGCCTATCGTTGCCGTGATATTCAAACTTGTCGGCCGTAAAGTGGTAGCCCATCGGTCGGCTTGTGCGTGACGTCACCCCTCTGGCCACCACCTGCACTGGCCGATGATGAAGAAGAAGATCATCCTTCGGTCTCCTTCCAGCGAGCTTAGAATCAGCTAGAGTTTTTGGGGTTAGCTTAGCATAAGATAGATTGTCACTTATTCATGTTGCCGTAGCCCCTTTTTATTTTACGCTGGAGAAGATCGAAGACAATTCTGTTAGAAAAAAAAGACACTACCGATCGATGCGCACATGCGTAGAACTCGCTTCACGTTCATTAGCAGCGTGTGGAAGTGAGCGGGCCAAGCCCACACGTCTCAGAATGGCTCGATGGCCATTTAGATCAACCAACACTTGATCCAAATGATTTGTCCTATACACTAACTAGGTTAGGCATCTCATATCCAAACCAAGCTAGAGGATAGGCATTTGTTCATATATACAAAATTGTGCATTCCCGAGAGGCTCCATAGGCCGTAAAATTCATGCATATCAAACAAGTACATAGGCTTGGGTAATCTCCATCCAAATGAGCCAAGTAAGAATATGAATTCACCGTGATTCAATGGATGCAAGCTAGAACCAGCTTGTGACTGGTGGTAGCACAGGAATCGTAAGGACGGTCACACTCACTGGAGCAAAAGTTCAATGGCATTCTAAATCTAACATTCCAAATGAATGCACTTCACATCTCCACGGCAAAGTTAAAAAGGTACTATTTCTTTCTTCGAGACATTATCACCATGTCAACATAGCATGACAACTAACACTCACAATAGAATGAATAGCTACTACCCCAACTATCATCCGGATCAAAATTCTCAATACCAGGTGCTAAAAAAAGATAAGAACAGACACAAAATTGACTCAGTGTTACAACTGTAGCACACAAATAGCAAAAAATTTTAGAATGGCTAGCATATTTAGCAAAAGAGACCTTTAATCCTTGGGTCCCCCAGTGCCCTCATCGCATGTAAGGCATTGATTAGTTTGCTGGTATGGTCTCTTCGGTATCATCAGATCTGCAATTGTAAATTGAAATAATGGTCAGTGTTATAGATCGTAGATGATACACAGTGACGGCAAAGATAACTACTTGATAGAGGGAGCATAAAAGAAGAAAAACACACAAATATGCTTCAAGTGGTACGATAATGGAAGAAGAATAACATGAACTTCGTCAAAACAACAATTACCCTACAGTAGAGAATGCTAACAGGACACAACTTTATCAACCTAGTAAAAAGGAGTGATATGCACAGCTACTTTCTCATGCATAAAAGAGTATGGTTCTGTTATAACTTTAGGGATGCAATCAGAAATAAACAAATTTTGTTCCACTAAAAACAATATATTTTGTTGCCATGAGAACATGGGGGGGAATGATTAAGACTAGTTCTCGATATTTGACTGAGATGCCAAACAAGATAAACCACTGGCTCCAACATAAGAAATAAGCTACATGCTTAGAAGATTCAACCTAAATGGCCAAAACCAAAATAAACCCATACAAAAGATTTTCCTTTCAATAAGAGGCAACATACAAAAAATAAATCATGAATCAGAAACAAAGCAAACGGCCCATGAATCAGAAACAAGCAAGAACACACTAATGGTGCACAAGCAATACCAGCTAATAACACCAAATATTAACTTGTACGTGAATTGCTAAAATGACTACAATCATCTTGACCAAATTCACATCTATAAAGCAAAATAGATCACCATGACAATCATGAACCATATAAATTTACATTACAAAATACGAAATTATAGTAAATCACTATGATAAGTGATATCAGATATAACTAACTGTAAACAAAAATTATGCAAGGCATCAAAAACATGCCATGATGCATACCATTTCAATATTTCCCTATTATAAGGCTGTAGTTGCATTGCATTCTAGTAGTTGGATCTACATCTGCAACTCGCAGCCACAAGCTTGCCAATCAAACTGGCTTGGAAAGAATAGATCTTGGTATTCTACTGTGTGTATTGTTTATGCCAAACTCTATGTTCAAGATATCTACCATCACCAAAGCTATAAGATCCAAGAACTGAAAACTTTAGTACTTATAATTTCATGCATTAGACAGAAATGTATGTCAACACAGGATGTTGAATTCAGACAGGACCCTTCTTGTTCAGTTCAATGCTGCACCAGAAGCATATTCCACTCCAGAATTAGATTGCAACACAAGGCAGCATGAATTTGAGCACTCAGGTACATATGTGCATAAACACCAGAAACATTTTGTCATCTAGATTGTGGAATGCATGGAGAACAGCACCAACTGCCTAAGTGGCTAAACATTTGTCATGTTGAGACCATAAGAAAATCTAATGAACCAAAACTACACAGTGATATTTACTATTATACTATAAAAAGAAGCTAGTGGTGATGGAAATGAGTCTGCTATCCCACCACCACCACCATAAGATCATCTGTGCATACATGTGTACATGTTTCTTTTGTCTGAAGAATCATCTCTGGAGAATTATATCATTTGCACATGTCAGTTGTATTAGAATTATTTGTGAACTGATATTCAATTTAAAATCGTATTTTTATTCTATATTGTTACAATTCACGGGCGTTTGGCTAATGTCTAAATATCACATCAATCAAGCAAACAATTTTCTTCACTTCACTCAAATGATAATATTACAATCTGTCCAACACCACATTCCCAACAAAGATGAAGAATAATCAAATCAGAAGTCACCATATCAACCACTGTGTTTATGTGAATGCAAATTGTCTTGTTGAGCTGCAATGCTGGTAAATTGGCTAGTAACAGGGGCACTTATTTTATTAATACTACCAGTAAAAATAAAGCTTCGCCGCATATTAACTGGTGATCCACTAGCATATATATGTGACAATGAATATAAAGGGACACATACTGAAAAGCAGATAGCATACAGTTATAGGCTCAATTTGTTGCCCACCCCCTGCAATAGAAAGGATAGCTCAGATAAAAATATTGCCAGCTAAGATCAACAAAGACCACCTAACAGAAATCAACATATTAATAGGGAGCAAAATTTGTGGAACCAAGACATAGCTAGCCATGGCAAGGTACGCAATCGATAATGCAACAGTTAATTGAATAAAAAAGGATTTAGTTCAGTTGTCAGACCCTTCTTCAGATTCTCTCACGGCCTCAACCGCATCAGGCTTATAAGACCCTTCTTCGGACTCTCTAACAGCCTCATCTGCATCAGGCTTCCTCCAAGCTCTCTCGACACGGCTCTCTGGCAGTGGACGGCTCCCATTCTCCTCTCCTCTGACAGGGGAACCTCTCCTCCCAAAGGACCTCCTCTCAGGTGGTGCCTCACGCACCTTCATGGCCTCAAGCTTCTCATCAATCTTCCTCCAATCCTCACCCTTTGCGGCAAGCACCTCCTCACGTGGGCGGGCAGCCCCAAACGGGTTCGAAGTCCTGGCCCTTGGTTGAATCTCCAGCTTCTCCTCCTCCTCCTTCTCCTCCTCGTTCTCTTCCTTGGCAGCCAGAACCACTTCGCGAGGTCGGGCTGCACCAAATGGGTTTGACGACCTGCTTTTCAGTTGCAGCTCTCCCTTCTCCTTCTCCTCCTTGCCCTCTCTGTCAGTGCCATTAGCCAGCGGCAAGGTCCGCTTTTGCAGATTCAGGCGTGGCCGGGCACCACCGCTTGAAACACCACCGCTCACCTCCTCCCTCCTCCTCCCCCAAGAGTCAGCGTCCGGGCCTCCATCCCTGTTGAAACCCCAGACTGGGCCGCCCCTCCGGCTGTCAGAAGGCGGCGGCGGCGGCGCAGAGTAGCCCTTGTTGGAGACCCAGCTTGCGGAATCATCAGCGCGGGAGTGCGAGTCGCCCCCGAACGCCACGCTACGCTCCCTCCGCTCCATGGGCGCGGGGGGCGCCGCCCTCTTGGTGGAGACCCAGTCGTCGACGTCGTCCGCACGCGATGACGAAGAGTCCCCACCAAACCCTCCCATGCGCTCCCTCCTCTCGAGTGGCTTCTTGCCGGCACCCCAGTCATCGGCCTCGTCGGCGCGCGACGGGCCGAAGTCCTGGGGGCCAGATCCGCCGCGGCGGGTCTCTTCGTCGCCGCGGGGTCCGCCGCCGGCGCCGCCCCACCGCGCCCCGAAGCCGCGACCCGCGTTGGCGAGCTCCTCGGCGGTGCGCTCGCGGGGGCCGGTGGGGAGGCTGAGGAGCTCATCGGGGCTGGGCCCGCGGTAGGCGGGCGCAACGAACTTGGTGCTGTTGAACTCGCCGAGGGGGATGGGCTGTGGCTTCTTCTTCTTGGGGACCTTGGTGGTGGCGGCGGTGGCAAGGGAGGGGAAGTCGGCGGCGGGGATGGGCGGCGGCGGAGGGGGCAGGTCGTCCTGCTCCTCGGCGGCGAGGGCCCACGAGCCGGGCTTGGCCCAAGCGGATGCGACGGCCATGTCGTCGGGTGTCGGCGCTGCGCGGTTCTCTCTCCTCTGGCTGTCGTGCGTGCGTGCGTTGCGGATTTGGGGATTTTGGGATGAGAGAGGGCTGGGGGAGGCGGCGGTTAGGGTTTTATACGACCTGCCCGGTGGTGTGAGACTGTGGACTGGAATCCGAAAAGGAGTCTAGGGCTCTAGGCCCGCCAACGGACCACGGCGACGATGCTTTTCTGGTCCGCTTCGGATTACCCAAGCTATAGTGGTTGTATGGACTTCAAGTATTCTGCCGTGTCGTTTTTTTTTTTTGGAAGACAAGGCTGAGGCATTACGCGTAAATTTTACAAAAACACCAGATTTTCAGCAGTATTATGATTTGTTTCATGAAACCTCAAGTTTTAAGGCAAAATGTTTTAATAAACCCTGGTTACAATCTTATATTACCAATGAGAACTATTATACACACCCTGAATAAACCCGGCCCTCTCCCTCCCCTCTCCACTCTCCTCCTACCTAAAAAAATTACTCCCACCTTTTAGCCCAAGATTCATTATATCGTTAGGCTCTTCACCTGCCCACTTCCCTTCTATCCTCTCCTCACTTTCATAAAAAACCTTTATCCCTTCCCTTCCCTACACTCCCCTCCCCTGACTCCCTTCCTTCTTCCCTCGCCTCCCCACTTGAGTAATGTTTTTACATACATCAGGAGGACCTCCCAACTCCTTCGGCTCTAGACTTGTCCCCGTCCCTCACTTCCCCGTAAAAACTTAGGAATTTGCTACACATCTCCCTGTTGTTTCTTCTTTGTTTGTGAGCCGAATTTTTTCACCGTTGGATGTGTCTTCAAGATTCATGTGGGAGACCCAGGCCGAAATGTATCTCTCCAAAAAGCGCGGCCCAACGAGAGAGACATTGGCCCATGTGTTCGCACAGTCCGGGCGGCCCAACTAGTGGAGAAATCTCTTTTTTCCTCCTGTTGTCCGCGTGTCCCCCCTCTTAGCCACCCACATGCCCTAGTACTGTTTCAAAATTTGTTATTCCGGCCATTTTGTCATTGACAAATTCGATAGAAGAGGGAGAAATTGGCGACGTGCAGCTCCGCTGTGAAGTTGTCTTCAATCGGATTCGGCGGCGGCAATGCGTAGCGCGGTTGTGAAGGCATCTTCCCCGGCAGACGGTGTCCTTAGCTCCGCTGCAAAATCGTTTTCAATCAGCAGCGGCGTGCAGCGCTGCTGCAAAGGTGTCTTCTCCTGCGGACGATGCCTCAAGCCTCACGCCCTTTTGCTGATGGGCGACGGCGAGGGAAGGATGTTTGTCCGCATGGTGGTCCGGGAGGTAGCCACGTTCGTCCCTGCGGTTGTCAGCGAGGCTCGAACAGAGCTAGTCGTGAAGCACGGTGATGCAGCCGTAGGTATTCTGTCGCCAGTGGGTGAGGCTTCCAATTGTTTTCTCTCGGATCTCACCGCTGGAGCTCTAATTGCTATGCCAGCAATCAACAACAATGCCAAATCGATCTCCAAGGTGAGTTAGCACAGTTTTTTGCTTATATTTTCCATGGGGATTTTGTTGTTGTTTGACAATGCTTATGCGTGAAATTAATTAGATCTGTTAATGGGCTGTGTTTTTTTCTACTTTGTTTTCCCGTAAAATCCTAGCTCTCATGTGTAAGGGTTAGCAAATATCAGCCTGCAGATGTTAGTTTTGTTAGCACTGAGTTTGATTAGTTCAGCTATTAAATTTGATCTCTGTGGCTGTTTGCAAAGACGTGGAAATATGTGTACGGTTAGAATGGGATTATTCTGAATTCTGGTAGGCCTGGGTTGATCATCCCCTCATTGTTGCAGAATTTCATGAGTTAGGCAGCTAAAACCTTTATGAGAGCACAAGGTTAATTCTGTATATGGATAGCACCATTGTAAATTTGTAATGTTTGGTTCTGTTCTTGTTGGCCCTTAGTTAATTCTCTGAATGTAGTGGTTTATATAGTCAGATTTATGACCTTGAAGAGTTTAGTTAACTCTTTTTAGATGATTCATGAATCATGATTCATTTCCTATGTTATCAGAATTCCTGAGATAGGCTTACCTAAATTGTTGATATTTCACTTTAACTGGAAATGTTTTGTTGCTGAATTTTTTTCGTCTAACATAGTGACATCAGATCATCAATTACCACTACTAAATCTTTTGTTTCTAATCACGCATAGTGTAGAAGCTTGGACTTAGAAAACCCTTTTTACATGAGGATGCTGATAACTTCATGGATGAGATTTTTCCATACATAGAATGTTGCATACTTCTGTATTCTGACAGAACACAAGCAGAGACAGCTAGTTTTTAACTGAATATATTATATAGGCCAATGCAGCTTTTTCTACTTGATCATGATTTTTGTTGTTACCACTTCTTTCAGAGGCATGGTCTGGATGGTCAAATGCTAAATGTGGCGATTAGGTCTGCTAGCACAAGTGTTATTTTTGTCAGCTACTAATAAGAAAACATTTTGAGGTTTAATCTTGTTTTGAATAGATAACACATCTGCTAGTATATTTGTGGTTGGAAGGAAACATTTTGAGGTTTGTTCTGCTGTGTAGTATATTGGTTGTAGTGTTGCATATTGTTGCATGGGGTAGTATAATTTAGAATTTTTGGTCCACTTCCTGTTCTATTACCTAGGAGATTATGATATTCGTTGCTATTAGGTGTCAGAGTCTTAATTATGAACGTTGGTTGTTGATTATATATTGCGTTTGTTTTCTGTATCGAGATCCTGATTAGATTATTATAGTCTTTAACACATGTTTTTGTCATAGGACATCGTCTTGACTCATGCTGAAAGTGAACCTAGTGATTTTTTATCAAGTGGTTCAGATAGCGACAACATTGTTGTACTCAAAATGGTATATATGTCTTTCATTTTCATCTTGTTTTTTATGAAAATTTTTTGTTGTATATTCAGCTTAATTTTTATGATATTTGTTTGTTTAATGTAGAAGTATAAATCCTTGAAGAGGAAGTATCACAAACTCAATGAACTCGTTGCAAATGCGAAGGTATTTTTTTCAGTTTTTGTCCTTGCTTTAAAGCACACCACCATGTCATGTTCTTTTAGTGTGCACATTATAACTCAAATATAGGCTTTTTTAAGTTCACTAATGGCTTTTTTTTGTACACTAGAAATCCAAAGCTTATGTCATGGAAGCAGTGGATCATGGTGCAGTAAGTTCACTTTTCAAATCTATCCTTGAGAACCCCAAGCATTCCCCTTCTCTTGATGTCATAAATATATAATTTTATATATTAGTTTTGTTTTCTTTCATAATGTTATTTTATGATAATAATGTTATGTCCCTCTATTTTTCGAGCAAGGATTCAAAATACTTTGTATTTTTTGTTTCTTTTTAGGTCAAGGATGGGATTGTTTCTGCTCTTGACCATTTTAATGGAAAACATTCAAGGAGATTTACATCAAGCCTTCAGGATTTGGCGAATGTGTTTGCCAATCTACTCCTAGTTATAAAAAGAATGGACCCCAAGTAAGCCCTACTAGGTATCAAGCTAACACAAGAGAAGGTGAACACATCCAACCAACACAACACCGAAAAATGTTCTGAATCAAAATTAGAGATACAATCGGATGGACGGACAGTAAAGTTGGATAGTCATGGCTCAGAAGGATTATCAGCTTCAATTGACGAGAGAACAACCCAGAAGATATCATCATCCAATGGTTCTAGTTTCTATCTCTTTATTTCACACTAAATTTTTATTTCTTATGTTTAAATGTTAACTAACCCAGTGATCTAATGGCTATCTAATGCCTTTAGTTTAAATCCATGTTGTCATCACAGCCATCATTTGTTCCTAAGTTTGTCCACACTAATAGCATTGAGTTTTGATTTTTCTCAAATTGAATGATATGTGTGAATATCCATTTTATGCCATTTTCCATGTTGCATGTGTTGCTCCTTCAGCTCCACCAGTTTAATTTTTAATATTTTTTTGCATATGCTTGATAGTTCTATTTTTTTAGTATAAACATCCAATGAAAGAGCAACCTCCAAACCTAGGCTATGTGTTTCATTTTTATTTATTTTTTTATTTCTTCTGTTTTGCCTTTTACACAAATTCTTTCTTTTATAAGAGAAAACTTTTTAGTAATTTAGTTAACATCCACAGGGTCTGCAACTTCCAAACCTATGTGGGATTGTACACCTGTATATGACAAGTCCCCAAATGACTTATTTGTGACATCATTTGCTGGTCAAGACCCTATTCAAGAACTAGAATCCAAAGAATGTAAAGGTGAATCCCCCCTGTTTTGCAAGGTCATAAACCCTAAAACTATAATTGTGTACAGTTTTTAATTTCTCTTTTTCATTCATGCATCCTTTTTTACCCCTCCTTAGAGTTTATGGTGGATTGCACTAGAGACAAAAAGTTTCTGAAATGGTTTCTGTACCCCCATCGCCAATCGGTATGTTTTTCAATTTTTACTTCCTATTTTTTGTTTTATTCATAACTAGCTTGATCAAAATATATTCTATTTTGTTTTATCTTGTTTTAGGGAACCCATCTCAAGTTGAACCTAATACATGTACAAACATTTTATGCATATGCCACTACATACCTAACAATTTGGCATCATTGGAAGCTCCATCTTTCTCCCTTGGCATTAACAAATTAGATAGAGAAGAGCAATATGAACAACTTTCCCACCAACCTGAAAATAGTAGCAAATTAGTGGCACAAGATGTTTCACACCCAACTAAACGTACAGCCAAAGAACACACACATTGTCTTGAAGACATGATCTCTGCTCAACACATTTTGAATAACACAACAAACCTTGCAAACAATGATGATTGCCAAATTTTGTTGGTACCACATCGCTTCTCAAGATATGTCATAAGGAAATCCTTTTTATCCTAAATTTTTCCTTTATTTTGTTCATCTCTTATCCTTTGCTTATGTTATTTGTTATTTCTCAATGCAGGAGACACATTGCACCAACATATCACCTCTAGTTTAGAATACAGCGGGGACTCCTATTGTTGTTGCTTCTACTAACAAGGAATTTGTTGATCTGGTAACATTTTTATCTTTTTCTTGTTCTTTATTTGCACATACCTTTATTTGAACATATCAATGATGCAATTTCTAGAGATTTTAAAAGAATTTATGTATAGTATATCGATTTATGTTTTCTCAGTTGTCAGCTAGTAAAAGCATGTCTAGTCTTCATAACTAGCTTTGCGAATTTTTTTTGAATATAATAGTTTGCAAATTTCAGATTATATATTTTTTTGGTAGTTTATGCACTTTTGTTTTTTTTCATGTATCTAAGTAATTACAATACCTCTTTATTATCATAGGTCACACCTGAGGCATTAGCATTATCCGGTGAAAGTTATGATCGAAAATGCATTGATGTGTGCATCAAAGCTGAAAGACTAAATGTCACACCCTGAATTTTCCCCTTAATATAGCCACACAAAACTATATTAATTAAATTGCGTAAAGAAAATATTTAATAAGGCAGGAGAGAAGACTTAATGGTGGAAAACATTAAATAATAATTTATCATGGTTGGCAATATTTTTCTTGTATTCCCCATTCCAAAATACACTAACAGGATTTTTACTGAAATTTTTAGAGCACAACAACTAATTTTAATAAATCAAAAGGCTCTATTGGAATTAAATTTCCATTAGAAATTCCTTGGGAGTTCTTTTTCCTTTCTCTTTTCTTTTTCTTTCTAGGGCCGCCGGCCCACCTCTGCTCCTCTCCCCCGCGCGGCCTGCTCTCGGCCTAGCTTCCCACCCCGTGACCCCTCGCCCACTGACATGTGGGACCAGGACGCACATGTCGGTTCTGTGTTCCGGAAAACAAAGAGCTCAAGGATCTGATACTTCGGGAGGCACTACTCGATTCACCCCGTTAGTATGAAAATGTACCAAGACCACAAGACCAAGTTTTGGTGGGCCAACATGAGAAGAGAAATAGCAGAATTTGTGGCACTCTGCGATGTGTGTTAACGTGTCAAAGCAGAACATTAGAGACCAGCAGGTTACAACCACTAAGGGTCCCAGAGTGGAAATGGGAAGAGATCAAGAAGGACATCATCACCGGTTTGCCCCGAACCTCATCAGGATATGACTCAATTTGGGTGATCATCGATTGACTCACCAAGGTTACTCATTTCATCGCCGTGCATACTACCTACATGGCCCGTATAATGAGCTTTTCCCTTAATAGAGCCACACAAAACTATATTAATTAATTTCCCCATAGAAAATATTTAATAAGGCAGGAGAGAAGAATTAATGGTGGAAAACATTAAATAATAATTTATCATGGTTGGAAATATTTTCTTGTATTTCCCTTGCCAAAATACACTAACAGGATTTTTACTGGAATTTTTAGAGCACAGGAACTAATTTTAATAAATCAAAAGGTTCTATGAGAATTAAATTTCCATTGGAAATTCCCTGGGAATTCTTTTCCCTTTCTCTTTTCTTTTTCTTTCCCGAGCTGTTGGCCCACCTCTGCTCTTCTCCTGTGCGTGGCCTGCTCCTGGCCCAGCTACCCGCTCCGTCGCCCCTCACCCGCTGACATATGGGACCGGGACCCACATGTTGGTTTTGTCTTCAACCTCCGGCCGAATCGGCCTGAGGGTATCGAGCTCGCCCCCGCCGTGGATTCCCTGTCCGTTGCTGCATCCTTGCGTCTCTGCCCTCTGATCCAAGCCATGGACTCAGTCTCCCCCACGTCCCCGCGCCCATTTCCCCTCTTCTCCTCGGAGATCGCACGTGGACCGCCCTCACGACGCCGCTTTCTCCTCTCCCTCTCTCTGTGAAATCCGCTCGCCATAGCCACGATTCCCCTTGGCCAAGCCTACATAAACCCTCCCCGTGCTCCTCTACACCTTTTCCCTCAACCTCCTGCACTTGCCGAACCCCCAAACCCCGTGCACACCGCGAAGCCAATATTCCACCGCATTTCGCCGTCTCCAGCCCCTCGCCGACGCTGTTGTAGCCACCGTCGAGCCCCGCTTTTGCCTTAACCGCCTTCGCCGCGCACTAGGGCATCTTAGCCACCCCTCCCTTGCATCGTTCCACCGCTGGATGCCCTTGCTCGCCATCTCCCGCCTCGGTGAGTGTCAACGCCGATCTCCGTCCGCCATTTTCTGCCGCGCCGTCTGGGCAATTTCCCTTCTAAAGCCTTCCTTATGTTCTATAACAGTCCTAAAAATGACTAAATTTTAAAGCGAATTTTCTTTTCTTGTGAATTTCGAAAATTCACGTTGATTTTTTCATTTCGTTCCATTTTAAAAGCCGTTTTTTTCGTCATGTTTGTTTATATTTTCTTCTTTTTATTTTTCTCGAAAGTGTAAATTCATCCATTCTAAAATCCTCGCGGACTCGTCCGCGATATTCTCGGGTCATTGGCCTATTCTCTATCGATCAAGTGAAGCAGGGCTTCCTTGTCTCTTCTCAGCAGGGCCCATTCTCGGGTCATCATCCGCTTCCTTGTCTCTTCTGCTTCTTGATCAAGTGAAGCAGGGCTTCGCTCTATTGATCATTCCAGCATCGCCACAAAATCATCCTTTCGGCACATGCATTGCAACCCCATGCTTCAGCCGTGCCACCAAGCTAGCCACGCCCCCAGCCGAAGCTCATCCTCTCGGCCTCAGCTAGCTATCATCGTCAATATCCAGCCGCAGCCTCTGTCTCCCTCTCTATCTCTCTCTACACACCTCCTCGTCAGTCGTCGCCAACACGAAAAAAGAGCGCCACCGTCTCCTCTCCCATCTCCCTGAAGCCGCCCCAGTCCCCGCTGCGTCGTTCACCGTCGCCGGCGCCGGGAAAGAAGAAGCCCTCGCCCGGCCGCCTCGGACAAAGCTCCAAAATTCATCACTGTCGTCGCCTATCTCCCAAAATTAAGGTGAACAACGGCTTCTCCATATCAAGCCACATCTTTCCCCTCTTTTTCCACCGCCGCTCTGCCCCTGGAGCCCCGTCGGCGCCGCTTTGCGCCTCCGCCCCTGCTCGGCTGCCGCCGGCCGGGCGGCGTCCTGCCGCCTCGACCGTCTCTGCGCCCAGCTGCCGCCCTGGCTAGCTTCACCGTGCTTCACTGATGCTCCCCAGCCACCGCGCCCCGCCACCAGCTCGCCGGAGCCGCCGCGGCCATGGCCGCCACAACCACCTTCCTCTGTCTGCCGCCACCAGCCTCGCCACCGACGTTCCAGCCCCGGGGACCCAAGGGAATGGGTTCTCGTTGCCCCTGGACCCTGAAACCGGCGCCTCCCCGATAGGAACCAGTGTCCTCCGCCACCAGCACCCCTGTTCGTCGGCCAGCTCCTTTGTATAGAGAGAGAGAGAAGAAAATCCTATTTCTCTATTAAAAAATAATCCAGAAAAGCTCTATTCACTAGTTCAGTTGGTTTACTGCCCATTTGACCTCAAAACAGAAATCTGAGACCTATTCCTGACTCCTTGAATTATCCTGAATCCATCCACGCTAGTTTCGTCACGATCTGAGCAACCGTTGACGCAACCCTAATTTTGGCTTTATGGTTTCCGCTTGCCGTGACTTCGGAAAAATCCCAAATTTCTTCAAAAATTCCTCTCTCTTGATACCTCGTGCACTTTTTGGGTTTTCATGTACTTATTTGGAGTTATTCACTTATTTATTTTTATTGGTGTATTGATAGATCACTTTGCAGCAGATCCGATTGAGGAGTCCGAGTTCACAGCTGACGTGTACGGCTTCGCAGCCGTAGGAGGAGACGAGTGGTACGACTATGTTGATCCCGAAGGCAAGTCATGCAATCCTTTGAACAATAATTGAACCTAACGTGGAGCTAGGTTATATTTTGGGTAGAGTACTATCTTGAAGTACTTAAATAGGATGCATGTGTTGATTTTCTAAAGTGTTTCAAAATAGTGGTCACCATTTATTCTATGTTTTATATATTGCCATGCCTTGATCTTGAACCTGTCATACCTTTGATAACTCTAGATTAATCCTGCTTATTATGAACATGTTAATTATATATGAAATTGTCATTTTATGTGATGGATTTGGAGGTACAGTGGTTTATTTAAAGTTTTTAAGGACATAACCCCCTTGTGGCAGTATAAGTGACATAGTTAGCGCCCATGCGCACAATCGAGGTATTCGGACCCAATGTATACTGCTCTAGTGAATTAAAATTCAGCAGCCTTTCGGTGAATTGGCATTTTAGGCTTTAACGTGTGTAATGGCCACTGAGTGATGTGAGATTATTTAATCATATGAGTGTGGGTGCTGTGGTGCCCTTTGCGGTCTTTGAGGACTGCATGTTCCTCCAAGTCGTGCAATAGTGGGTGGACGAGTCGTCGGGTTGGTGCACACCCTCGTGAAGGCCAAGTTGAGGCCAATAGGCGCCTTGTCCTTTAACCTGCTAAGCAGAACAGAGATGAGGTTGTGGCAGTATTACACTTTGTTATCTCCAACCTGGCTAGCTGTGGGTATCGTGCGAGTAAAACTGGGCAGACACTGCAGAATCGTTAGGCATTCGAATACGCCGTGCTCCCGGTTATTGGAGATATGTCTATGGGTGAATCCAGAGTAATGGCATAAATAGGCTTGAAAGAATGGTATATATTTGGAGTATAATGACCTGAATTGATAAACCCTTAAAATTAAACTTGTTTATGAAATGGGCCGTTTGTGAACTACTAATAAGGCTTGGAGTTAAACTAGTTCCCTTTCTTGTTATTCCTACATTTGTAAAAGTTTTCCTTCATGGTTTGTGGAGTACTTGTGTACTCAGTCTTGCGTATTTTGGGCTCTAGCCAGTCAGGAAGAAGCTGCAGGTGAAGTCGAGGAAGCCATCGAACCGCAGGATTGGGATGAAGATGAAGGCTTCGGTTTCTAGGTCAACTTTACACTTAGGCTGTTCCTGTGGTGTAGAGTTGCGTCTTTTGGTTGTATGTGTATAGCCATAGGCCCGTTGCATGCGAGAGTTGAGTCTAAGTTGTATTAGAACCTTGTCGGTTTGTATAATTAATCGAAGTTCTACTTCTGTATCATTCTATGCGTAACTGAACATCCTGGGCGGTTATGTGAGTCGTGGGACGTTTGGACCCCTCCGAACGGTTCCCACAGGAGTGGTATCAGAGCAGGCTTGACTGTAGATTGGTTGGTTAGGAAGTGTTTAAAAATATATTTTGAAAACTTGAAAAGAATTGTAAAAATGGGTTAGTCTTCTATTTGTCCCTCCCTGCCTTGGTCTGTTTTCCTGTCTACTTTCTTCTTTCCTTGATCTGAATTTGAAAGGTTTTGGTTGATTTTTACCCCACCTTATTCAAGGTTCAGTTAGTTGGTCAGGGAGTAATAGGTACGATTCGGAGATCTCGGGAGTGAAGTTGCTGTGAAGAGGAGCATTGAAGTCCGATAGCTTTGTTAAGTTAGGGTTGACGGTAGTGTATGTTGACCTATGTCAGTTGATGGTTTGTTCATCGTGTAGAACGTGGAGTTATGTATTGTTTCATGTAACCCCTTGGGTTGCATGGCACTCGATGTGCTATTGCGTCTCTCTTTTTACAAGAAAAACCTTAAACATGACTCTGTTTGTCATTCCCTGCTACTTCATTGCTTCTTTATTTCATGCTTTTCTAGTCTAAGTCTAATCAGTCTTACCTTGTTACACCTTAATTAACATTTTTATAATGAAAAACCTGTTACAGGCCTAAGTAAAGAGACAAGATGTCAGGAACAGATGGAAATGGTAGTGCGGGTCAGCAACCGCTAGAGAATTCAGTTGACACAGCCGCTAGAGAATCCAATTGATCTCGCATGGGTAATGTAGATGATGGATCAGAACTACAGCAGGCTTTTTGAGCAAGTCATCAGCAGGATGCCACAACCAGGTGCCTCCACTGCTGAGGGATCAACCATGGGATCAAGGTGGATAGATTTTAAGAGGACCAAGCCACCAACATTTTCTTCAGCCCCAGAGCCATTAGCAGCAAATGACTGGTTTATGGATATTAGAGGAAGTTGAACACAGTCCAGTGCACTAATTAGGAGAAGGTTCTGTATGCTTCTCATCAGCTTAGTGTCCAGTTGCAGTATGGTGGATTAATTTCCAAGCTGTCCATCTTGACAAGGAAACCATCACATGGAAGGAATTCTCAAAAGAGTTCAGGAAGGTGCACATTCCAGAAGGATTGATTGCAGCGAAGATGAAGGAGTTCAGAAACCACACTCAGAATGAGAAGCCAATTGCAGAGTATCATGATGAGTTTCAGCGTCTTGCACGCTACTCTCCTGATGATGTGAATACAGAGAAGAAGAAGATGGTGTTGTTTGTCAAAGGTTTAGATGAACCAATCAAGTACAAGCTTGCTGGTGTGGATTACAAGGATATGTCGGAGCTACTCAATAAGGTCCTATTGATTGAGCGCAGGAAGAAAGAACTGGAGGAAAGCCGCAAGCGTAGGGCCCCACAGCAGATGAAGCCTTCTTCAAGTGCCCCAAGGCCAAGAATGATGATGCCAGCAGTACCACCTCGACGCTTCCCACCACAGATGCCAAGGCCTCCAATGCCACAGAGACAACAATATTATGGGGGAAATCAATATCCAGCAAGTAATTTTCCAAAGGAATGTTATCATTGCAAGCTAGTGGGACACATCCATCTAAACTGCCCCTGGAGAAACTTTCCGACGGATGTTGCACAAGTCAGAGCAAGAGCCTAGAGTACCATGCCACGTGCCGTGCCGCAGAACCAGAATGTAGCAGGACGTGGAGCAGGAGTGCCCAACCGTGGAGGAGCAGTGCCAAACCATGGAGGACAGGTTGTAGTTGTTGCGGGACAAGGACGACCTAACCCTAGAGTTACTCAGGGAAGGGTCAATCATGTTTCAGCCAAGGATGCCACTAGAGCTACGGACATTATGCTTGGTATGTTTCATGTTAACTCAGAGCCTGCTTTGGTTTTATTCGATCCGGGTGCTACACATTCTTTTATTTCTTTGGCTTTGGTTAAGAAGCGTGGTTTAAGCCTGGTAGCTTTAAATAATACCCATGTGATCCATGCCCCTAGATCAGATATGAAGTCCCAGTTTAAGTACCCCAATATAGAAATCCAGAAAGAAGGAGTTGCCTTTTTAGCAGACCTTATGCTACTAGAAATGCAAGGATTGGATGTTATGCTAGGAATGGATTGGTTGCATAAGTACAAGGGAAAGATGGATTGTGAGAATAAGATCATTAGTTTGGTTAATACTGAAGGAAAGAAAGTCGAGTTCAGAGCCAAGAGACCCTTGTTGCTACCATTACCACAATCACTAAACACCATGGTCGTAGAAGGAGTTGAGAAAGTGCCAATGGTTAATGAGTTTCCAGATGTCTTCCCAACGGAGTAGCCAGGAATGCCTCCAGAAAGAGAAGTGGAGTTCTCCATCAAGCTGAAGCCTAGAACCAAACCCATAGCAAAGACAATGTATCGGATGGCTGCCCCTGAGTTAAAGGAGTTGAAGAAGTAGATTGATGAACTAGAAGGGAAAGGTTTCATAAGGCCAAGTGTGTCAGAATGGGCTGCCCCTGTGCTATTTGCTAAGCAGAAAGATGGTACACTTAGGATATGTGTAGATTATAGAGCACTTAATGAAGCAACTATCAAGAACAAATATCCACTACCAAGAATAGATGACCTGTTTGATCAACTGTACGGAGCTAAAGTGTTTTCGAAAATTGATCTGAGATCAAGGTATCATCAGTTGAGAGTTAGAGAAGAGGATATACCGAAGACTGCATTTACTACTAGGTATGGGTTATATGAGTTCACTGTGATGCCATTTGGAGTGACCAATGCACCTGCAGTTTTCATAGGGTTGATGAACAAGACTTATATGGACTACCTTGACAAGTTTGTGGTAGTCTTTATAGATGATGTCCTTATATACTTATCAAGTGAACAAAAACATGAAGAACATTTAAGGCTAGTTTTGGAAAGATTAAGGAAGCAAAAGTTGTATGCTAAGTTCTCCAAGTGTGAGTTTTGGATGAAGAAAGTACAGTTTCTAGGCCATATCATCACTGCAGAAGGAGTAAAAGTGGACCGAGAGAAAGTTAAGGTTGTATCAGAATGGGAGCAACAACAGACAGTGAAGGATGCCTGGAGTTTCTTAGGAATGGTAGGATATTATCGGCGCTTCATTGAAGGATTTTCTAAGATAGAAAGACCTCTCACCAACCTCTTGAAGAAGGATGTGCCATTTGAATGGACAGATAAGTGTGAGAAGGGTTTCCAAGAACTCAAAACAAGGCTAATAACCACTCTAGTGTTAGCTTTATCTGACAATAAGAAGGATTTTCAGGTCTATTGTGATGCTAGTCGTCAAGGAATTGGTTGTGTTTTGATGCAAGAAGGAAGAGTAGTAGCTTATGCCTCTCGTCAACTTCGACCACATGAGCAGAACTATCCAACACATGACCTTGAATTGACAACCGTTGTACATGCATTGAAGATTTGGAGGCACTACTTAATTGGAAATAAGTGTGAGCTGATCATAAGTGTTTGAAGTATATATTCACACAACCTGACCTAAACTTGAGGCAACGAAGATGGCTAGAGCTGATAAAGGACTATGATTTGGATATTTAGTATCATCTAGGAAAAGCAAACGTGGTAGCTAATGCCTTAAGCCAGAAAGCATATTGCAGTAATGAAATGGTTCAAGAGTGCTCAAAGCCATTATTGAAGGAAATCCACTAGTTGAGGTTAGAGTTTATTGATCAATCTAGTGATGCACTATGGAAGTGAAGCCAACTTTAGAAGATGAAATAAAGAAGGCACAATAGGAAGATCCACAAATCTAGAAGATTAAGAAAGATCTCCAAGAGAATAAGGCACCAGGTTTTGCAGAAGACAATAATGGAGTTTTAAGATTCCAAGGAAGGATATGTGTCCCTGATAAGAAAGTGATCAAGAATCTGATACTGCAAGAAGCTCATGATTCGTTATTTTCAATCCATCCTGGAAGCACAAAGAGGTACCAAGATTTGAAGAAGACCTTTTGGTGGACTGACATGAAGCGAGAGATTGAAGAACATGTGAACCTATGTGAAGTGTGTCAGAAGTTTAAGGCTGACCATCAATGACCTGTGGGATTGATGCAACCATTACCTTGTCTTGAATGGAAGTGGGATGAAATAGGAATGGATTTTATAACAGGTTTGCTGAAGACTAAAGATGGCTATGATGCTATATGGGTCATAGTCGACAGGTTAATTAAAGTGGCACATTTTATTCCAGTTAAGTAGACGTATGGAGGAGATAAGCTAGCTAAGTTATATTTGACAAGGATTGTCATCCTATATGGAGTTCCGAAAAGAATAGTGTATGATAGGGGAACCGAGTTCGTTTCGAGATTTTGGAAAACTTGTCAAGATTTGATAGGTACAAAATTAGGGTTCACTTTAGCCTATCACCCATAGACTGAAGGACAAACAGATCGAGTGAATCAGATAATAGAAGATATGTTGAGGGCATGTGCTTTGGTCTATGGATCAGCGTGGGATATATGCTTGCCGTTTGCACAGTTTTCATATAACAACAGCTACCAGTCTAGCTTAGAAATGTCACCATTTGAAGCTCTCTATGGTAGAAGATGCAGAACTCCGCTTAATTAGAAAAAAACTAGAGAAGATCAGTAAATAGGACCGCAGATTACACATGATGCCGAAGCCCATGTTAGGATTATCAGGGAGAAGCTTAAGGTTGCACAAACCAGACAGAAGAATTACAGTGACAATCGAAGAAGAGATTTAAGTTTTAAAACTGGAGACTTCGTATATTTAAAAGTGAGTCCACTTAAGGACGTGGAAAGGTTTCAGATGAAAGGGAAATTAGCTCCACGGTACATCGGACCATATTAGGTTCTGAAGAGAAGAGGTGAAGTGTCATATCAGCTACAGTTACCTGAGGAGTTAACTAGAGTTCATCCTGTTTTCCATGTCTCACAATTGAAGAAATGTTTACGGACTCCGACAGAACAAGTACCGTTACGAAGTATTATACTCCAACCAGACTTTACTTATGAAGAAGAACCTAAGAAAATCCTCGAGATGACTGAACGGAGATTACAGAACAGAAATATTAAGTTTTGTTGAGTATAGTGGAAGAACCACACAGAGGATGAAGCGACCTAGGAAAGAGAGTCTGAATTGGAAAAGAAGTACCCACACCTGTTCAACAGTTGGATGAATCTCGGGGACAATATTCCTTTAAGGAGGGTAGGTCTATAACAGCCCTAAAAATGACTAAATTTTAAAACCGTTTTTCTTTTCTTGTGAATTTCGAAAATTCATGTCAAGTTTTCGAGGAGGATTTGACACCATGTGTTGCGAACTTGTATTTTTCCCGAGTTGTGTGGCACGTTAAGAAAACGCTTCATACTCATCTAAAGGTACTTTTGTGCATATGGGAGTGATTTAACACCATTTGTTGCGAACTTGTATTTTTTACGAGTTGTGTGGCATGATAACAAAACGGTCCAAATGCCTCTAAAGCTATTTTTGTGCATATGGGAGTGTTTTGACATCATTTGTTGTGAATTTGTATTTTCCGCGAGTTGTGTGGCACGTTAATAAAACGCTCCAAACTCCTCTAAAGCTACTTTTGTGCATATGAGAGTGATTTAACACTATTTGTTGTGAACTTGTATTTTTTGCGAGTTGTGTGACGCGTTAATAAAATGCTCCAAACACCTCTAAAGATATTTTTGTGCATATGGGAGTGTTTTGACACCATCTGTTGCGAACTTGTATTTCTCGCGAGTTGTGTGGCACGTTAATAAAATACTCCATACTCCTCAAAAGGTACTTTTGTGCATCTGGGAGTGATTTAACACCATTTATTGCAAACTTGGATTCTTCCCGAGTTGTGTGGCATGATAACAAAATGGTTGAAACGCCTCTAAAGATATTTTTGTGCATATGGGAGTGTTTTGACACCATTTGTTGCGAACTTGTATTTTTTGCGAGTTGTGTGGCACGTCAATAAAACGCTCCAAACTCCTCTAAAGCTATTTTTGTGCATACAGGAGTGATTTAACACCATTTATTGCGAACTTGTATTTTTTACGAGTTGTGTGGCACATTAATAAAACGCTCTAAACTCCTCTAAAAGTACTTTTGTGCATAAGGGAGTGATTTAACACCATTTCTTGCGAACTTGTATATTTCATGAGTTGTGTGGCATGATAAAAAAATGCTCGAAACGCCTCTAAAGCTATTTTTGATCATATAGAAGTGATTTGACACCACTTCTTGCGAACTTGTATATTTTGCGAGTTGTGTGGCATGATAACAAAACGCTCAAAACACCTATAAAGCTATTTTTGATCATATGGGAGTGATTTGAGACCTTTTGTTGCAAATTTGTATTTTTCGCGAGTTGTATGGCATGATATGACACCATCTGTTGCGAACATGTATTTGTCGTGAGTTGTGTGGCATGTTAATAAAACGCTCCATACTCCTCTAAAGGTACTTTTGTGCATATGGGAGTGATTTAACACCATTTGTTGCGAACTTGTATTTTTCCCGAGTTGTGTGGCATTGTAACAAAACGGTCGAAATGCCTCTAAAGATATTTTTGATCATATGTGAGTGATTTAACACCATTTGTTTCTAACTTGTATTTTTCGCGAGGTTTGTGGCATGATAACAAAACGCTCCAAATGCCTCTCAAGCTACTTTTGTGTATATGGGAGTGATTTGACACCATGTGTTGCCAACTTGTATTTTCCCGAGTTATGTGGCACGTTAAGAAAACGCTTCATACTTTGCTAAAGGTACTTTTGTACATATGAAAGTGATTTAACACCAATTGTTGCAAACTTATATTTTTCGTGAGTTGTATGGCATGATAACAAAACGGTCCAAACGCCTCTAAAGCTATTTTTGTGCATAAGGGAGTGTTTGACACCATGTGTTGTGAACTTGTATTTTTCGTGAGTTATGTGGGACGTTAATAGAACGCACCAAACGCCTCTAAAGCTACTTTTGTGCATATGTGAGTGATTTAACACCATTTGTTGCGAACTTGTATTTTACGAGTTGTGTGGCACGTTAATAAAACGCTCCAAACGCCTCTAAAGATATTTTTGTGCATATGGGAGTGTTTTGACACCATTTGTTGCGAATTTGTATTTTTCACAAGTTGTGTGGCACGTAAAAAAAAGCTCCATACGTCTCTAAAGATATTTTTGATCATATGTAATTGATTTGACACCATTTGTTGCCAACTTATATTTTTCGCGAGTTGTGTGGCATGATAACAAAACGCTCCATTCTCCTATTAACCTATTTTTGTGCATATGGGAGTGATTTGACACCATGTGTTGCGAACTTGTATTTTTCCTGAGTTGTGTGGCATGCTAAGAAAACGCTTCATACTCCTCTAAAGGTACTTTTGTGTATATGGAAGTGATTTAACTCCATTTGTTGCGAACTTGCATTTTTCGCGAGTTGTGTGGCATGATAACAAAACGGTCCAAACGTCTCTAAAGCTATTTTTGTGTATATGGGAGTGTTTTCACACCATTTGTTGCGAACTCGTGTTACGAGTTGTGTGGCACGTTAATAAAACGCTCAAAACTCCTCTAAAGCTACTTTTGTGCATATGGGAGTGATTTAACACCATTTGTTGTGAACTTGTATTTTTTGCAAGTTGTGTGACACGTTAATAAAACGTTCCAAACGCCTCTAAAGATATTTTTGTGCATATGGGAGTGTTTTGACACCATCTGTTGCGAACTTGTATTTCTTGCGAGTTGTGTGGCACGTTAATAAAACACTCCATACTCCTCTAAAGGTACTTTTGTGCATCTGGGAGTGATTTAACACCATTTGTTACAAACTTGTATTTTTCCCGAGTTGTGTGGCATGGTAACAAAACGCCCAAAACGCCTCTAAAGATATTTTTGTGCATATGGGAATGTTTTGACACCATTTTTTACGAACTTGTATTTTTCGCAAGTTGTGTGACACGTCAATAAAACACTCCAAACTCCTCTAAAGCTACTTTCGGTAGACAGCCGGAGAGGAAGAAGACGAGCCGGATCTCATGGCTCGGGGCTTCTCAGCTTGATTCCTTTGGGCTTCAGGATCCTGGGGTTGAGGCGACACTGGCGGCGAGGCTGTTCAGGCTACGGTCACCAGAGCTTACTGGAACGGCGACAACCTAAGTAGTGGAAGTCTAGCAGAGAAGAAAGCATGCACGACGACGCCACGGTGGATTCAACCGGCGAACCTAGGGCCATGTAATGTGAAAATGGAATGGTTAGGAGGTGCTCATCACGTTCCTTTGGTTAAGAAAGGGTGGAGCTCACCGAAGTTAGCTCGGGCTCGATCGAACACTATCGGCGGCAGAGAAGATGACTTTGCCACATGTGATCCTAGGGTTCTCCTTCGGATTTATCAATGGGAACATGAGGAGGAAGAGGAGAGGTAGCTGGCTTGTTTTGAGACGAAATGGCCAAAGCTTCCTAGAGGTGTGCTGGTCCATGTAGCTCTGTAGGCTAAGGGAGGGAGAGGAAGGAGGAGGGGACAAGTTGGTTGTGGCTTGCTTAGGTGTGTCCACCTCTACAGTGGTTAGGGTGGGTCCCACGAGAGAGAAATATTGTGTCACACAACTTGAGCTAGGTCTAGGCACTAATTAGTGGGCCCATGTAGTGGAGTCCTAGGAAGAAAAGAGGACGATGGGTAGGAATCTAGGTAAAACACACTGTCCTAAGCAATGGTCAGGCTTACAAGTGGGCCATGGGTCTTGTGGGGTCCATATGGCAATGAAATAGATGAGAGGAATTCTCTAGAGACTAAGTGTGGAAAGCCGTGCTAGTTAGCTATCTTGCATGTGTGATTTCACGAAGTTACAATAGATTTCTTGGGCTGGCAAAATTACTGTGAGAAGATGGATATGTGCTCTATTAACCTGCCAAGTTCCAAAGCAAGAGGCCTTATAGTTTTAATGTGGCAAAAAGATGAAATAGGTATAATTACACAGTTTTCTGCAGCCCATTTTATTTCCCAGAGTTTTGCACTTATCAATTTATGTGTTTTCTTCAAGAATTAAATTAGGCAAAATTTTCTGGTTGTAGGGTACATCTTGGTACATATTTGGTAGAAAGTTACTGCATGAATAGTCTTTATTTTTATTTGGTGAAAATAAGAACTAATCAATTTATTTTGGCTAGTCCTCCTAGCTTTGCCAATTTGAAGGATTTTATTAGAGTACTTATTGAAGTGATTAAATCAAGTAAAATTTACAGTAGATTAATTGTGTCGTATAGTGATTATAGGAAGTTTTCCATGATTTTATATTAATCCAATTATTTTGAGAATTTCCTTAGGCTATACAAATGCATATGCATTCTATTATGGAAATGTACTTTAAGATCCAAAAACAATAGAAATAAAACAATGAACATGAGATGTTGATGAATTTATTTATTTCCACATTTTTATGTCAACTTTTACTTATACACTTTTATTCATATTACATTTTCTATTTTTGTAAATTAATTCTTAAAAATCTTTATACACCACCCTTAAGCATTTTAACTTAATAAAAATTCTTTTGCACAATTGAATATGTATTACTTCCATTTTGAATTGACCTAAAGAGGGTTCTAGGAATTTGTAGTATGGATTCCTGTGCCATGTTTTATATTCTCTTATATTTTTATATTTCCACCTAGGGTGAGTTTTTGAGTAAATTGAAATTGACTATAAAAGTTTTAGCAAACCCTTTTTAGATTTACTCTAATCAATCCACCTCTTATTTTACTCCCATGAATAAAAACTACAGGATCTTATCTTCGAGGGCTTTTAATTATTTTATTTCAGTTCAAATTATGAAAGTCAAAATTTGGGTATGTTAAAGAGGTGGAATCTCGCCCGATCGGAGTGAAAATGTATCAATCTTTATTTCTCCAGTTTTCACAATCTCAAGAGCTAGCATCATGCCGGCTCCCAGAGCCAAAACATTTCTTCGGACTTCCTGAGTCTCACTGTCCTTGACAGCCACGTCGAAAGCATTGAACGTCCTGCGTCCTTGATGGCACATCCTTCTCACAGTTCCCAAACCACACACATATTTTGCAAACAGGCTAAAATAGAACTACGCTAAGGAATAACCTCACAACCGCCCATGACCATGGGCACGGTTGTTCAAACAGTTTAGACCTCTGCAGAGGGGGTACACTTCACCCACACAACGCGACTTACTCTAGCCACCACCTCGCACTGTATGGGTACGATTGATGAGAAAGTGATTTTCACGACAAGGCATTTCCCGAGACATTCCAGGTTACCCCATGTCAACTAGAGGGGTTCGTGACTAACAACAGGGTAGGTCCCAGACCATACTGTGCATGAACCCAGGAGGCTGTAACGCCCCAGTTTCCGGGCTATTCAAAACTATTTTCGTAAAAACCATAATTTCAAAAAATTTTGGCTTTTTGTGTGTGCTTAAGGACTAAGTGCCGTAGATCTCAGATCAGAGCCTGCCTTGAAACCCTAAAACTTTGGTCCCAAACTCTCTCCTAAAATTCGAGACTCGAATTTTGTAATTCAACCGTCTCTCTCTCTTTTCTCGGAAAATTCAAAATCAAAGTTCCCATCGAAGACCTTGATCAAAATACTCTTATTTCATACCTTCCAAAAATTCTCTATCCTCGGGTTCGAATTTTGCAATTCGAAGCCCTCCAATAAAACTCTTCAGAAATCGCCTTTGAAGCTCTCTATTTAAATCCCCTGATTCTGTTCCTTTCGAAAAACCCTAAATTCATCGAGAACTCTCTTCCCAAAATTTCCAAATTTAGATATTCCTGAAACCCTCAAATCCCAAGAATTAAATCCAAATTCTAATATTCCCTCGAGGACATCCCAATTCTAATCCATTGTAAAATTTCCCAAAAATATCCCAGAGAATCAAGTCCTAGTTTTAAATCAAAATCCAGATCCAGTCCCCTTTTGAATCACCTCTTTTCTTTTCCAAATACCATCCAGAAATCAATATATATATATATATATATATATATATCTAAATCCAGACAAAATATCCCAAAAAGTCCTCTCCATAAAATCCCTAGAATTTGTGGTCCAAAATATAAAATTTTGGATCAAAATCCCCATTGGAAAATCCTCCCAAAAATCAACTCAAATAAATCCTTAGAAAAAAATGAAGGACTCTTATTCCTCTGGGCCGCCCCCTGTTCCTTTCGGCCCAGCTCTTGCACACCAGCCGGCCTCCCTCCGTGCGCCCTGACGAGCGGACCCCACCGGGCAGGAGCACCGCCCGCCCGAGAGCAGACGCTGTGCGCGTGACACGCGCCCCGGCCGCAGACCCCGCCTGACAGCGCCTCCAGTGTGGACGCTCGTTTTCTTTTTCCTCCGCGGGCCCCACTATCTGTCATCTTCCCCGTTGTCTTCTTCTTCCTCGCTCTCTCTCTGTTTCTCTCTCCCTCTCTCGATTCTTCCCGGCTCCTCGACGCAGGATGCTGCGCCCATACCTCCGTGTCTCCCGGAAAGCCTCAAGGTCGGAGCCGCAGCCCTGTGCAGTCTTGTCGCAGCCCCCTCTGTCCCTCTCCCCTCTCTCGTGCGGCAGCACGAAGCTCGGTGACGCCAGCTACAGTGCTAGCTCGAGCTTCCGTCACTGCCACGCCCCGTCACCTCGCCGCAGCCCTCTTCTTTTTCCTACCGCAGTCACTCCCCGCCGGCCTCGTGACACCGCAGCGCCGCGCTCACCTCGGCCTGCGTAGCCGCCCCGCCGTCCCGAGCCCTGCGCCACTGCCAGAGCCTTATCCCATGAGAAAAATCTTGCCTCCACCGCCTCTGACCGATGTCGCCTAGCGCCGCGCTGCGCCTATAAATCCGTCCCCGCGCCGCGCCATCGCCCCCCCCCCCCCCCAAAACTTGAGCTCTTTCTCTCCCCGCCGCCATTGAAGCAGCTCTGACCCGCCTCAATCCCGTCGCTCCCGAGCCCAATCGCCCAAGCCGCCGCCACCACTAGATTCCTTTGATTGCCGCGACCTCCTTCCACCTCTCGCCGGCGCCCAATTGACACCGAACGAGAAACCCCCAAATCGGCCGCCGCCGCCCCGTGATTGTCGCCACCTCGTAGCTCGCCTGTGCGCATGGTAAGAGCTCGGTTTTCTCCCTCCGTTCTCCTCCCCTCAAAACACCGCCTCCATCCCGACCTCCTCCTCCGCTCCCTGGTTGCCGGTGATGGCCATCCACCGTGCCGCCTCGCCGCCGCCTCCTAGACGCCGTTGCCAGCCACCGCCATGCCAAGCCCCGCTCATCTGAGCCGTTTCCCTTCTTCCCTAGCTCCTCGGCTTCCTTCCTCAACTGCTCTCCGCTAAAGTACTCCGCCACCGCCGGCATTCCGCCGCCACCCCATCCTTTCTCTCTCTCCGCCACTCCTGTTGATCGTCGCCGGCAACCGTCGAGTGCCAACACCCCAATCCGAGCCGGCCATCTTCTTCCCCGACTTCTCCTCGTTCCCTTCCCGTGGCTCCCTTCCACCGGTGAGCTCTCGGCCGCCATTTTCCTCTCGGCTGCCGACGGCTGTCGATTGCTGGCCGTATCCTGTTCCCCGTCCGGCACCTCTTTTTTTGTCTCTCGCTCTCTCTAGTATTACCCTCTGCCCGGTGGCCCCACCCCTCCTCTCTCAGCCTCCCTTTGACAAGTAGGCCCAGCCCCATTAAAAATCACTTTATTTTAAATAATCAGAGAATGACGTGTGGGCCCATGAATAGTAAAGCACAGTGGCCCCTTCCTCTCTCCTCTATATCAATGACAGTGGGCCCCTTTTTATTATAAACCCATGCACAATGAGCCCCCTCTTTCTCTCATTGCAAGTGGGACCACCCTGCTCCTCTCTTTCTCTGTGCTAATGACAGTGGGCCAGCCCTCTATCTCTCTCATCTCTGCCACTGACAATGGACCCCACCTGTCAGCCACTATTCCAAAAATAATTCTTTTTCCAAAAATCCAAATAATTATTTTCTTCTCCAAAAAACCCCTAAAACTTCCACAATTTATATCTCTTCAACCATAACTCCAATTAAACCTGTTCAAGTCTCTAAATTTTTCTAAAAATGAGATCTACCTCATGGCACTATTAGTTATTAATAATAATATATTATTTCTTGAGTTTTGTGTGTTTTTTTCTCGTTTCGCATGTAGTCGACGCTTCGGAAATTCGTCGGACGTCAGATTTCCGCGAAGTTGAAGACGAAGACTGAGGCAAGTCACTCCTTGATCATATTGCTCCTAAATTTAAAATGTTTTGTTTACAAAATTGCATGGTTAGTGTGCACGATAAATTGATCGGCCTCGGTTTGCGTGTCGAACCGACGGACCTGCCTTGTAGTTGCATAAACCCTGTAGGACTTTGTTACCCTATCCCTTGTCGCTCCACCTCGTGGTACCTCGGTGATCGTGCTCTGTGAGCATGGATTCCGATGGTTCCACCTCCATCACAATTGTTTGCCGATTGGGAAAATTTGGGTTTCCAAAAGGTTTAAAAGCCCGACATGCGATGTCGGCGGGTTTGCGAAACAAAAATTTATTTGCGAAAATTCCGCGGTGCAAGGTGATCGCCTGTGTGGTGGCACTTCGTATTCGCATATAAGGACCGATTCCTTGGGGAATTCTATCTGAGCATCTCACAGTGCGACCACACGGGTGGAATGGGACACCCCTGGCTGAGTAATTAGTGTTCCCAGGATGGTTTTCGGTTGCTAATAAATATGGGACTGGCTGGATGCCAAGAGGGCAATATACCCCCGTCCCTGAGTACAGGAAATGAGTTCCTAGTACTTGGTTGAGAGTGAGCACCCATTTATAGGGCAACGTGCTATCTTGGGAAGGCTTTGGAAAGGCCTTGTCGCGAACCTCCCCGCTTGGCCAGCGTGGGAGTAAGCTCGTGTCATGTGGGTAAAGCATGCAATCTTTGCAAAGATCAAATGAACTGTTCTAACAACCGCGCCCACGGTTACGGGCAATGTGAGGTGATTCCTCTAGCGTAGATTTGTTTGCAAGTGTTTGCGAAACTGATTTGTGGTTGGGAATCGTTACCAGAATCGGCCTTAGTGGCTGATGGATGACCTGAGTGGTCTGAAACGGGGCTGTGTGACCCGGGATGTCGATTAGCATCATAGTTAGGGCTTCCTGAGTGGGAGCAGCATATGTTTTGAGATGAGATTAAGAATGGCTTGAGGAGCCGCTGAGATGAAGTCCTGGATAGAACGAAAGTGAAAGAAAAATAATAGAGGAAAATGAGATTACGTCCTGGAGTGGACGAAATTGAAAATAAAGTAATAGATGTGGATACAGTGGGAAGCTGCTTGTGAGCAGATCCACTGAACTGCTGTCGTGATCTGACAGGCGGTATAAGAATACCTAAAAATAATTGAAATCTGTTTTGTCTGCTCGAGTTGTTGAAAAGCAATTCACGGACAGGATCGAGGCGAGAGCCTACTTCCAGACACCTTGAGACAACCCACACTTAGTTTTTCGAAAATGTTTTCAAATGAAAAAGGTTTGCAAAATAAACCCCAGCCTATCTTTGATAGCCTGCATAACTCACCTTTTCCGTGACTTGCTGAGTACGTAAGTACTTAATCTATTCCTTTTCTCCCCTCCTTCAGGAAGAGTGAAGTTGAAGTGAAGATTAGGGTTTCTTTCCTAGTCCCAAGCCGTTGCTTGTGGATTGGGTTCTCGCTGTGTTGTCGATCCGCTGCTACTGTTCTGTTTGCAGGTTGCTACTCAGGGCTTGTCCAAAGTTGCAACTTATAAAGGTATATATATATATTTATTTAGTAAATTGCTGTGGTACATCTTCGTTGACCGTGGGTACCAGCAAGGTTTCTTGGGACTGGTACCGGCATCGCGGTTCCGTGGGAGTTGGTTCACGCCAATCTCCTGCAGCGTTTCCTCTCCGATGTCACTGTAGGTGGTGCCAAGGGCAGGAGGCGTTACAAAGGTGGGTATCAAGAGCATAGGTTTGGTATATGGAACGAAAACCCTTCTCTCATAGGATGCCTTAAAGACAATATATTTAATATAAAGACTATTTGCGAAAATTTCCTGCTCTCTTCTCTCACTCTAAATTTGCAAAAAGATTATCTACTCCTTCACCCCCTCAAAATGATAGAAGCTAGATATCTCTTTCCCCTTCTCGCCTAAAGACATGAAGTCTCCGCATCGCTCGAGACAGGACATGAAGATGGGACCAAGAAGAGTTTAACCTTAGAAATCGTCGCAAACTCGTTAGGAGTTTTGCGAAGATAGTGCGTGAGTGTGTTATGTCTGGTAGTCCGTTCTTGCTTGGTGTGTTCCGGTCTTGGACTTGGCCACACCTAGTTGATCTTCCCGTTTGCAAAAAGAATTTTTCGTGGGTAAATTTCTTTTTCTTCTCTTCTGTTTTCTCCTCTCCTAGCATTTTCCCTCTTACCTTGACCTTTTCTGGGTTAGAATGGCCGTCGTGCAGTCGTCAAATCCGTGCCCCTACCGCTTCGGATATGAGGATGACCCAACTTAGGCAGCCAACCATAACGTCCACGAGAATCAGAATATGGATCAAGTAGCGGATAATGGACATGAAATTGCCGACGAACCCGTCGAACAGAATGCAGATGCGAACCAACCTGAGTTTCCCCCACCTCCACCACTTCCATGAACATCCAACAGCTCCTAGCTATGCAAACCAGATCTTATAAGGAATAGCCCAAACCTAGCGGATTGCAACATGGGCAAGTGTAGCCCTAACAACCTCAGCAAAACAATGGAAGATTCAAGCTGATAGACTTCCTAAGATCAAGACCCCTGAGTTCTCCACACATCAAGCCAGTCGAAGCAATGATTGGCTTAAAGACGTGGAAAGGAAGCTAAACCTGGTACAATACACCCCAATGGAGCCCCTCTTCGTGGCCATCATTAAGAGGACCAGCCGCGGAATGTGGAAAATTATTGTGCGCATATAAAGATTTGCGCAACCATCGAATGGAAGGAATTCACGAAGCTTCGAGCATCGTATGTCCCTGAGTGAGTATAATCTGACATGAAAAAGGAGGAATTTAAACAACCTCAAACAAGGGCATAGGTATTAACAAAATACTTGAGTACTTTCATAAGTTGGCTCGATATGCCTTAGAAGAAGGTAAATACGGACAAGAAGAAAATACGGAAGTTTCTAAAAGGAATGAATGTGGATTTAAGACTTCAACTTGTGGCACATGAGTTCCCGATGTTCCAGCATATGATCAACAAGGCTCTATTGGTAGAAGAAGCTGATAGAGAAATAGTGGACATAAGAAAACGAAGAGCCTCACAACTTGGTTTCCAACAAAAGGATAGAACTCTTCGAAGAACCACCCCACCAGGATAGTTTAATAGAGGCCTAACCCAGTATGCCCCTGCTACTGGCTTCACTCCTCGCCCATCTACTCCTAGACCCCCACAACAAACATCAGGTGTCAGCAATAGTAACAGTTGAGGAAGTAACTCCACGACACCGCCATATCAACCAGGAGCTTGGCCGAAGGCGAGTGTTACCATTGCCATCAGATGGGACATTACTCTCAACAATGCCCCCAAGGCCAAGGTGATACCCGACCGGTATAGTCCAACGTAGGAAGTAACAGAGTTCCACGATGGTCCAAGAGTGTCAACCCAAGAATAGCGGATCAGTATCACAAACCTCGGCCTGTGTTTAGGAGATTTGTCTCAAACCACCTGGACGCAGAAGTTGTTCAAGACGCCTTAACCTCGAGACATAACGAAGCAAAGATCAGGTTCCACGGAGTAGATGGACCTACAACAAGATCTGGAAGATTAAGCGACAAGACCGATGTACTTACCAGGATATAGTGAAGCTTTTGCCAAGACCCGAAGAATGAAGTTCGGAATAATGTATAGAATCGACGAAGACCTAGTTAGATAGGTTGCCGTAGTTCTCCCTCGTAGCCCTCGTGGTTCCCTTTATCTCGAATCTCGGGGATGAGATTCTTTTTAAGGGGGTAGGTTTGTAACGCCCCGATTTCTAGACCGTTAAAAACTATTTTCGTAAAAACCATAATTTCAAAATTTTTTGGCTTTTTGTGTGTGCTTAAGGACTAAGTGCCGTAGATCTCAGATCAGAGCCTGCCTTGAAACCCTAAAACCTTGGTCCAAACTCTCCTAAAATCCTTTTCTCCCCTCCTTCAGGAAGAGTGAAGTTGAAGTGAAGATTAGGGTTTCTTTCCTAGTCCCAAGCTGTTGCTTGTGGATTGGGTTCTCGCTGCGCTGTCGTTCCGCTGCTGCTGTTCTGTTTGCAGGTTGCTGCTCAGGGCTTGCCCAAAGTCGCAACTTATAAAGGTATAATATATATATTTATTTAGTTAATTGCTGTGGTACATCTCCGCTGACCGCGGGTACCAGCAAGGTTTCCTGGGACTGGTACCGGCATCGCGGTTCCGTGGGAGTTGGTTCACGCCAATCTCCTGCAGCGCTTCCTCTCCGGTGTCACTGTAGGTGGTGCCAAGGGCGGGAGGCGTTACAGAGGCCTTCCCCAACGTCCTCCTAGCGATCCACAGTCCAATGACACTCAAGGCATTCCTGGGCTAGTTACTCAGCCAGGGGCTTCCCAATTCACTGATGTGGTTGTACTGTCATATGCTCGGATGAAATTCTAAAGGAATCGGTCTCTAAGGCAAACACATAGGCATCACACACTAGACCGGCCTTGTGTCACGAATCTCCATTTTTAAAACTCATTTTTTTTCATAAGGCATCGACCCAAGTGTCGGGTTTTCCAAACATTTCGTAAAACCAAGTTTTACCCAAGGGTTTCTCAAATTTTAAGTTTGAAGGCGACCGTCAGTACTTGCACAAGAGTGCACAAATACCAAGGTGCAACAGTGGTGGTTACAAGGGAACATGGTATTTCAATGTCAAAGAAGGATTTAAATGCAACGAGTTCGGATAGGTCCACCGGTCTGGCTCACAGACGGGACCGAACAGATTAGTGCATGCCTATCGGTGCAAATTTCACAAATAGTATAAATTAAGTTCACATATGGGCTTGATATGTTCAAAGGTGACTTGCCTTGCTCTAGGTCTTCACGAGTCTTCGAGTGATCTTGGCGCAATCCTCTCCGAAACGAATTTCCATCGTCGATTACTATGGCAAACACTCAAAAATCTACACAAAGACCAAGAAAAGATCCTATTTAGGACTACTAATAGTGTCATTAGATAGATCTCAATTTTAGAAAATTACTGGAGTTGGAATGGTGTCAATTGGAGCTACGGATTAAAAGATATGAATTTCCGAAGTTTAAAGGAATTTCTGGATTGAAGAAAAGGGATTTATTGCATTTCCAAAGGAGAATATTCTCGGCAATATTCCCTTGAATTGCTGACAGTAGGGGACCACTAGCAAATCTGGCCCACGGGTCAGTGGGTGGAGAGATGGCTAGAGAGCAGGCCGGTGGAAAGGAGATGGGGCCTGGGGATCAGGGACACATGGGCTTCATGGTTGTGGCTCTCGGAGGACCGAGGCACAGAGGCCCACACGTCTGAGACTTGCGGTCCATGGACCGAGTTCAATAGGGTTCGAAGAGAAAAGAAGTGGGGGTGGCTCACGGGCATGGACTACGGTAGACCAAGGGGGTATGGCCCACAAGCCAGTGGCACGGGTCACAGGGACAAGGTTCACGCGCTCGGGGGGCGGGGCGGAAGTGGCACTCATGTGGCGCCTACGTGAACAGCCACGAGGCCCTTCTTCTCCGACACACATAGGAGTAAGGAGGGGACAGATCGGACGGCCAACGGTGCGCGAGGTGTTCCGGTGGATAGCGGTGTTTCGTGGCGGGGAGGATACACTGGCGGTGAGAGGGGGTCAAGGGGAACCGATTGACTGGTTCGGATTTGGTGCATGGCGGCTCGTCGGTGACCGGTGACGTGAGGCCAAGGACGGAGGAGGGAGAAAACATGACGCACGGTGGTGGGCCGGCGGCGATGATGGATGTCAGTGGGTGGCGAGGAGCTTTGCTCGCCCTACCCAGCGGATACAGAAGAGCGTTGAGAGGAAAAGGGATGCGGGGATCCTATGGGGGTGCTCACCGACGATGGGGCAATGGCATTGGCGGTGAAGAAGCGAAGCAAAAGTGGACGAAGACAGTGGCAACAATGTGGGACTTCGGAGCACTGCGCTCCATTGCCGAGGCAGTGGAGGATGATGCTCCAGTGAAGCCTGGTAGTGTCAGGGCGAGGATGGCTGGTGTGCCGCCGAAGAAGACAACGGCAGTGGCAAAGGCGGACAAGAACTTGACGAGAGCTCCAATAGCGGGAGTGTAGAAAAAGGGGAAAGGAAGGGACTTCGGCGGCTTTTATAGGCACTTGAGGTCGATTTGGGATGGTGGCCTAGCGCCTGCTCGGCTGGCATAGAGGTGCGTGGTGGAGGTGTGGGATTTCGTGGGCGGAGTGAGATAATTTGGAAATTGGCATGGACCGATCAACGGCGAGGTTGGGAGCGGCAGCAGAAGACGGTGGATTGGCCAGTAGCGCTAGAACCTCGAGCGTGGACTCAGGTTGCACTGAAAAGCGAGAGAGAGAGAGAGAGAGGAAGACGGCATGGGGGACCAAGCCGACGTGGTCCTCGGTCCAAAAGGTGGAAAGGGAGGGGGAAAAGAGAGGTAGTAGGGGTGGCCGTGGCTGTCCCAACTTTGGCGGATAGGGCGGGCCGCGATGATGCGAGTGGCCATAGTGGAGTTTGACCGAACGCCTTACATGCGTGAATGGTGAAGGAGATGGAACGGGGAGGAAGGAGACGACATTGTTGGGGGGATCAAAAGGCTGGCGGGGCGGGACGACACGCGTCGGCGATCCAGGTGGCCAACGGCGTCCCCGCGTGGGCATGCGCGCGGGCGGGCTCAAGACAGAGGCTAACTGACAGGCGGGTTTGGGAGAATGAACGGCGTCCGCGGTGCTCAGGGAGCACGTGGCAGTGATCGGCACTCACGGGGCGGTGCATGGGTGGTTAAGTGGAATCGGGCGGCCGCATGGGGGCTCGGGGTGCACGTGGCAGCCATCCGACGGCTTGTTCGGCCACCAGCAGTTGCGCGGTGTTGGGCCATGGGCCACACAAGGGAGCGGAGAGGAGAGGCCCAAGAGGAATAGTACCCCTTTTTATTTTCCAGGGAATTACTTTGGGAAGACTTTGGGGGGTTTGATTTGAGATTTGAATTCAATTTTCATATTTGAACTCAGAAATGAATCTAGGAGCCATGGGAGGTGAAACAAGGGATAACTCAAATATTTTTGGAAGGGATTTTTACTTTGGGCTCTCAAGGAATATTTGGGAGGGGTTCAAGGGGAGGAACCAAGGGAATAACTTGATATTTTTGGAATAGATTTGGTATTTGGACTTTCGAAGAATTTTTCAAGGAATTCAAGGAGGGGATTTAGGATGTGAACAACTTTTGAATCTTTCCAAGGACTACAGGGTTGGAGGAAAGACAACGAGACGATTATTTCTAGGGTTTTGATTTGAAGAGTTGAACGAAGATTTGAAGCGGAAAATTTTTGAAGGAGGATCTGAGGGACTTTCACCGTCAGGGTTTTGGAGCGAACTCGAATACGGTGATTCAACTTTGAGGATTAGTTCAAGAACAGGGGTTTCGAGAGGATGGATTTTTGAGATCAAGGACAAGGTGACAAACTAAGATATAGGCACGACTTATGACATAGCACTCAAAAGAGCAAAATTTTCACGAATATATTTTATTAAAATAGAGTTTAGTGTCTCACTGAAGGCGGGGCATGACAAACCTACCCCCTTACAAAAATCTCTTCCTCGAGATTTGAAGGCGGATAGAATAAAAGGGAACAAAAGGGGTTCTTCAGACTTCTTCGTTGCTTCTGTCACTTCAGGTCTTTCTTCTGGTCAACTTGCAAACCTTTCATCACACTATCAACTGCTCTGCTCAGCAGGGGTGATCAATTCTGCTGTGGTTCTTATTCTTCAGGGAGGACTTGTTCTTCACCTTTTTCTTCCACTGTCTCGAGATACTCAACTTCTTCATTTGGTTCTGCTTGCATGTGGTTCAGACATCCATGTCTGGAAGTTAGTGAAGCTGGAGAGACTGATCTGCTGCTCTGTGGTCTTGCATTTCCTTGTGCAGACACTTTGGTTGACGCGTAGGACTAAGGTGTCATAGAACGATTCTTAGGGCATTCACGTGAGTAGTGTCCAATCTCATGGCAATTGAAACATTCGAATCTGGTCTTCTGTCTAGAGTGTCCTGTCTTGGAAACTGAGTTACTTCTTCCTAAATTGCCACTGTAGCTTCTTGTAGACTATGGATTTCGTCTTGATTCAGTTGGACAGGAGATGGAGCCGGTGGTTCTAGAAATCTAAGGTGTTCCTGTGTAGTTCTGTGCAGGTGAGTGCGTTCTTCACATTTGTCCATCTCTGACATGAAACTCTGTTGGCGATATCTTGTGTTTCCTATAGTCATCCAGTTCCTTCTCTGCATCTTCTTGTAGTAGAGCCTTGTTGATCATGTGCTGAAATGTGGGGAAGTCATGAGCCAATAGCTGAACTCCCAGACTGGCATTCATTCCTTTCAAGAACATTCGGATCTTCTTTGTATTGGTGTCAACATCTTCTGGTGCATATCAAGCTAACTTGTTGAAGCGGCTCAGGTACTCATTGATACAGGAGGATCCTTGCTTGATCTTTGCAAACTCTTCTTTCTTCATCTCAATAGTGCTTTTTGGAATATGCGCTGAACGAAAGGCTTCTGCAAACTTTGTCCAAGTGATGGTGGTAGAATCAGGATGGGCGGTATAGTAGTTGTCCCACCAATATGCTGCAGGTCCTCTTAACTGATGTGCAGCGTAAAGAGCTTTCTCCACTAGGGTGCATTGGACAAGATTCAATTTTCTTTCCACGTCTTTGATCCAGTCGTCAGCTTCGATGGGTTCTGTGGTCTGAGAGAATTCTGGTGGATGTGATCTCAAGAAATCATTGAGTTTAGATCTACCGTTGTCTTGAGCCATACGAGGTTGATGCACTTGTGCTTCTTGTTGTTGTATTATGGCCAGGTTTTGAGTGATTCCTTGCAGTATCTAGGTCTGAATGGCAAAAAGCTGATGAAAATCCATTGGTGGGGGTTGGTTGCCGTTTGCAGCTTGATTGGCTGGTCTGGGGTTGACGGTGGAATCACTTCGAACATACTGTGCAGCAGCCTGGTTGACTGTTGGATATGGGTTTCTTGCCTGAACTGGGTCTTGTTCATAACCAAGGCGGTTGGGAACACGAATATGGTGGTTGGTGCGACATGCAATCTGTTCCAGGTTGACTGAGATCAGAACGATTGGGGAATAGGAGTAAAGACGTAACCGAAAACACTAGACAAAAACAATTTTCGCAAACCTGAGGAAGAATAGTGGTGTCCTAGCCAGTAGCCCAACTAGTCCCACACCTGAACATGGAGTACCAAGCAAAACATCACACACGCACTGCTTCGCCACAACTCCTACTGAGCAAGCGATGGTACTAAGGTCAACCTATTATCAAAGACTATCAATTAACTCGCTAGGCAAAAGCACACCTTTCATCAACTGAGCATGATGACAGGCGGGTTCTAGGGCCAAAGGCATAACATGAAACTAGCTTCTAGATCTTGAGGGGGGGGGGGGGGGGGAGATGAAGATTTCTCACAAGTCTAGACCAAAAAGAAAACAACTCCTTAGTTTTTTCACAATTAGCTTTGTATTCAAATATTACCATCCTATTAGACGTTTTGGTCCTAGAGCCAACCTATGCTCTGATACCATCTCTATCACACCCCAATCTGGTACCGCCGTACAAAGGCACCGAATAAGGCGTGCAGCACAAAAACAGCATGAACTGCCTTCCCGCAGAACCACGATACCAATATTAGTCCTAGGACGTAGTGTTGGTATCCACGGAAATCAGATATGCATCATTGCGAACCTTAAATAAATAAATAGACTTACACTGTAACTAATGTTGCAGCTTCGGAGCAAGCTAGAGACATCAATGACAGTAAAGAAATAGTGGCAGTAGCGGAACAAATGGATTAAGTCCCAACACCACAGGCAGTGGCTAGGAACCAGGACGAAACCCTAATCTTCTCTTCATTACAACTCCAGCTTCATCTCCCGACGGAGAACTATATATATAGAGCAAGGGTGAGTACTTACGTACTCAACAAGTCAGGGGAACTTAGGTGGTTGTTGCAAGCTTCAAATAGTGGCTGGATATTTTTGCAATCAGTTTTATTTGAAATATTTTAAATCTTCTATGTTTGTGCTTCTCAACAATCAGGGTGAGGTGGAATCTCGCTCGATCGAAGTGAAAATGCATAAATCATTATTTCTCCAGTTTTCACAATCTCAAGAGTTGGCATCATGCCGGCTCCCAGAGCCAAAACATTTCTTCAGACTTCCTGAGTCTCGCAGTCCTCGACAACCAAGCCGAAATCATCGGACATCCTGCGTCCTCGACATCACATCCTTCTCACAGTTCCCAAACCACACACACATTTTGCAAACAGGGTAAAATAAAACTACGCTAAGAAATCACCTCACATCCGCCCATGACCATGGGCACGGCTGTTCAAATAGTTTAGACCTCTACTGAGGGGGTACACTTTACTCTAGCCACCATCCTACACTGTACGGGTACGATTGATGACAAAGAGGTTTTCGCGACAAGGCATTTCCCAAGCCATCCTAGGTTACCTTATGTCAACTGGAGGGGTTCGCGACCAACAACAGGGTAGGTCCTTGATCATACTGTGCCAAGAACCCTAGAGGCTTTCCCCGACGCCCTCCCAGCGATCCACGGTCCAATGACACGCAAGGCATCCCTAGGTGACTAGTTACTCAGCCAGGGGCTTCCCAATTCACCCATGTAGCTGTACTGTCATATGCTCGGATGAAAATTCTAAAGGAATCGGTCCTTAAGACGACCACACAGGACCGAACTTGTGTTGCAAATCTCCATTTTTAAAACTCATTTTTCTTTCACAAGGCACCGACCAGGTGTCGGGTTTTCCAAACATTTTGTAAAACCAAGTTTTACCCTGAACGACCAAGTTTTAAGTTTGAAAGCGACTGTCAGTACTCGCACAAGAGTGCACGAATACCGAGGCACAACAGTGGTGGTTACAAGGGAATAGGGTATTTCGATGTCAATGAAGGATTTAAATGCAACGAGTTTGGATAGGTCTAGCGGTCTACCTCACAGATAGGACCGAACAAATCAGTGCACTCCTATCAATGCAGATTTCACAAATAAATAAATTAAATTCACATATGGGCTTGATTGATCAAAGGTGACTTGACTTGCTCTAGGTCTTCACAAGTCTTTGAGAAATCATGGCGAAATCCGCTCCGAAATGAATTTCCATCGGTGGTTACTATGAGTAAACACTCAAAAATCTACACAAAGACTAATAAAAGGATCCTATTTAGGACTACTAATAGTGCCATTAGATAGATCTCAATTTTAGAAAATTATTGGAGATGGAACGGAGTCAATCGGAGCTACGAATTAAAAGATTTGAATTTCTGAAGTTTAAAGGAATTTCTGGATTGAAGAAAAAGGATTTATTACATTTCCATAGGAGGATATTCTTAGGAATATTTCCTAGAGTCGCTCACAATAGGGGCCCACTGGCAAATCTGGCCCGCGAGTCAGTGGGTGGAGAGATGGCTAGAGAGCGGGCCGGTGGAAAGGAGGTGGGGCCTAGGTGTCAAGGATATAGGGGCATCATGGTTGTGGCTGTCAATGGACCGAGGCATAGAGGCCAACATATCTGAGACTTGTGGTCCATGGACCGAGTTCAATAGGGTTCGAAGAGAGAAAAGAAGTTGGGGTGGCTCACGGGCATGGACTACGGTGGACCGAGGGGGTATGGCCCACAAGCTAGCGTCACAAGTCACGAGGACTAGGTGCACGTGCTTGGGGAGCGGGGCAGACGTGGCACGTGTGGCACCTACGTGGACAACCACGTCACCCTTCTTCTCTGGCGCACACTGGAGCGAGGAGGGGAACAGATTGGATGGCCGACGGCGAGCGAGGTGTTTCGGCGAATGGCGGCATTTTGTGGTGGGGAGGATACATTGGCAGGGAGTGGAGGTCAAGGGGAACCGATTGACCGGTTCAGATTTGGTGCATGGCGGCTCATCGGCGATCGGCAACGGGAGGCTGACGACGGAGGAGGGAGAAAAACATGACGCACGGCGGTGGGCCGGTGGCAACGATGGATGTCAGTGGGTGGCGAGGAGCTTTGCTCGCCCTACCCAGCGGATACAGAAGAGCGTCGAGTGGAAAAGTAATGTGGGGATCCGATGGGGGTGCTCACCGACGACAGGGCAATGGCGACGGCGGTGAATAAGGAAAGCAGAAGAGGATGAAGACAGTGGTGATGACGCGGGACTCCGGGGCACTACACTCCACGGTCGAGGCAGCTGAGGATGACGCGCCAGTGAAGCCCGGCGGCATCAGGGCTAGTGTGCAGCCAAGGAATCTGTAACAAGGCTTTTTAGAAACTCCGCCTCAACACTGCCTTCCCCCATGAGACACCTTTCCCTCACATAGACAAGAAAGTACCCATGGCTAACCGTAAAACCTATCATCTAACCACCTGGGTCGGCAGTGCCAAGACTCGGAATCTTACTGGGCCAGGTCCTTCCCATTAGGACATGCGGTTGTACATTAGGCTCAGATCAATGGCCCATGAAGTTCCTTGATTGACCAGGGAAACTTGTCAAACCTAAAATAGCACACAGCAAGTAGCAGCTTAAGAGCACTTAGTTGGTTCTTGAAGCAACTTGAGTAGCACACAGCTTAGGAATAGGCTCACACAGAGACCATACCCGGTAAAGATCACACATATACATTAGCACCTAACTAGGTCCACACAGACCCACCCATCACCCCGGTCCAAAACATTTTATCCGCCTGTTGTTTACTATACGGTGCAACACATGCTACCGGATAGATAGCACACAGCCACATAGTTTATATAACAATAATGACAAGTATATCATTAATTAGGATTATATTTTGCTTGCAAACAACCTGGGGCGGGACTAAGCAAATTCTACTCTACCCTAAGTAGATCCCTATGTTCAACTCACAAAGACTAAGGTGACAAGATATAACAGGTACTCAAATAATCAAGGGAGGAGATAAATAGCAATTAGGTCACTGGTTCCCGATCCAATAATTTATAAAATAAAATCATGCATGTATTCAAAACAAAACATTTTATAAACTGGGTCCAATATGTTCAAGAAGTGCACTTGCCTTGCTCCAAGTACTGTCCTTGCACTATGTCTTCTGTGGCGAATTGCTCGGCGGCTCTCGCATCTATACAATCGCAAACGAAAACCAATAAACAAAACAAGAAAATAGCTTAAATAACATCAATTAAAATAATCAACAGAACCAGGAGATAGAGCTCGATTTTAGAAGAATTTAGGAAGAAGAACGAGTCGAAACAGAGTCCGGATGGATGAGATATGGACCCCAGAAGATTGGAATCAGGGAAAATCCGAGGATAAAAAGAAAAGGAATATTCCCTGGATTTTTATTTCGGGAAACAAATTATTTTTGTGAAGGAAAAGCTAGTGGGGCCCACTGGTTAGTGAGACGAGGTACGGTGGATTCTATGTATGGTAGACTGGCCAACGTGGCTTGCCACATGGCGACATGTAGGCAAGAAAATGGTGACATGGCACCGACGTGGACGATGAAGTGGCAGATCTTGGGCTGCGGGGCATTGGTTGCATTATATTGATCCAAAGGCCGAGATGGATCTGTTGGATCGGACAGTGGTGATGGTGGGCCTCCTGTGCTGCGGGTCCCACATGTTGGTCGGCAGGGGAGCAAGGCCCCGGCTGGGCAGCCACCACGGCCTTGACGGCGGTGGCGTAAGGGCTGCACGGCGTCGGCGTCGGCAAGTGGCGGCCCCGGCGGCGGCGGCAGCACCAGGACAAGGGGGAGGGGGCAAGCCCGACGGCGGAGCACTGGCCGGAGCAACGGGGCACGGTGGCGCACGGCGTTAGAGCAGGTCGATGGGGCGGGGGAAGGAGATGATGGGGGCGCCGGGAGGGAAATCGGCATAGGCGGCGGCGGAACTCACCAGTGGCGGCGGCGGCATGACGTCGGCGGTCGGCTGATGGAGGGAGATGGCGGCAGTGGCGGCTTTGGAAAGAGGGGAGCGATGATGGGGACGGCCATATATATAGGGAGAAAAGCTAGGGCTAGGGCGGGGGCGCAGGCCGGGCCGTGGCGGAGTCATGGGTCGGCGGTGGCTTGGGCCGGCCATGGAGAGGGAGGAGGGAGGCATCGGCCTCCCTGGCCGTAGGTAGAAGAAGGAGGGAGAAAAGAGAAAAAGAAAGAAAGGCAGGGGGCTAAGTGGAAAAAGAGAAAAGAAATAGGAAGAAAGGGAAAAAGAAGGAAAAGGCAGGGACTTTTCTGGAAAATTGCAAAATTTGGAATATTTGAAATTCTTGAGATTATTTGGAGAGTTAGGAATGGAATTGAATATTTGGGGAAATTAGGAATTAAAAAGGATATGAATTGGATCTGGGGAGAAATTAATTAGTAAAAATGAGCTCTAGTCCAAAATGTGAATAAACTCCAATTAAGAGCCAAACCAATCCACGATGTAATTAATTAATTAAGTCATTTTAAATGCCTTTATTTGACGAAATTTTCATTAAGCTATTTTAGGCGAATAACCAGAGGTGAATTTTGCAACTAGGCAAAAGAACGGAAAGCTAAAAATCAGGACGTGACCATTGTGGATTCTCCGTGTCAATCCACTCAATGAATCCGTACATTCTTATGTCGTTCTGCGAACAAATATATTAGTTATGTTCAAACTATGTTATACACCTGAACGAAGCTATTGGTGCAAAAATGTGTCACACCACACATGTGAGCACCTTGTGTGCAACCCATAACGGCACCCAGAGACATGCCGCCATAGGGGGTAAATGCCCCTGAACGATCACCCGGGAGGGATCCCGTCAGGATGAACGCGTGCTGGTTTGTCCTAAGCTCAGCAGGCCAGCGAGGACGTCCTCAAACGTCGTAGAGACGAGAGACGACGAGCAATTGGGGAATTGGAGGAGAATAGCGTGGGATACAAGTAGTAAGAAGAAGGTAGATGTAGAATATAAAGGATAAGGTAATAGATTGACTTTGACGATTTATTGGTGTCTTCAATTGCCTTGGCCCCCTATATTTATAGGAGGGGTGGTCTTGCATCTACAGGGCCTTCTCCACATCCTATTAGGCTTAGAAATAAATTAGGACTCTAAAAACCCTGGCCTCAAGCAAGGAAACAGAAAAAAACTCTAACCGGAATCGGACTCGGGGCTAAAGGTCAGACCGCCTGGACACCTACGGTCTGACCGCAGTTCATTGTCTAGTCTGACCGGCCACACAATGGCAGTCAGACCGGCCTCCATGGGAAAGCTGTGGTCTTTTCTAAATTTTGCTTGAACTTGCTATAAATCCAAACTAGCGCCAAATTTGGGTGTCAACACATGCCCCCTGCCTTTTTGGCAAACTTGTGAGCTGAAAAGTAATAAGCATGGGGTCAACTAAGGACGATATTCACTAATACCGGCTGTATACACATGAACTATCTCATCATCTGAAGATTCAATCTCATGATCAACTACATTAATATGAGGACGATCAGACTTAACTTTTTGTGATATCTTGGTTTCTTTAGCTCGACTTTCTTGAGCTAGAGTTTTTTTTGAAGTGATTGGCTTACATCTAAGATACTATGACCATCTAGTTTTTCTTTCAACTATTCAAGCAAACTAGAGTAAGCCAAATTAGCTAAATCTTTATCAGAAATAGTTAAACTAAAACACCATTTTCTTGTATCTCTAAATCTTCTAATATATTCAGAAACGGACTCAATATACTTTTGTGTAACCGATGTCAAGTGTGATAAATTTAATTCGGTCTCACCAGTAAAGAAGTAATCATTAAACTTTTGTTCCAATTGAGACCAATCATGAATAGAATTTGGGGCAAGTGATATAAACCATGTAAATGCAGCACCAGATAAAGACAATGGAAAAAGCCTAAGTTTTAAAATGCTACTAGCACTAGCTTCCCCACATTGCATGATAAATTGGCCGATATGCTCTAAAGTAGACCGGCCGTCTTCTCCAGTGAATTTGACAAAATCAAGCACTCTAAACCCATATAGATATGGAACATTGTCATAGGAATCAGGATAGGCTTTCTGATATGTGTGCTTTTTAACCCTAGTATCTACATTGAAAGCGTTCTTGAAAACTTCGGCAATCTCATCTTCAAGACTTTTGGGTTGTGGTGGTATGCCATTGACTAATGGATTCGGCAAGATTCGATGTTGATTAGCCGAATTCTGAGATGCTATACAAGGATTAACAGGGGCAACATCAGTATAAGGCATAAAAGTTTGTCTTGAAACATAGCCGCTGACCATAGGATAATTAGGAACGGCCGTTGCAGGAGCCGATCCCAAAAAATTCGTCAGGGGCGGTCTGACCGGCGATGTCCCCCCGGTCGCACCAGCCACTATCTCCGGTTTGACCAGCAACATAGCACCAGTCTGACCAGTCGAAAACTCCGGTCGGACCGGCGGTGTTGTACCGGTCTGACCGGCAACATAGGGCCCCCTATATTTATAGGAGGGGTGGTCTTGCGTCTATAGGGCCTTCTCCACGTCCTATTAGACTTATAGATCAATTAAGGCTCTAAAAACCCCGGCCTCAAGCAAGGAAACACGAAAAATACTCTAACTGGAATCGGACTCGGGGCTGAAGGTCTAACCGCCCGGATACCTGCGGTCAGACCGCAGTTCATTGTCTGGTCTGACCGGCCACACAATGACGGTTAGACCAGCCTCCACGAGAAAGCTGTGGTCTTTTCCAAATTTGGCTTGAACTTGCTATAAATCCAAACTAATGCCAAATTTGGGTGTCAACAGAAGCGTTAAAGTAGGTCTGACATACAATCCATTCCTCGTTCCTGTTTGGACACAGCAAGAATCTCCTCACAAGAATGCTTGGCAACATGGCTGTTTCAAGTTGACAACAATCACCGCAATGGCACAATGGACAGTCCGTCCAAGGTGGGATGAGTCCTTCGAGTGGATCCCTCCTCCAGTCAGGATGTTCATGTCCTAGCATCTAGATGACATTCATCGTAACTGTACGTACAACCACAAAACTAAATCCCGAACTTAGTGGTTGCATTGGCCGAATTAATGTCATTTCAAACTGGCGAACGGAAATTACATGTCATCAAATGGCACATAATATTTGCATGACTAATTCACCTTTGTAGATGACCTTAGCAGTACCACATTTGCATATTCTCAAAACAGATTCTTGTGGCAGGAACTTTGTGAGAGATGTAAACTGCACAAGGTTCTTGTGCAAGAACTTGGTTTGTATTCTGCAAGTGTACCAGAGTGTTTACAATCAATGTTTGCAATGAGTTGTGTGGCTCATTTGTTCGAACCAATGGTTTATAAAGGGCAGAGGATAGTGAGAGTAGCACATCAGGATGACAACGCCGATAGTAGGAATCATGGCGCCGAAAGTGTTTTGTCCTGGATTACAAATAATGGCCGAAAGCATTTTGTCCTGGATCACAAATAATGCACCGAAAAGATTTTATCATGGTGTATTGAATGATAGTGACGTGCACTGCCAAAAGATGCAATTGCCAGCGAGAAACATGCATGTACGCAAATAATGATCAAACCTACTAAGTATTGTTAGGATGGAAAGTGGTTTGGAGGGGGTCAAGAGTACGAGAGGAGTGGAGGGATCGGTAACAACAGTAAACGTGGGTAGGTAGCAGTGTCGTGCGTCTGGTGCGCGCCACCGCCCACGGCCCATGGGGAAGTGCCTGTAGCAGGCGTTGCCACACGGGGGACGTGCGCCAATGCCAGGAGCTGCAAGGCAACGGTGGTGCCATGTGTCGGTTGCGCGGCACCACGCTGATCTAGCGCGCCCAGCTTGTGCCAATACCGGGAGCCAGAGGTAACGGCGGTGCCGTGCGACGGTCGCTCGGCAATACCACTCGGGTGTCATGTGGGGTCGGCACGGCGAGTGGTACCACACGGCCGGTGCGTGCCAGCGCGCGGTATCGACCACTGTGCCGCGTAGGGGTGGCGCCCCACCAGCGGTGCCGTGCATCTGTTCCGTGGCACCACCGCGGTGGCATGCCCCCAGTGCGCGGCTCATGTATATTCCTGCGATTTTCCATGTTTTACATTTATATTTGCAAAACTTGAAAACACTGTATATTTTCAATTTTTTTTGCAATTTCATACATCCTAGATGAATATGCAGTTTTTCATGTCAATAAACAACACACTCAAATTTCAATAATTTGTATTTTCCCATATAATAATCATTAATAATTGTTTGGTCTATTTTTGCTTCTAGCATATAACACCGTTTTTCCTGCCATATAGCCACAATTTCTTAACCTCTTTATTGCAAATATTCTGAAATTAATTTGCAAAATGTACATATTCCTCCCCTTTTTCACAACAACAATAAGAAAAATTGCAAAATAGTTGGCGTAAAATCCACATATACTTTTGATAATGAATTTCCAACTTTGGGTTTTTAGGCACCAAAGAAGCACGAAAAAATATTTTAAAATTTAGCAGCCATCTATACACGCACAAGTTTTTTAGGTGCCAAAAAAACACGAAAAAGTATTTTAAATTTTAATAGCCATCTATACGCGCACAGGTTACGCGATTTTTTGTGAGAAATATCCATGCGTGTGGTATAAGGATTCAAACCTAAGACCTCTCTCTTCACGTGTAGCTTCCTTACTATCTCACCTATTAGTGCTTGTCTACATTGAAAATGCTATTCTTTTTTATTCCATCTCTCTGAAACTTATAATACTTGTTTGGCACTCTAAATTATTTCAAACAAAAAGGACATCAACCACAAAATTGTAGATCTTATCAAAGACACACATCTCCATTGGAGGTCGTTTGAAAAATAGATATGAGATTTTGTAACGAATATTTGGACCCCTAAACGATCTCAAATAAAAATATTTTGGACTACAAAGCTATAGATCTCATCGAGCTCTACAATTTTGATATAAAGTTTGTCTTCATCTAACTTCATATAAAAAAGTTAGGGGTGTGTTTGTGTGTGTATATATGTGGTGTTTGTGAAAATTGATTTTTAGAGACAGATGGCTTAAGCGCCCTAGTAAAAATCGATTTCTACAGGCGGACGGTTTAAGAGCCAGTTTGTAAAAATTAATTTGGTAAGGATGGAAGCTTAAGTCTACCGCCTTTAAAATATTGTTATTTTCAAAGATAGTTGACCTAAGTGATTACCTCTAAAAATCGATTTCCACATATGATCCGTGGGGATATGGCTGAAAATAGTTCTTCTAGTAGTGCGTGTTGATACTACTTGGAGGTGGAGGATTGGCGATGATGAGAGAGAGCCGACTTGTTCGGGTATCGGCAACGGCGTCTGGGCCAAGTGGACTATCATGCGGGACAAAGGCAATATGTGTGATATCATCACGTATAGCCAGTGCGTTCAGGCATGGCATATTGCTGTTTTGGTTGATCCCCTGGCCACCGAGCCAGAGGAAGGCGCATGGGCTTGGGCCACTTTCGCTCATGCGTGCCTAACGACGAAGAGCGAGTCTCCCGGACTCGCTCGAATGTCCTTCTCACCCGCGCAACGATCGGACGTGTTGTTAGTCTTTTGGACTCCGATCCCCTCCGTGCATATATATAAGGAAGCCAATCCCCTTCATTGGTGACGACCAACATATGGGCTAGACACCTAAAAACCCTAAAACTATTGATCCTAAGACGCACTGAAGGGGACCGAAGGGTGAATTCCGCTGCCACTACACGGTGATCTCCATTGCGGTGTCTAATTTCTCTTCTACCGCAACAAGTTACGATGCCAACGCGAGCTAAGTGACATCAATGGCTTCATCTTCATCCGGTCAGTATACCACCAATTTTTGTGTAAGAAAAATTAGGTGATCATCCATAGCCTAAGTTTAATTGATCCAAGAATTAGCTCAAACATTGTGGTATCAAAGCCTCCTTGGGCATATGCATCTTCCCATCACTCCGGTGATGAAGCCCAAAGCCACATCAAGTTCTCCTAGCGTCGGCTTATTGATTATTAAGGGTTTTTGTGTTCGGTAAATGTTGCAATTAAATCCAATTTTCATGATTTATGTTATGTTTGATCAAAATTAGGGCTAAGTCTCATGTTTATATTGCTATCTCTAATCAATTTCACGGGCTTAGGTAGCAATTAGAAGGAGGGACTTAGATCGGGATTGAGATTAAGAAATCCCCAAATTCAGAACCCTTATTTTGAAATTCCTAAAATTCTTATTGCCCAAAACCCTAATTAAGAAATCCCCAAATTAGGCAAATCCCAAACCTGGCAAATCCCCAATTGATAAAAACCCTAAGGGTGATGCGATCAGCGCCATCCGATCATGATCCAACGGACCGTGTGTATCCTGCGCCAACCCGATCCTGCCCCGAGTAATCACAGCCGTCGATGAGGATCCGACGATTGGCGCTGGTGGGCCTGCGGACGCTTAATGGGCCATCCAGGCCACGCATGGTCACCCACGCCATAATGGGTCCGCCGTGCGGGACAGGCCACGGGAGACTATGCGGTCATGGGACGGTCACGGGCGACTATGCGGTCATTGGCCCAACGGTATTATAGAATGAAACCTTATATTTATGGATATTTGTTTCTTGACATTTTGCTTCATTTCTGCCTGAGTAGTGTTATGGAGCAAAAGCCCTATTTATTTTATGTGTACAATTAATGCGCTTCGCCTAATGATAATGATGTTGTTTTACTTCATTTAAGTTTCTTTATGAAATGAAACTTTTATGCACATAATTAACCAGACCAACGTAGGGTTAATTGTCCACATTTATTATTGTTTATTAATGTCATTTGTCATTAAGTTTCAGCTCCGAATGATGTTATGGCTCAAATAAGCAACACTGAGCAACTTAATGGCGCTAACTTCTTGGAATGGAAGGAGAAGGGGCAAATCACTCTTGGGCTACTCAATTATGATGTTGTCATGCATGAGGATGATCCTGTTGCTCCCCCTATTGATGTAACCCCTAATTTTAAGAGGGCTTATAAGGAAAGGGCAGAAATATGGGAGAGGGCCAACCGCATGAGCCTGATGATAATTAAGAACTCTATTTCTCCTAACATTAGATGTGGCATTTCTAATGCTGCAATTGCTAGGGGATATATGACTAATGTGGAGTAGAACTTTAAAGGCTCCTCTAACACTCAAGCAAGTGTCCTCGTCATGAGGTTGCTCATATCCCGCTGTGATGATAAAAGCGGTGTGAGAGCACACATAATGGTTGAGCAACTAAGGGGTATGGACATGGTTATTTTTGATGGTTTTCTTGTCCATCTCATTATGAATACATTGCAGCCTAATTATGATTCCTTCAAGGTAAACTATAATGCTCAGGAGGATAAGTGGTCAATTAATGAGCTCATAAGTTACTTTGTTGAGGAGGAAGAGCGTCAGAAGGCCGAAAAGCAGAACGAACAAGCTCGCCTTGCTGAATCTAAAAAGGTTGATGAGAACCACACTAATGAGCCTAATGAGCAACCTGAGACTTTCTCTGTCAGGGCTGAGAGGAAGGAAAAACCACTTGCTACATCCATGCCTAAGTCAAGTGCCACAATCATCTGCAAGTTCTGCCAGAAGCCTGGGCATGTGCAGAAGGAATGTGAAGGCTTTACGAAATGGATTTCTAAGAAGGGTAATGTTATTAGTTGCAATATTACTCATCATAATGATGCATTTAAGTAATCTTATGCCCTTAATTCTAGGTGAATTGACTTAGGTGCAATTATGCACGACACTTATTCAATATACGAATTGCCTTTCACGAGGATCATGGCAAAAGGGGAGCAAGGCCAGTTGAACGGGAATGAGTTTGATGAGGAAGCAACCATTGATCTTCCCTTAGTCTAGGAAGAACTTTATTTATTGCTTCATTATGTCATGTTCTCTACATTTAGGAACCTTGTTTCCATCTATTAATATGGCTATAGTATTGGATTTGATAATAAGGAATGTTATATTAAATTCAATAATAAAGTTGTGAGTCTCGCCTTCGAGTGAGAAATAATTTGTTTGCTCTCTATTTTTGACTCTGTGTTGAATGCCTTTGATATTGCGTATTAAATAATAATGAGAACTCATTGAAATTGTGAGATTATTGCTAAAGCCACATTTCGAAGGGGTGAATGATGTGTCTCATTACATTAGAGATAAAATAATGTGTGTGTTATTTCATCCCATCAAGTTGGAGATATTTATGCATGCGTTATTTCATCTCATCAAGTCAGAGATATTTTATTCCTTAATTTAATGCTTAAAATTCACTAAGAAATATAAGGGGGAATCTCATAAGTTTCTCTAAATTCTCACTAACTCTAAAGTCTCTAATGTTTTCTTCCATTACGTTTTATGTTTCTCTCATTAGTGACCGTTGAGAAGCACTAGAACATTCAAAGCTGAATCAGAAAATCAGCATAACATTAAATGGTGCATTTGGTCGGGGGGAGGACATTAGGGGAGATATATTTAGTAATTTTATTATGTTCTCTATCGACAGTTTTCCTGGGTCTTATGCAAAATTCTCTATGGGATATTACAATTACCCGGTTAAATAAATTAGATATGTCTTTAGAGAATTACGAAATCAGTGGGAGCTTAAGGAAATGTTGAGATCCGTGGGAGCTTAATGATAAGAGCTCCATTATCAATGATTATCTCGCCTCTTTTAAGTGGCCTATAATAACATAAAGTGTTTATCTGTGAGCATTAGTGATGTCTAGAATTACTTACAAATTCCTGAAGGAGTAATAAGAGTGTGTAGATGCGTCTACATAAGTAAGCAAGATTCTAGATGGAATATTAGGATATTTGGGACTGTGTTTCAGAGAAGAGTTTTTCATACGAAAGAGGGAACTAAGTGTGATAATTTTTCCTTGCCTGTTAGAGAGACTCACTTGTTTGGACCGATTTATTTTAGGTTGTCATGACACTAGTTGGTATAAAAGATGAGTGTTTAATTTGCAATACTTAATGTTCACTTTCATAAGTTTGTGTGCACAATACAACCTAAGATATTGGTTGTGGAAGGCAAGGTACATAAAGATTGCAAACTTATGAAATTCGTCTATGGATTTATCCAAGAGTCTAGACAATCTTTAATTATAATGGTACCCTAATTCCAATTAAGTTATTCGGGTTCAACGTGAATGAGGAGGATGATTATATAAGGGTGGAAATTAACTGTACTAATACTCTATATGACTAATGACCCATCAACAAGCACGTGGTGCATCAGATAAAGGGATTTATTCTTAAGTCTAAGTTTAAAGGAGTACTAGACTTATCATCAAATTCATACATATGATAGAAAATAAGGTTAAGATTTAAGTTTACTCTATCATACCTGCTCTATTAGTTAACAGGAATCAGTTAGTGTAAAATAATATAAAGATGATTCCTTATGCTTCAGCTGTCAGAAGCCTTATAAGCGCTAAGCTTGGATGTGTATAGATTTGGCATTATGTACTGGGAACTTTGGCAGATTTAAGTCAAGGTCAAAATGAGAATCACTATAAACTCATTAAAATGTCTTGCACTATTTGTAGGACGCTTATAATAACACATTCGCATTTAAGAAGTCCGATTAGTTAACTTATTCAGATATTAATTTTCAAGGATGTGTGGATGATATCCACATTATGTTATGATCTCGTCCTTGCATTAGTAGCAAAACCATGGTAAATGGCTCCAAATATTACTCCATTGCATAGTCAACGATACGAACTAAGATTGTGACATGTGATAAGATATTTAATCGGTCGTATGACTTATGCATATTTTTTGGAACTAAGTGTGGAGGCCATGGGCCCCGGGTATCTCATGACAAGCATATGGGCCACTCGGACAGAGGATGGGTCTAGCCTTGTAATTAGAGATATGACAAAACTCGGCAGACTTAGCCTTGTACGACAAGGAAAATACAGTCCTAGTCGGGCACATTATATCTCTAAAAGGAGATCCCTTGGTCGTAGTCCGACTGGGACTCCTACTTTGTAACCCTATCCCCCAGTATATAAGGGGATGCAGGGTGCCCCTTGAGGGCAGAATCATCAGGTTCACAAGAATCACCACCATACATCCTCAAAGGAAATACACCACAACTGGACGTAGGGTATTACCTCACCTCGAGGGCCTGAACCAGTATAAATTCTTTGTGTTCCTTTGCTGTCCACTGAGTTTCGATCCGACGAGTAGCCCTATATTCATATTGCCGGTGTAAAACATCGACAGTTGGCGCGCCAAGAAGGAGAGAGGTCGTCAATCTCCTGTGCAGACTCAGCAACGCCGCGGACATCCACAATCTACATCCCACGCGGCAAACCCGATCCCCTATGGTTCAATTCGGACACGGCCCAAAGCCGTTCGAGATTGGATCTAGGGAGGTCGGAGTCGTAATCACACCCATCGACTACTCCGACTCTGACTCTAGGTCGGACAGAAGTTCGGACAGCGGTTCGGACAGCAGTCTGGCAAGCCTTTTACTGCCTCGTGAAATCTTCATGGCGTCTTCTGAGCACGATCTCTATCAGCTACACCAGAGGAAGAATGAGTCTCTTCATGAGGTCATCAAAAGGTTTTTCGAGAAGCGCAACTCGATCCCAATGATCAAGGATGAGGTTGTCATCGCCGCTTTCCGCATGTGAGTCAAGGACGCCCCGTTCATCGCCAAGTTCACTCGGAAACCTCCCGCCTCTATTAGGGCTCTCCTCAACATGGCAAACAAGTACGCTAACTCGGCCGAGGTGGTTGCTCAGGCCCTTGACAACAAGAAAGAGTCCTGACAGAAGGACCAGAAAGCCAACGACGAGCCAGCACAGAACAAATCCGGCAGCCGCAAGCGGAAGTTGGATAACGTGGTGGCCAACGTGGAGCATACTCGGTTGCGACCCCCAAGGAACAACGAATACCAAAAAGTGATGAACAGTCCTTGCCCATTTCATCCCAAGGGCAGGCACGCGGCCAAGGACTGCTTCATGCTCAAGAAGTTTGCTTCCGAGCAGGCTTCAACATCTGGCACCGACAAGGACAAAGACAAGCCAGATTTGGGTGCAGCTGGCGATTATCAAGATCCCCATGCTGAGCTCAACCATATCTTTGGAGGGCCGTCTGCATACGAGTCCAAGAGGAAGCAGAAGCTAACAGCACGCGACGTCAACTCGGTCTCTACAACAGACACCCCCAATACTAGCGCTGGTCAGAGATGCCCATCACATTTGACCGCACAGATCACCCCGATCGGGTTACACACCTAGGACGCTATCCACTCGTCCTAGACCCGGTCGTCAAGAGCATCAAGCTGAAGAAGGTTCTCATAGATGGAGGCAGTGCGCTCAACATTCTGTTCGCCAAGACATTGGATGAGATGAAAATTCCTCATTCAGAGCTGTGGTCGAGTACAGCGCCCTTCCACAGGATAATCCCCAGCCTATCTTCAACACCTCTCGGGTAGATAACTTTGCCGGTCACCTTCGGCACGCGGGATAACTTCCGCACAGAAAACATCTGCTTCGAGGTCACCGATTTCGAGACTGCGTGTCACGCGATACTCTGACGGCCGACACTAGCCAAATTCATGGCGGTGCCGTACTACACCTGCGACAAGCAATGTCAAGCAAGCCTTCACCTGCGACAAGGAGAGCTACGAGTTGGCTCAATCTCAAGAAGCGATAGTCAGACACAATAGCATTCGGCAAGCGGCTACAACTGAAGTCAAGGACGATCAAGTTCTGGCGTAAAAAGCAGCAAAGTCAGGAATTTCAGCGGACTATGACACGAAGAAGATCCCCCTGGACCCTTCCGACCCCTCCAAGACCGCTCTAGTCAGGATCGGACTCAACCCTAAATAGGAATACGCGCTCGTCACCTTCCTCTAGGTGAACAGGGATATTTTTGCATGGAAACGTTCCAACATGCCTGGGGTACCAAGGGAGGTGATCAAGCATGCCCTCAATGTCAAGATAGACGCCAAGCCAGTCAAGCAATGGCTATGGCGCTTCGCACAAGACCACAAAGATGCTATTCGGGAGGAGATAACCAAGCTCCTCACAGCCGGGTTCATCAAAGAGGTCTACCACCCGGATTGGTTGGCAAACCCAGTCTTGGTCTAGAAGAAGAATGGTAAATGGCGCATGTGTGTCGACTACACCAACTTAAACAAGGCGTGCCCCAAAGACCCATTTGGTCTACTGAGAATAGACCAGGTGGTGGATTCAACTGCGGGGTGTGAACTTCTCAGCTTTCTCGACTGTTACTTGGGATATCATCAAATCAGCCTGAAGGAGGAGGACTGCCTGAAGACTTCTTTCATCACGCCGTTTGGAGCATACTGCTGCATCACCATGCCGTTTGGTTTGGAAAACGCTGGAGCAACGTATCAACGAGCAATTCAGTGGTGTCTACACACTCAAATTGGGTGCAACGTGGAGGCATATGTCGATGACGTGGTGATCAAGACAAAGTCCAAAGAAGACCTCATCGCTGACCTGGAAGAAACCTTCCAAAATCTTTGAAGATTCAAGATGAAGTTGAACCCGAAAAAGTGCGCCTTCGGTGTGCCATTCGGCAAGCTACTCGGCTTCATCGTATCGCATCGCGGCATCGAGGCTAATCCAGAGAAAATCAACGCAATCATGAACATGGCACCCCCGACTAGCCAGAAGGACGTCTAGAAGCTGATAGGCTACATGGCGGCACTCAGCCGATTCATCTCCCAACTAGGCGGATGGGGCATGCCCTTTTTTAAACTACTGAAGAAAGCAGACAATTTTCAATGGACTCCCAAAGCCCAGCAAGCCTTTGAAGACTTCAAGAAATTTCTCACATCTCCACCAGTGTTGGCATCACCTATGCCCCAAGAGCCATTAATGTTATATCTGGCGGCAACCACTCAGGTGGTCAGCACGGTGTTGGTGGTCGAGCGATCAGAGCCGGGTTAGATACAAAAAGTTCAATGGCCAATCTACTTCGTCAGCGAGGTACTAGCTGACTCAAAGATGAGATATCCTCAGGTCCAGAAGTTGCTATATGGCCTACTCATCACTGTCCGGAAGCTGGTGCACTATTTCTAGTCGCATCAAGTCACAGTGGTCACATCATATCCACTCGGGGACGTCCTGCACAACCGCGAGGCCACCGGCCGAATCGCTAAATGGGCGCTCGAGTTGATGGCATTCGACATCACCTTTCAGCCACGGACAGCAATCAAATCTCAAGCTCTAGCCGACTTTGTGGCCGAGTGGACAGAAGTTCAGACAACTACAACAACAGACAAGCTAGAGTACTGGACAATGTACTTCGACGGTTCTCTATGGATTGGTGGTGCCGGGACTGGTGTCGTACTGACGTCACCCACCGGTGAAAAACTCAAGTATGTTCTCTAGATTCACTTTCCAGCTTCCCACAATGTCGCCAAGTATGAGGCACTCATCCGCGGGCTCCGCATCGCTATATCACTCGGCATCTGCCGACTGGTTGTATGTGGAGATTCTCAACTTGTGGTGAACCAAGTCATGAAAGACTGGACAAGCCTTGTCGATACTATGGCAGTGTATTGTCAGGAGGTCAGAAAGTTGTAAAACAAGTTCGACGGGCTGGAGATAACTCACGTCTTTCGACAATACAATGATGCTACAGACAAACTGGCTAACATGGGATCCAAGAGAGAAGTGGTCCCAACTAGAATTTTCATCGAGCAACTACCAGAGCCATCAATCAAGAAGACACCAGTGCTAGAACAGTCGGGGGCTGAACCTACCCTAGCATCAAATGAAGTACTGATCATATCTCAAGATTGGCGGACTCCAATTCTCAAATTCCTCTTGGATGATGAACTCTCAGAAGATCGCAGCGAAGCTGAACAAATCAAATGTCGAAGCAAATGTTTCCTAGTAGTCGGAGAAGACCTGTACCGAAGAAGTGCATCCAGAGTCCTCATGCGCTGCGTCACACCTGACAAGGGCAAGCAGATTCTGCAATCGATCCACTTGGGCATATGTGGCAACCATGAAGCATCCAGGACGTTAGTTGGAAAAGCTTACAGGCAGGGATTTTTCTGGCCAACAGCAGTAACAGATGCTAAAGACATAGTTCACACATGCGATGGTTGTCAGTTCTATGCAAGACAAACACATCTTCCAGCCCAAGAACTTCAAACAATCCCAATCTCTTGGCCCTTTGCCGTATGGGGGATTGACATGGTCGGACCTTTCAAGAAAGTGTCAGGAGGGTTCACACACTTGTTCGTCGCAGTGGATAAATTCACAAAGTGGATTGAAGCAAAACCCGTTGCTACCATAATAGCGACACGACCAAAGGACTTCATCATGAGTATACTATACCGATTCGGGGTCCCTAACTGCATCATAACGGACAACAGTACTTAGTTCATGGGTGGCGTCTTTCAAGATTTCTGTGACTACTTCGGCATCAAGATCTGTTATGCCTATGTGGCACACCCACGGAGCAATGGGTAGGTCGAACATGCCAATGGCATGGTCTTACAAGGTATCAAGTCCATGATATTCGACCGATTACAACCATATGTAGGGTGGTGGGTACAAGAACTCCCATCTGTTCTCTGGTCTCTAAGAACCACGGTTAGTCGGGCAACAGGGCAATCCCCTTTCTTTCTGGTCTATGGTACTGAGACTGTATTACCAACCGAGTTGGAGTTCAGCTCTCCGCGGGTTCGGGCCTACTCAGAAGATAAATCCAATGAAAACCGACTGGTTCAACTCGATCAGTTGGAGGAAGCTAGGGACATCGCAATTATCCAGTCGACAAGTTATCTTCAAGGCCTGCGTCATTATCACTGTCAAAATGTTCGTGGCCGCGCCTTTTTGGTCGGCGATCTCGTCTTGAGAAAAATACAAACCACCAAAAACAGGCATAAACTATCCCCCTTGTGGGAAGGGCCGTTCATTATCACTGTGGTTACTCGGCTAGGCGCCTACCGACTGAAGACCGAAGACAATGCCCTAGTCAGCAACTCTTGGAATATAGAACAGCTACGTCCTTTCTATACCTGAGTTTTGTACTTTCCCACATACATATGTGTAAAATTTTCTCTGACTCACTACGTCGCTTGTTTCAACCAAGTAGTGAGTCAGGGGCTGCATGTATTATATGTGCTTTGTCAACAACATACGAGCTTGTTTTACCTAAGTTATGAAGTTTTACAATGATTATACTATTTTTGCCCGAGTATAGCTTTTTGAGGTGAACGATTTTTATCAAGTTCCTATCGATCAACTCAGCACAGACTATATAGTCGGGTAAAGCTAATGATAACTAAGGAAAACCAAGAAGTCGGCGGCATTATACATATATTTACACATGTCTTTATAAAAGCTTTATACACACTGACTGCATAATGGTTTGTTCTTACATTCCTAGGTCCTTTGCGATCGACTCTGCAGTTGGCCTCACCTCTGTTGATCAACCCCAATGCTTCCTCAGGTGTTGTCTCTTCGGCAAACCCCTCACCAATGGCCTCGAGGTCTACCCTAGGGTAAATCGACTTGGTCATGGCAAGGGTCTGGGCCACGCCGACAGCAACGCGCTCATCCGAGTACTTTTTCAAGATACTCGGGGCATTGGTAAGACACGCCTGCACCTGCGAGACTGTATTGGAGCTGGTCCCAATGTGGTGAGGATCCATGATGTCAAGGAGACCTTTCACGGATTCAGTAAGAATTTCCTGTGCCTCCTTGATGACTTTAATCTCCTCTGCAAAGGCTTAGAATTGGGTTTGGGCATTGGCTCTTGAAGCTGCTTGGATTCATTGACAAGTATACTTGTTAGCCAAGGCTACAGTCGGAGCTACAAAAGGATTGGTTAAGGTTATTGTCAGAGGGAAGGCTTACTTGCATAGTCAGTCTCTACTTTGGCTTTGGCCTTCTCCAGTTCAGTTTTAGCCTTTTCAACTTTCTTCAGCTCAAGTTCCTGTTGTTTCTTCTCCTCTGTCTGGGTCTTCAACTCGACTTCGAGGGCTGTATATCAGAATAGCCAAGAACTTGAGATTACAGTCGGGACACAACTGGGCAGTCGGGAAGACAACAAAGCTGAAGAAATATACTTGGGATTTATTTGGGAAGACAAATACAGTAGACTTACTTCTGATCTTCTCGGTTAGAGCCCACTTTTCATCCTTGAGCTGATCAACTGCTCCCTTTAGCCACATCTCCCTCTCCTGACTAGACCGTTCCAGGTTAGCTTTGGCGGCTTGGAGCTGGCCCAATCGTTGGAGATGTGGGGCAAGCTGGGTCAAGACCTTGTTCATTCTCTCTGAGCGGTCGACTATCTTCTGCTCAGAGCAAAAATAGAACAAGACAAAATCAAGAGGTAGAAAACCAATACAAGGGAGACCGTCAAGAACTCAATATGGCGAGAGTCATACCTGGACTCCCTGAGACGCGGCGATTGTGGCACGAAGAAGAACTTCGCACTCCCTCTCCGTTGTCTCCTCATCATGCTCGTAGCTTTCTGCGACTCCCTCGGGGGATACCCAGTGGAATGTTCTCGGGAACCTACGGGGAGGGGGTTCAAGCCTGGGAAGATCCACTTCATCTAAAGACGACGACATGGATGGCAACGAGGTCCTGGCTCCTAACTCGGTAGCTACTGGGGCTTTAGGGGCTTGCTCAAGGGCTGGAGCAACGGCTTCAGTACCTGCCCCTTGGTCAACCAGCACGAGTGGTCCTGCTGTCGGGACAGCTTTAGTTTCTACAATTGAGGCAGTCATCAGCTTAATAGATGAGCTTGCTGGTGTTGGCTCAGCTGGGGCTGGCTTGGCAATAGGAGCAGTCGGCATAGTTCCCTTAAGATCTATGCTGACTCACCTCCTGCACAATGAGTCAAATATCAAGACACTACAACACTGATCAAGATTTTCAGAAGATTCAAGGTTGCTTACCTCTTGGAGGTCCTGAACTTCCACGAGGGGGCTCTAGATGTCAGCAGTGGAGAGTTGCTAGCTACCGGGCTAGCCGGCGCGGCAGTTGGTAGTGGCACTGTGCCCTTGGTTGGCCCGGTCTCTGCGATGACCGACTAGGGCGTTGAATCACTCGGTGGCGCCGCTCTTTGACTCGACACTGCTGATCTCATACTCGGCGGCACCAGCCTTGGGCTCGATGTTGCTGAGCCTGGACGCATTGGTCTCGTACTTGGAGACAATGGCCTTGGACTCAGCGGCCTAGGGGCTACGCTGGTGGTATCTTTTATCTTTAAGTTCCCAGCTGCAGCACTCAGCCTGCTAGATCTCTTCTTGCCCAGGTCTTCGACAGGTTTTTTCCTAGCTCTCTTGGAGCTGGGTTGGGCAGCAGAAGGACTCAATGGCCTCTTCTTCGACTTGGCGGCCGACAAAGTTTGGGAGTCATCATCAAACTCCTCACATTCCTGCAAGTGATTCAAGCAACATACATCATACATTGTAGAGCAATCTAGGATATACATCCACAAACATTCATCACAGATGGACAGCAATTCAACAATCAGCATTTCAATATTACCTCTGGACGAGGCCTTTTCTGGCTATAAGCCACGGTGGCACACTCTGCATCTTCAGTCTCAATCACTCCATTGGGAAATAACTGAGCAAGATATCAGTCACCTTGTGCTTATCAGTCAAATCTGGGTATTCTCGATTGGGATCATTTTTTCCCTTATAGTCCCAGCCAAAGTGGCTTCTTAGTTTCAATGGCCTAATGCAGCGATTCAAGAAACATCTGGCCACCCAGGGACCAGTCAAACCAAAGCTCTTTAGCTTGTCAATTTTATCAATCAACAGATACACTTGGCCCATCTCCTCGAAACTTGGCACAGATGGCCAATTGGGCAAGACCTCTAGAGACAAACCAGACAAGGTTCAAGATCAGAGTAATAGAACCATTCTTTATGCTAACCCTTAAGGGAAGGTTTTAGAGGAACATGAAGATAAATCTTTTTCATTTCATTCCTAAGTTGAAGACCGGCTCCCCCTATCACCCGGACTTTGTTTTTGGAGGGCTGAGGTTTGATGTGGAACAGATATCTAAACAGATTGAAATGGGGTTGCACACCCAGAAAGCATTCGCATAGAGTTGCAAAGATAGATATTTGCAAGATGGAGTTAGGATTTAGATTCACCAACTCTAGCTGGTAGAAGGAAAGAAGTTGGTGCAGAAAATCCGAAGAAGGATGAGCAAGACCCCGGCCAAAGAAAGAGGTGAAGACTACAGTCTCACCAGATTGGGGCGCTGGGATTGATGCCCCTTCAGCCGGATGCCAATGGATGACTTCACAGCTCTGCAATCTCAACAGTTTCTCTAGATACTTCAACTTAGTCGAGTCGCAATCCGACATCAGCCATGTCTCAGCAGACACCTCCGTGATTTCAGAACCTCTCAGCATGACTGGAGGCAAGGAGATTTGGGGGAAATGCTATTGGGGGCTTGGAATGGACGTGGAGGAGTGGAATCACCTGAGTTTCGAATGGGAATGCTAGCAATGGCGAACCCTAGCGAGACAAGGTGCGAAATTTCAATGCGGAAGTTGGAAGACAAAGTGATTGGTGGATTGGAGAAGATGAGGGAATCTTTTCTCTCTCCCCACCTTTATAGAGCCTGTGCTGATAAGTGGGCTTGGACCTACAAATTCGGTACTGAGCCACAAGATATAAGTTTCTACAATAGCACGCTCTATCTGGGCCGCTCGCTGGCTATGTTAAAATCACAGTGCTGGTGCTACTCATAAAAACTGATTAAATAATCAGATATGCTTCATGCTAAGCCTACAGCCGGATGTATACATTCGGGTATCTGCATTATTTACCAAGTATTGAGGATATATTCTTATAAGGATCACAAGCTGGTCTCCATTAAAATTGGGGATGCATGTATCTCTCAAGTATACCTGACCACGTATTGGGTTGAAATCCATAAAGTGGTACTCGCCCTACATGCTTGGCCAACAATTGCCATGAGCAAAAATCATTCCAGCTGACATGATGCTGAAGGGTCTAACTTCCAAGTGATATACTACTCGGGAAAGACTTAAAAATATTCCAGCTGACATGATGCCGAAGAGTCTCATATACTAGTAGTGCACTACTCGGGAAAGCCTACAAGGTTAAAGATCTTTGACTTTATGTTTAATTGTTTCACAATTAAGCACAAAATTAGGGGCTACACCTAATAGGTGCACCTATTCGGCGCACATTATTCATATTTCTACATGGAGCCCTTCATAGCCTTGCTGCCAGCTGACATGAAGCAGGACTTGGGAGAACAAGCACTTGGACAAAGAGTACTCGGGAGCAATGCACTCGAGAATACTTCACCATGAAGGATGAGCACTCGGCATCAGCTGTGACTCAACTATGAAGGTCTTAGGGGCTGCTGTGGAGGCCATGGGCCCCGGGTACCTCATGACAAGCCTATGGGCCACTCGGACAGAGGATGGGTCTAGCCTTGTAGTTAGAGATATGACAGAACTCGGCAGACTTAGCCTTGTACGACAGGGAAAATACAGTCCTAGTCGGGCACGATATATCTCTAGAAGGAGATCCCTTGGTCGTAGTCTGACTGGGACTCCTACTTTGTAACCCTGTCCCCTAGTTATAAGGGGAGGCAGGGCGCCCCCTGAGGGCAGAATCATCAGGTTCACAAGAATCACCACCATACATCCTCAAAGGAAATACACCACAATTGGACGTAGGGTATTACCTCACCTTGAGGGCCTGAACCAGTATAAACTCTTTGTGTTCCTTTGCAATCCACCGAGTTTCGATCCGACGAGTAGCACTATACATCGACACTAAGAGCGGTAGACAGCTCTTCTAAACCACTCATTTGCTGCGATAATGAAATTGCGCAATATTAAGACCACAGTTTCCTATTCGAGTAACAACATCATATGTTTCTGCCAAACACAATGACATTGTGCTGTGAAAGATAGATTCCAGGATTAAATTAAAACTAAGCATAATAGTGTTAAGCTAATGCTCATGGATCCACATATCAAAAGCTTATGACTTAGTTTAAAATAAGAATTATGTTGCTGGCCAGCACAAGTGTAATGTATGCCTTTGAATAAGATACTAGATATAGGGGCGTAAGAATCAATCAACACCCAATGAAAATAAGTTGATTCTGAAAGTGCATCTAGCCCCTATGTGGGTTTTGGTGGATTAATGACAAAGCGGTTAAGGGACTAATGAGTTTATTAAGAATTGTGTAGAGATTTGTTCTAGGTTGCTTGGTGTGTGTCGATGTTTTACACCGGTAATATGATTATAGGGCTACTCGTTGGATCAAAACTCGGTGGATTGCAAAGGAACACGAGGAGGTTTATACTGGTTCAGGCCCTCGATGTGAGGTAATACCCTACGTCCAGTTGTGGTGTATTCCGTTGAGGAAGTATGATTCTGATGAATCTTTGTATGCCCTCAGGGGGTGCCCTGCCTCCCCTTATATACTGGGGGACAGGGGTACAAGGTAGGAGTCCCAGCCGAATTATAGCAAAGGGATCTCCTCTTAGAGATATAACATATCCGACTAGGACTGTATATTCCTTATCATACAAGGCAAAGTCTGCCAGGTTCTATCATATCTCTAATTACAAGGCTAGGCCCATCCTCTATCCGAGTGGTCCATATGCTTGTGATGAGGTACCCAGGGCCCATGGCCTCTAGAGCAGCCCCTGAGACCTTCATAGTTGAGTCATAGCTGATGCCGAGTGCTCATCCTCCATGGTGAAGAATGCCTGAGTACTCTTTGTCCAAGTGCTTCTTCTTCCCGAGTCCTACTTCATGTCAGCTGGCAGCGAGGCTATAAAGGGCTCCATGTAGATGTATGAATAGGGTGCGCCGAATAGGCGCACCTATTAGGTGTAGCCCCTGACTTTGTGCTTAATTGTGAAACAATTAAACATAAAGTCAAAAATCTTTAACCTTATAGTCTTTCCCGAGTAGTATACTACTGGTATATGAGACTCTTCGCTATCATGTCAACCAGAAATAATTTATAGTCTTTGCCGAGTAGCATACCACTCGTATATGAGACTCTTCAGCTTCATGTCAGCTGGAAAAGGTGTTTATAGTCTTTCCCGAGTGGCGTCCTACTCGGAAGTTAGACTCCTCAGCTTCATGTCAATTGGAAGAAATATTTATAGTCTCTCCCGAGTAGTGCACTACTCGGAAGTTAGACTCTTCAGCGTCATGTCGGCTAGAAAAATATTTGCACATGGCAATTGTTGGCCAAGCATGTAGGCCGAGTACCACTTTATGAAACTTAATCCATTATGTGGTCAGGTGTACTTGAGAGATACCTGCATCCCTATTTTTAATGAAGACCAGCTTGTGACCCTTATAAGGATATATCCTCAATACCTGGTGGAAAATACAGATACCCAAACACATGTGTTCAGCAATTAGGCCTTCATGAAGCATATCTGATTACCTCAGCGGTTCTTGTTGGTAGCACCAGCACCATGATTTTAACACAGCCAGCGAGCGGGCCACATTGAGCATGCCACTGTAGAAACTCATATCTTGGTGGCCTAGTACCGACTTTGTAAGCACAAGCCCATGAATCGGTATAGGCTCTATAAAAGGCGGGGAGAGAGAGAAAAGATTCCTTCATCTTCTCCAATCCACCAATCGTTTTGTCTTCCAGCCTCTGCGCTGAAATTTCGTCCATTCCAAGTCCCTAGTAACCTTTCCCCCAAATCTTCTCGCCCTTAACCATGTTGAGGGCTTCAGATTTCTTGGATGCGTCGGATGGGGTCTAGCCGACTTCGGATTGCGGGTTGACTAAGCTAAAGCATCTAGAGAGATTGTTGCGAATGCAGAGCCATGATGTCATCAGTTGGCATCCGGCTGAAGGTGAATCGGTTCCGTAGCCCCAAGCCAGTGAGACCATCGTTTTTGCCTCTTTTTTCGACCGGGGTCTTTCTCTTCCATCTGCCGACTTTTTCTGCCAGCTGCTTGCCTTCTAAGAACTTGAGTTGGTAAATCTGAATCCCAACTCAATCTTGCAAATTTCTATCTTTGTGACTCTGTGTAAGTGTTCCTGGGTGTGGAACCCCATTTGAATCTATTTAGACATCTATTCCACATCAAACCCTAGCCCTCCAAGAGCAAGGTCTAGGTGATTGGGGGGCCGGTATTTAGCTCAGGGGTGAAATGAAGAAGATTTATATCAATATTCCCCTGAAGTCTTCCCTCAAAGGCTGGCATAGGAAGTGGTTTTACTGTTCTGATCTTGAACCAAGCCTCCCCCCTTTTATGGGTTTGCCCCCAGTGGTTGTGTCCAACTGGTCGTTTGTGCCCAACTTTGAAGAAATGGGCCAAGTTCATATACTGATTGACAAGATCGACAAGCTAAAGAACGCCGGGCTAACTGGTCCATGGGTGGCCAGACGCTTCTTGACTCGACGCCTCAAGCCGCTGAAGTTGAGGTGCCACTTCGGCTAGGACTACAAGGGCTGAAGTGATCCTAGCCGGGAGTATCCCGACCTGTTGGACAAGCACAAGGTGACCGACATCCTGCTGGATTACATTGCCAGCGGGGTGGTCGAAACTAAAGACATAGTGCGGTCTATGGCGGCTTACAGCAAGAAGAGGCCGCGTCCAAAGGTAACTCTTGCTGATGGTATATTGTTGTCCATCTGAGATGAATGTTTGTAGATGTATGCCCAGGATCGTTCCGTGATGTGTAACATGTGTTGTTGAATTGCTTGCAGTCATGCGAGGAGTTCGATGACGACTCCCGAACTTTATCAGCCATGAAGTCAAAGAAGAAGAGGCCGTTAAGTCCTTCTACTGCCCATCCCGACTCCAAGAGAGCGGGGAAGAAGCCTGTTGAAGACCAGGGTAAGAAGAAATTCATCAGGCCGAGTGCCGCAACTGGGAGTCTGAAAATCAAAGACACCACCAGCACAGCTCCCAGGCCACGGAGTCCCAGATCGGGACCAGCGCAGTCAGGCTCAGCAACATCGAGCCCAAGAAGAGCGGTGCCAAGTACAAGGTCGGGTCAAGTGCTGCCGGGCTCAGCAACATCGAGCCCAAGGATGGCGCCGCCGAGTACCCTAGCGCCCCAGCCGGCCACACCAAGAGCCGGGCCGACCAAGACTGAAATGCCACCAATGACCGCCGAGCCATCCAGCTCGATAGCCGGCAGTCCTCCAATGCCAACACCAGGAGCCCTCGGGTGGAAGTTCAAATTCTCCAAGAGGTATGTGACTCTGAGCCTTCCGAAAGTCCTGTTCAGCATTGTGGTGTGTTGATACTTAGCTCTTCATGCAGGAAATGGGCCAATATCGATCTCAAGGAGACCACACCGGCTACTCCTGTTGTCGAGCTGGCCCTAGCCAAACCAACGCCAGTGAGCATATCTGCTGAGCCGGTGGCCGTCTCGGTTGCAGAAACTGAGGTCGTCTCGACTGTAGAGCTGCCGACACCAGCCGACCAAGGGGCTAACATTGAGGTTGTCGCCCTAGCCCCTGAGCATATCACTGAAGCCCCAGCAGCCGCTGAGTTAGGAGCCAGGAACCCGTCGCTGTCCTTGTCGTCGTCGTTGTCTTCAGAAGGGCCGGACCTCCCCAGGCTTGAGGCTTCTCCCCGCAGATACCTGAGGACGTTCTGCTAGGTAGCCCCTGATGGAACTACGAAGAGTTATGAGCACAATGAAGTGGCAGTGGAGGGGGAACATGAAGTCTTGCTTAGTGCCATAATCGCCACGTCCCGGGGGTCCAGGTATGATTTCCGCCCTACTGAGTTCTTGTCAGTCTTCTTTGTATGAGTATCATGATGCTTGACTCTTCTTTGCTCTGTTTTGCTTTGAGCAGAAGATTGTCGACCGCTCGAAGAAGATGAATGAGGTCCTGAACCAGCTCACCCCCCAACTCTAGCAATTAGGCCAGCTCCAAACCTCGAAGGACGAATTGGAGCGGTTGAGCCAGGAGAGGGAGATTTGGCTGAGGGGAGCTATTGACCAGCTCAGGGATGAGAACTGGGCTCTGGCCAAGAAGATCGGAAGTAAGTCTTCCGTATTTGTCTTCCTAACTAAATCCCATGCATATTTCTCCAACTTTGTTGTTTCCCGACTCCCCAATTGTGTCCTAACTGCAATCTCGGGTTCTTGACCATTCTGATATGCAGCCCTCGAAGCTGAGGTGAAGACCCGAACAGAGGGGGAATCCAAGCTGAAGGAGGCCGAGAAGGCCAAAGCTGAGCTCGAGAAGGACAAGGCCGACTTGGAGAAGGCCAATGCCAAGCTCGAGAAAGAGAAGGATGAACTGGAAAAGGCCAAAGCCAAATGGGAGGCCGACTATGAAAGTAAGTCTCCACTCTGACAATGATCTTGACCAATCCCCTAGGTACTCTGTCTGCAGTTCTGCCTAACAAGTTTACTCTGCTAGAGCCAATGCCCAAATCTAGTTTCAAGCTTTTGCAGAGGAGATAAAAGTCATCTAGGAGTCACGGGATATCCTTGTTGAGTCCGTGAAAGGGCTCCTTGACGTAATGGACCTTCACTATGTGGGAACCAGCTCCAACACAATCTCCCAGGTGCAGGCACACCTTAATGAAGCCCTGAGCATCCTGAAGAGGTACTCGGACGAGCGTGTTGTAGTTGGTGTGGCCCAAACCCTGGCATGACCAAGTCAATCTACCCCAGGGTAGATATTGAAGCCATCGAAGAGGGATTCGCTGAGGAGACGACACCTGAGGAGGCGCTGGAGTTGATAACCCAGGCGAGGCTGACTGCAGAGGTGATCACCCGAGACCTAGGTATGTAAGAGCAATCCATCATGCAGTCGGTGTATATAAGTTTTTGTAAGGACATGTGTAAATATATGTGCAATGCCACCAAGCTCTAAGTTTTTATTTAGTTGTCATTAGCTTTACTAGACTATGTAGTCTACGCCGAGTTACTCTATAGGAACATAATAAAATTGTTCACTGCAGAAAGCTCTACTCGGGCAAACATAACAAAGTCGTTGCAAAACTTCGTAACTTAAGCAAAACAAGCTCGTATATTATTGACAAAGCACATATAATACATGCAGCCCCCGACTCACTACTCGATTGGAACAAGCGGCGTAGTGAGTCAGAGGAAAACTGTATACATAAGAAAGTATAAAACTCAGGTATAGAAAGGATGTAGCTGTTCTATATTCCATGAGTTGCTGACGAGGGCACCGTCTTTAGTCTTCAGTCGGTAGGCGGCTGGTCATGTAACTTCTGCGATAATGAATGGCCCTTCCCATATTGGGGATAGTTTATGCCTGTCTTTGGTGGTTTGTATTTTTCTCAAGATGAGATCCCTAACCAAAAACGTGGGGCCATGGACATTGCAACTGTGATAATGACGCAGGCCTTGAAGATACCTTGCCGACTGGATTATTGCGATGTCCCTCGCTTCTTCCAACTGATCTAGCTCGACCAATCGGGTGTTGTTGGATGTGTCTTCTGAGTAAGCCTGAACTCGCGGAAAGCCAAACTCTAACTCGGTTGGTAGCACGGCCTTGGCACCATAGACTAGAAAGAAGGGGGATTGCCCTGTTGCCCGACTAACCGTGGTTCTAAGAGACCAGAGAACAGATAGGAGTTCTTGTACCCACCGGCCCGCATATGGTTATAGTCGGTCGAATATCCTTGTCTTGATGCCTTGTAAGACCATGCCATTGGCATGCTCAACCTGCCCATTGCTCTGCGGATGTGCCACAGAAGCATAACAGATCTGAATGCCAAATTCGTCACAGAAATTTTGAAAGACGCCGCCCGTGAACTGAGTGCCGTTGTCTGTTATGATGCGGTTAGGAACCCTAAATCGGTATAATATACTCATGATGAAGTCCTTTGCTCATGCCGCTGTTATGGTAGCAACGGGTTTTGCCTCAATCCACTTCGTGAATTTATCCACTGCGACGAACAAGTGTTTGAACCCTCCTGGCGCTTTCTTGAAAGGCCCGACCATGTCAAGCCCCCATACTGCAAAGGGCCAAGAGATTGGATTGTTTGGAGTTCTTGGGCTGGGAGATTTGTTTGTCTTGCGTAGAACTAACAACCCTCGCATGTGCGAACAATGTCTTTAGGATCTGTTACTGCTGTTGGCCAGAAAAATCCATGCATGTAAGCCTTTTCAACTAACATCCTGGATGCGGTGTGGTTGCCACATATGCCCGAGTGGATCGATCGCAGGATCTGCTTGCCCTCCTCAGTTGTGACGCAGCGCATGAGGACACCGGATGCACTTCTGTGGTACAGGTCTTCTCTGACAACTAGGAAACATTTGCTTCGACGTTTGATTTGTTCGGCTTCGCTGCGATCTTCTGGGAGTTCATCATCCAGGAGGAATTTGAGAACGGGAGTCCGCCAATCGTTGGATATGATCAGTACTTCGTCTGTTGCCGAGGTAGGTTCGCCTCCCGACTGCTCTAGCACTAGTTTCTTCTTGACTGACGGCTCCATGAGTTGCTCGACAAAGATCCCAGTCGGGACCACTTCTCGCTTGGATCCCATGTTTGCCAATTCGTCTGCAGCATCATTGTATTGCTGTAGGACGTGTGTTATCTCTAGCCCGTCGAACTTGTTTTTCAGCTTTCGAACCTCCTAACAGTACGCCGCCATGGTGTCCTCGAGACATGTCCAGTCTTTTATGACTTGGTTGACCACGAGTTGGAAATCTCCACGCACAACCAGTCGATGGATGCCGAGTGATATAGCAATGCGGAGCCCGTGGATGAGTGCCTCGTACTCGGTGATGTTGTGGGAAGCCGGGAAGTGGATCTAGAGAACATACTTGAGTTTTTCGCTGGTGGGGGACGTTAGTACGATGCCGGCTGATGCGACTGGGCGCCCGATCTTCCGATAGGTTCGATTTGGCGACGTGTGGACGTTCATGTTTTGAGGCTTCCAATCAGTAGATCGTCACCTCGCACTCGCTACACCCGCGCGTCTTGTCGTTATCGGCCACGCTCTCACGCAGTCGACCTAACCATAAAGGTTTTGCTCCTGGAAACAATCGAAGAAATTTGCAAGAACAAAGAAAACACAACCTGAATTGTAGATGAATGTTTAGCACACAAAGTTGGGTTTCTACAAACCAATCTAGACGGTGAAACTGCAATGGCAGAATAATCTAAGCAAAACCCGACTCTAAACAATGATGGCTACTGAATATATATGAATTGGGATGTCCTAGGGTTAGCCCTAGAGCGCACACCCCTTAGGCTTAACCCACGACACAATTACAAGGCCCAAGGCCCAAAACAGAGTCGGACTTGAAAAGATATGTGTCTTGTTTTGATGATTTCGGACAGATCAGGAGGAATTTTGATGTGAAACCAAAACCATCTGAAAGTAGACTTCATAAGCTTTCCAACAAGTACTTGTAGACCCTATAACTCCTTCTGGATCAAAAGTTACGGCCGTTTGAAGTTGACGCTGTCTCCCAGCCCGAAACTGAATCGGTCTCGGGAATAGGAGTTTGCTTGCACTTGTTGTCTCTAATTTAATATGTGGTTTCTTGACCTATTCTCCATGGTCTTCTCCCAGGTTCCTAATAACAATAAAATCATCACAAGAATTAAATAGCATGCCATTCATAGAAATATTTCCATTTAAGCTTAGGAACGCATTCACCTGGCGATTAAGTTGACGGGCACGTGCGCGAGTAATTGGTCCTTGGATCTGTAGCACATCTAGTTCAACATGAGGAGGTTGTAAGTGTGTATCTAAAGAAGTGATGTCCTCATCACCGGTCCCAGCACCGCCGATCCTTAGAGAACCATCAAAGTACACTGTCCAATACTCTAGCTTAGCTATTGATGTAGGCATCTAAACTTCTATCCACTCGGCCATGAAGTCGGCTAGAGCTTGTGATGTGATTGCTATCCGTGGCTGAAAGGTGATGTCGAACGCCATCAACTCGAGCACCCATTTAGAGATTCGACCGCTGGCCTCGCGGTTATGCAGGACGTCCCCGAGTGGATACGATGTGACCACCGTGACTTGATGCGATTGAAAATAGTGCACCAACTTCCGGACAGTGATGAGTAGGCCATAGAGCAGCTTCTGGACCTACGGATATCTCATCTTTGAGTCGGCTAGGACCTCGCTGACAAAGTAGACTGGCCGTTGTATCTTCTGTGTATGACCCGGTTCAGATCGCTCGACCACCAATACAGTGCTGACTACCTGAGTGGTTGCCACCAGATATAGCATTAATGGCTCTTGGGGCATGGGTGACGCCAACAAGGGAGGTGATGTGAGAAATTTCTTGAAGTCTTCGAAGGCTTGCTGGGCTTCAGGAGTCCATTGGAAATTGTCTGCTTTCTTCAATAGATTGAAAAAGGGCATGCCTTGTTCGCCTAGTCGGGAAATAAATCGGCTGAGTGCCGCCATGTAGCCTGTCAGCTTCTGGATGTCCTTCTGGCTAGTCGGGGGTGCCATGCTCATAATTGCATTGACTTTCTCCGGGTTGGCCTCGATGCCGCGATGCGATATGATGAAGCCGAGTAGCTTGCCGGATGGCACACCGAAGACGCACTTTTTCGGGTTTAACTTCATCTTGAATCTTCGAAGATTTTGGAAGGTTTCTTCCAAGTCAGCGATGAGGTCTTCTTTGGACCTGATCTTGATCACCACGTCATCGATGTAGGCCTCCACGTTACGCCTGATCTGAGTGTGTAGACATCGCTGAATTGCGTGTTGATTCGTTGCTCCAGCGTTTTTCAAATCGAATGGCATAGTGATGTAGCAGTATGCGCCAAACAGCATGATGAAAGACGTCTTTAGGCAGTCCTCCTCCTTTAGGCTGATTTGGTGGTATCCCAAGCAATAGTCAAGAAAGCTGAGAAGTTCGCACCCCGCGGTTGAATCCACCACCTAATCTATTCTCGGTAGACCAAACGGATCCTTGGGGCATGCCTTGTTTAGATTGGTGTAGTCAACGCACATGCCCCATTTACCGTTTTTCTTCCGGACCAAAACTGGGTTTGCCAGCCAGTCCGGGTGGTAGACCTCTTTGATGAACCCGGCTGCGAGGAGCTTGGTGATCTCCTCCCGAATAGCATCTTTTCGGTCCTGTGCGAAGCGCCGTAGCCGTTGCTTGACTGGCTTGGCGTCTGTCTTGACATTGAGGGCATGCTCGATCACCTCCCTTGGTACGCCCGGCATGTCGGACGCTTTCCATGCGAAGATATCTTTGTTGGCTTGAAGGAAGGTGACAAGCGCGTTTTCCTATTTGGGGTCAAGTCTGGTCCTGACTAGAGCAGTCTTGGAGGGGTCAGAAGGGTCCAGGGGGATCTTCTTCGTGTCAGAGTCCGCTGAAATTCCTGACTTTACTGCTTTTTTTGCCAAAACTTGGTCATCTTCGACTTCAGTTGTGACGGCTTGCCAAATGCAGTTGCGTCCGACTGCCGCCTCTTGCGATTGAGCCAACTCGTAGCTCTCCTTGTCATAGGTGAAGGCTTGCTTGACATCGCTGCGAAGGGAGAGAACTCCGGCTAGCCCGGGCATCTTGAGCACCATGTAGGTATAGTGCGGTATCGCCATGAATTTGGCGAGCACTGGTCTTCCGAGTATCGCGTGATACGCGGTCTCAAAGTCGGCGACCTCAAAGCAGATATTTTCTGTGCGGAAATTATCCCGTGTGCCGAAGGTGACCGGCAAGGTTATCTGTCCGAGGGGGGTTGAAGACAGGCCAGGAATTATCTCGTGGAAGGGCGCCGTACTCGGCCGTAGTTGTAAACAAGGAATCTTCATCTCATCCATACTTTTGGTGAACAGAATGTTGAGCGCACTACCTCCATCTATGAGGACCTTCTTCAGCTTGATATTTTTGGCGACCGGGTCCAGGACGAGTGGGTAGCATCCCGGGTGTGAAACCCTATCTGGATGATCTGCGTGGTTGAATGTGATGGACATCTCTGACCAGCACAAATACTGGGGGCGTCTGCTGTAGAGACCGCATTGGCGTCATGTGCCATAAGCTTCTGCTTTCTCTTGGACTCATACGTAGATAGCCCTCTGAAGATATGGTTAAGCTCGGCCTGGGGATCTTGAAAATCGTTGGCCGGGCCTGAATCTGGCTTGTCTTTGTCCTTGTCGGCGCCAGATGATGAAGCCTGCTCGGAGGCAAACTTCTTGAGCATGAAGCAGTCTTTGGCCGCGTGTTTACCCTTGGGGTGGAAGAGGCAAGGCCTGTTCATAACCTTCTGGTACTCGTTGTTCCTTGGTGGTCGCGACCGGGTCCGCTCCATGTTAGCCACCTGTTAACGCCAAAATTTGGTAAGGCCCTATGTCAGATTCGGTCAAAGGGGAAATTGCAGTCAACTGGCGGAAATTGATCCAGAAGAGACCGATTCCAGGAGGGAGCCGTGAAGACCGCTGTTTGGCAGTTATTTACTATACCCATTAATTAGGCAAGTGTTTATCTTTAGGAAACCTGACCTCGTGTCCGGTCAGGTCTTGTTAAAGTTTTCTGTTATAATTAGGAAATCATGTACCGTGTCCAATAAGGACTCGTGTAACTCGGGGTATAAATACGTACGCCCGGGGACCTTGTAAATTATCACTCGATCAATACAACTTCGGCGCATCGCCACCCTTCCGACGGGATCTTGCTTCTCGAGCCGGGCTGCATCGGTTAGGTCCGAACTCCTGCGAGAGGGTAAGTCTCGTCACCCTGCCTACCTATCGGCTAGGACTTCCTCGGTTAGGTCCGATATTCTAGTCGGTTTATGGTAGTCGGCTTACCACGATATATTTAGTTTATCTATGGCTACATCAGTTCAGTTTGATCTCATAGATTGATTAGGTATATCACATCACGCGTGCATAGATCGTATCGGCTTGCTGGAAGCGGTTTATCATCAGTTTGTGCTGCATCGGTTAGGTCCGACCTACTAAACTGCTAGCGATAAATCGCTCCTGCTAGGTCGATACTTTATGTGCAAGCGTCTTATCAGAGTGTATAGCCGGTAAGTTATCATGTTTTAGCATCACGATCGCATCAGATCTATCGGCTTATCGAGATCTCGTTATTATTATCAGTCTGTGCTGCAACGGTTGGGTCCGATCTACTAGACTGAATAATAACGTTACTCTTAATAAGCCGATGGATTTTATGCGATGTTGTTATCGGAGTGCTTAGCCGATAAGATATCCTTTATTAGATATAGCCAATTATGCTGCTTGCTTTGTTATACATTCTTGCCTGCATTACTGTTATGATCGGCTAAGGGCTAGCCGATTGGTTTACTCTGCCAATCCGAGTACGAGCACAAGCATGTTCCTGGGCACGACCTCAGTCAAGTTCCCGGGCACGACCTCAGGTGAGGGTCCGGGCACGAGCATAGGTAAAGACTCGGGCACGGATACGGACGGCGGATGAAGATCCCAGGAGCCGATGTGAGCAAGGGCCCGGGCACAGGCGCGGGCAGTATCTTCACAGCAACACCAGTAACTTTACACTATGATCAGCTGGAGTTCCTTTAGTTTATTTTACTCATGCATTCTGCTTGTTTATTTTACCAAGTTTATAGCCGGTTTTTGAACATCCTTTCGATGATCGGCTAGCACAATACTTGTTTATTATTATGTCATTGCTTTTGCCGTCATCGGCTTTTAGCCGATGTATAAGTGCTACAGTGCGTATCGGCCATCGGTCGATGAGATGAGTCCAAGCTGGCTTCTAGCCGATTGGCTCACGAATTTGACGTCTTTTCTCCTTGTCAATTGCAGGGTCAAATTGACTGGCATGCCTACGAACCTCAAGATTTTAGGACCTGCACTGGAGTGAAGCAAATCTCCCAGGCCTTCGCGTGTCTCCCAGACGCCGGACGGCCCCCAACGGGTTTTCGCCGTCAACACCACCTCGTTGTCCGACTTTCGCTTGCGGCTGCTGGATTTGTTCTGTGATGGCTTATTGTGGAGGCCATGGGCCCCGGGTACCTCATTACCAGTACATGGGCCACTCGGATAGAGGATGGGCCGGACCATGTAATTAGAGATAAGATAGCACCCGGCAGGCTGTACCTTGTATAATAAGGAAACATAGTCTTTGTCAGATAGGATTCTATCTCTAAGAAGGAAATCCCTTGGTCGTATCCGACTGGGATCCTTATCATGTACCCCTGTCCCCTAGTATATAAAGGGAGGCAGGGCGCCCCTCAGAACAAGAACAACTAGATCATCGATCTACATACACCTTAGAGGAATAACACCTCAACTGGACGTAGGGTATTACCTCATCTTGAGGGCCTGAACCAGTATAATTCTTTTGTGTTCCTCTGCAGTCCACCGAATTCACCCTCGCCGAGTAGCCCCATAGTTTTATTGCCGGTGCAAAGCATCGACAGTTGGCGCGTCAGGTAGGGGCCTCTGGCAAATTTCTCATCTGAAGATTCGATGGATTCAATCAACGGAGTCGACAGCAACGAGTTCTTCCCTGGAGATGCAATTACCTTCGGAAGCTTAGACTTCACCGCCGATCAATTCGGCAATCTCACCCTGGCTGAAGTAGATCCGATCTTGCCAGCCGGGGAACCAGCTGACGTTGCGCCAGTCGGCATGCAGGACACCGCCGACTCCTTCCGCGACTTCCTGCGGCAGTCCTTCACATCGCCGAACATCGGGACAACCCTCTCCTTCGGCGTCCGGCTTGCGCTAGGCCTTGAGCTAGCCCGAGTTGGGCCGAGAAGGGAAGAGGTCGTCAACTTCCCGAACAACTCCGGCGACACTGCGCATCTTTACCCTGCGCAGCAAACCCGATCTCCAGCGATTCAGTTTGGACACGGCCAAGCGCCGTTTCAGATTGGATCTAGAGAGGTCGGAGTCGTTCTCACTCTGATAAACTATTCGGAGTCCGACACCAAGTCGGACAGCGGTTCGAGCGCTAGCTCGGACTTTAATTCGGCAAGCTTCCCCCTCTCCCGCGAGATCTTCATGGCTTCAACACCACCCTCCGAGGTACGCCGACTACAAGAGGAGCGACAAGAGGAGGCGCGCCGGCTACAACAAGAGGAGGCCAACCGCGAAGCCCGCAACAACGAGCTGCGCGAGGCTGGGCGAGTCGCTCAGCAACAGATCCTCCAAACCAAGATCGGCGACCACGACGTCTTCGTCACGCCACAACAGAACGTTGTGGCCGCAGTGACTCTGCTGGACACACTCCAGCTCGGGGCCGATCACCAGGCCACCCCAACTATCGCCAAGATCAAGGCGATGATCACAGCTGCTGCCTGTCAGCAGCAACAGCAGTCGGGCGACACCGCTATACCGACCAATCAGCCGAGTTCTCCGGCGGCAGGCTCATCCGCATCAGCACGACGATGGGCGGCCGGCTCCAGTCGGCAACGCGAAGAGTCCCGGCAAACAACGCTCGGCAATACCAATAATGATAACCGGCGGCGTCGCCGATACGACCGCCGACCCAATCAGGACCTCCGAGTTCGACTGCACCGGGACCACCGCCACACCCTAAACGCCCAACGCGAACAACGCGAAGAAGATGAACGCCGCCGACTGGAAGACGAAAATGAGCGCTTCGGCCTCCACCATGAGCGACTACATCGCCAAGATCGGAGTCGGAGCCCTCACGAAGACGAAGGAATTCCAGCCTTCACTCGGGAGCTACAGGACGTCTTGTGGCCGACTGGCTTTAAGCCCACCGGGATCGAAAAGTACGACGGCAAGACAAACCCCGAGTCCTGGCTCACCGTCTACACCCTAGCAGTTCACGCTGCTGGTGGCGATAGCAGAGTCATGGCTAACTACCTCCCAGTCGCGCTAGCCGACTCGGCGAGGACATGGCTGACAGGCCTCCCAAGGCGGTCGATTGGTTCCTGGGGACAACTCAGGGAGCGGTTCATCGCTAATTTCCAGGGGACCTACGACAGACCCGCTTCGGAGCATGATCTTTATCAACTGCACCAGAAGAAAAACGAGTCCTTGCGTGAATTCATCAAAAGGTTCTCCGAGAAGCGCAACCAAATCCCAACGATCAAAGACGAAGCCGTCATCGCCGCCTTTCGCAAAGGGGTAAAAGACGCTCCGCTTATCGCAAAATTCACTCGGAAGCCACCATCCACAGTCCGGGCGCTCTTCGACATGGCCAATAAATACGCCGACTCAGCCGAAGCACTCGCCGAGGCCTTTGACGAAAAGAAGGAGCCCCGACAAAAAGAACAGAAGGCGAAAGCCGACAACGAGCCATCTCAAAACAAGTCCGGCAGTCGTAAACGGAAGTCGGACAACGAGGTGGCCAACATGGAGCGCAGCCGGTCGCGGCCCCAGCGGAACAACGACTACCAGAAAGTCATGAGCGGGCCATGCCCCTTTCACCCCAAGGGAAAGCACGTGGCCAAAGACTGCTATATGCTCAAAAAGTTTGCCTCCGAGCAGACTTCATCATCTAGCGCCAACAAGGACAAAGAGAAGCCAGACTCGGGTCTGGCTGACGACTTCCAAGATCCTCAAGCCAAGCTCAACCATATCTTCGGGGGACCACTCGCGTACGAGTCCAAGCGCAAACAAAAGCTTTCAGCACGCGACATCAACACGGTCTCTACGGCCGACGCCCCCCAATACCTGCGCTGGTCAGAGATGGCCATCACCTTCAATCGCGCAGATCACCCAGATTGGGTTTCCCACCCGGGACGCTATCCACTCGTCCTGGACCCGGTCGTCAAAAATATTAGGCTGAAGAAAACCCTCATAGACGGAGGCAGCGCGCTCAATATCTTGTTCGCCAAAACTTTGGACGAGATGAAAATTCCTCGTTCAGAACTACGGCCGAGCACCGCACCCTTCCACGGGATAATTCCCGGCCTGTCATCAATTCCACTCGGACAGATAACCCTGCCGGTAACCTTCGGCACGCGGGATAATTTCCGCACAGAAACTATCTGCTTCGAGGTCGCCGACTTCGAGACCGCGTACCACGCAATACTCGGACGACCGGCACTCGCCAAATTTATGGCGATACCGCACTATACATACATGGTGCTGAAGATGCCCGGACCAGCAGGAGTCCTCTCCCTCCGCAGCGACGTCAAGCAAGCCTTCACCTACGACAAGGAGAGCTATGAACTGGCCCAATCACAAGAGGCGGCAGTCGGACGCGACAACATTCGGCAAGCCGTCACATCTGAAGTCGAGCAAGGTCAAGTTCCGGCTAAAAAAGCAGCGAAGTCGGGAATCTCAGCGGACTCCGACACGAAGAATATCCCCCTGGACCCTTCCGACCCCTCCAAGACTGCTCTAGTCGGGACCGGACTCGACCCCAAATAGGAAGACGCGCTCGTCACCTTCCTCCAAGCCAACAAGGATATCTTTGCGTGGAAACCGTCCGATATGCTGGGCGTACCAAGGGAGGTGATCGAGCACGCCCTAAACATGAAGACAGACGCCAAGCCAGTCAAACAACGGCTGCGGTGCTTCGCTCAAGACCGCAAAGATGCCATCCGGGAGGAAATTACCAAACTCCTCGCAGCCGGGTTCATCAAAGAGGTCTACCACCCGGACTGGTTGGCAAACCCAGTTCTGGTCCGGAAGAAAAACGGTAAATGGCGCATGTGCGTCGACTATACCGACCTCAACAAAGCGTGCCCCAAGGACCCATTTGGTCTTCCTCGGATAGATCAGGTGGTTGACTCCACGGCAGGGTGCGACCTACTCAGTTTTCTCGACTGCTACTCGGGATACCATCAAATCAGCCTGAGGGAAGAAGACTGCTTGAAGACATCTTTCATCACACCGTTTGGAGCGTACTGCTATATCACAATGCCGTTCGGTCTGAAGAACACGGGCGCAACCTATCAAAGAGCTATTCAGCGGTGTCTGCACACTCAGATCAGACGCAACGTGGAAGCCTACGTCGATGATGTGGTGATCAAGACCAAGTCTAAAGAAGACCTCATTGCTGACTTGGAAGAAACCTTCCAAAACCTTCGAAGATTCAAGATGAAGTTGAACCCGGAAAAATGCGCCTTCGGCGTTCCATCCGGAAAGTTACTCGGCTTCATCATCTCGCACCGCGGCATTGAGGCCAACCCGGAGAAAGTCAACGCCATCAGGCACATGGCACCCCCGACTAATCTCAAAGACGTCCAGAAGCTAACAGGCTGCATGGCGGCACTCAGCCGGTTTATCTCCCGACTGGGCGAACGGGGCATGCCCTTCTTCAAGCTACTCAAAAAGACTGACAACTTCCAATGGACTCCGGAAGCCCAGCGAGCCTTCGAAGACTTCAAACAGTTCCTTACATCACCCCCCGTGTTGGCGTCACCTCTGCCCCAGGAACCGCTAATGCTATATCTGGCGGCAACGACACAGGTAGTCAGCACGGTGCTGGTGGTTGAACGACCCGAACAGGGTCATATTCAAAAAATACAACGGCCAGTCTACTTCATCAGCGAGGTCCTTGCCGACTCCAAAACGAGATATCCGCAAGTCCAGAAGCTGCTATATGGCCTACTTATCACAGTCCGGAAGCTGGTGCATTATTTCCAAGCACACCAGGTCATGGTGGTCACAGCATTTCCACTCGGGGATGTCCTTCATAATCGCGAGGCCACTGGCCGAATCGCTAAATGGGCACTCGAGCTGATGGCATTTGACATCACCTTCCAGCCGCGGACAGCAATCAAATCTCAAGCTCTAGTCGACTTCGTGGCCGAGTGGACAGAAGTCCAACTGCCTACACCAACAGCAAAACTAGAATACTGGACAATGTACTTCGACGGTTCTTTACAGATCGGGGGCGCCGGGGCCGGAGTCATATTGACATCCCCCACTGGTGAAAAATTAAAGTACGTTCTACAAATCCACTTCCCGGCTTCCCACAACGTCGCCGAGTACGAGGCACTCGTCCACGGGCTCCGCATCGCTATATCACTCGGCATACGTCAACTAGTTGTGCGCGGCGACTCTCAACTCGTGGTAAACCAAGTCATGAAGGACTGGACCTGCCTCGACGACACCATGGCGGCATACTGTCAGGAGGTCCACAAGCTGGAAAACAAGTTTGACGGGCTGGAAATCACACATGTCCTGCGCCAATACAACGACGCGGCAGACGAGCTGGCCAACATGGGATCCAAGCGAGAAGCAGTTCCAACAGGAATCTTTGTCGAGCAACTCATGGAGCCATCAGCCAAGAAGAAACCGGCACCAGATCAGTCGGGAGGCGAGCCTACCCCGACCACCGATGAGGTGTTGCACATATGTCAAGACTGGAGGACTCCTGTTGTCAAATTTCTCACGGACAACGAACTCCCAGAAGATCGCAGTCAAGCCAAGCAAATAAAGCGTCGGAGCAAAGGCTTCCTGCTAGTCGGAGAAGACCTGTACCGAAGGAGCGCATCCGGTGTCCTCATGAGCTGCGTCACCACCGAGGAGGGCAAGCAGATTCTGCACTCGATCCACTCGGGCATCTGTGGAAACCATGCCGCATCCAGGACGTTAGTCGGAAAGGCTTACCGACAGGGATTTTTCTGGCCCACAGCAGTAACAGACGCCAAAGACATCGTTCGCAAGTGCGAAAGCTGCCAGTTCTTCGCAAGACAAACAAATCTCCCAGCCCAGGAACTCCAAACTATCCCCATATCCTGGCCATTTGCAGTATGGGGGCTCGACATGGTCGGGCCTTTCAAGAAAGCGCCAGGGGGTTCACACATCTACTCGTCGCGGTGGATAAGTTCACCAAGTGGATTGAGGCTAAACCCGTCGCAACAATTACAGCGGCACGAGCAAAGGACTTCATCATGAGTATATTATACCGTTTCGGAGTCCCTAACCGCATCATCACCGACAATGGTACTCAGTTCGCGGCGGGCCTATTCCAAGATTTCTGCGACAATTTCGGCATCAAGATCTGCTATGCATCTGTGGCACACCCGCGGAGCAACGGGCAGGTTGAGCGAGCCAACGGTATGGTCTTACAAGGCATCAAAGCCAGGATATTCGACCGACTACAACCATATGCGGGCCGGTGGGTACAAGAACTCCCATCTGTTCTTTGGTCTCTCAGAACCACGGTTAGTCGGGCAACAGGGCAATCCCCTTTCTTCCTGGTCTACGGTGCCGAGGCTATGCTACCTACCGAGTTACAGTTCGGCTCTCCACGAGTCCGGGCCTACTCAGAAGACGACTCCAACAATACCCAACTGGTCGAACTAGATCAGCTGGAAGAAGCAAGAGACACCGCAACTATCCAGTCGGCAAGGTATCTTCAAGGCCTACGCCACTACCACAATCGCAATGTCCGTGGCCATGCCTTTTTGGTCGGGGATCTCGTCCTACGGAAAATACAAACCACCAAAGACAGGCATAAACTATCCCCAATCTGGGAAGGGCCGTTCATTATAGCCGAGGTCACGCGGCCAGGCGCCTACCGACTGAAGACCGAAGACGGTGCTCTCATCAGCAACTCATGGAACATAGAACAGCTACGTCCTTTCTATACCTGAGTTCTATAATTTTCATGTGTACAGTTCCTCTGACTCACTACGTCGCTTGTATCAACCAAGTAGTGAGTCGGGGGCTGCATGTTTATATGTGCATTGTCAATAACATACGAGCCTATTTCACTTTGGTTATGAAGCCTTACTATGACTGTCACGTTTGCCCGAGTGCAGCTTCCTACTTTGAACGTTTCTATTAGGTTCTGACAGGCTAACTCGGTGCATACTACACGTCCAAGTAAAGCTAATGACAACCGAAAAATAAGCTTGGCGGCATTGCACACATATTTACACATACTTGTTTACGCAAGTATATATATTCCGACTACATAAACATGTTGCCCTTACAGACCCAGGTCTCGGGTAATTATCTCTGCAGTCGGCTTCGCCCGGGCGATCAGCTCCAGCGCCTCCTCTGGCGTCGTCTCTTCGGCAAACCCCTCCCCGATGGCTTCAATATCCGCCCTAGGGTATAAGGATTTGGTCATCGCCAAGGTATGGGCCACGCCGGCGACAACATGCTCATCCGAGTACCTTTTCAAGGCACTCGGGGCATCCTCGAGACGCCCCACTATCTGAGGGATTCTGCTGCAGCTGGTTCCCACCGGGCGGGGGTCTATAAGGTCAAGGAGACCTTTCACGGACCCGGCGAGGGCCTCCCGTGACTCCCTGATCAACCTTATCTCCTCTGTGTAGAACTGATACTGGGCCCGGACATTGGTTCTCATGTCTGCCCAGATCAGCCGGCAAGTAAGCTTGTCAAATTTGGCTACGCGCAGGACAGCTAATGATTTGGCTGAGATCACAGTCGGGTTGGGGACTTACTTTCGTAGTCGGCCTCCCACCCGGCCACGGTCTTCTCCAGTTCAGCCTTCTCCTTACCGAGCTTAACGACGGCCTTTTCCAACTCGGACTTCTCCCGGTCAAGCTCGGTGTTCGCCTTTGTCAGGTCGGCCTTGACCTTCTCGAGCTCGGCCCTGGCTTCTTCGGCCTCCTTCAGCTACGATTCCCTCTCTGTTCGGGTCTTTAACTCCGCTTCGAGGTCTACACCACAGATTAGCCAAGAGCTCAACCGTGCAGTCATGACACAACTGGGCAGTCAGGAACAACGTGGCTGGATGAATACATCAACGGTTCAGTCAGGAAGATATACTCGAGGATTTTACCTCTAATCTTTCCGGCCAGGGCCCATGTCTCCGCCCTGAGCTGATCGGCGCCACTCCTCAGCCAGGCCTCCCTCTTCGCATGACGCCCCTCCGTCTCGGCCTTTAAGGCCCAGAGTTGTTCCAACTCGGCGAGGTGGGGAGCTACTTCGACCAAGATTTCCACCATCGCCTCGTTGCGGTCGACAAGCTTCTGTTCGGAATAAAGGACGGAGTCAAACTTCGGAACAAGAAGGCTGCTGGAGCTCTACTACAAGAACCATACCGTGACCCCCTCGGACCCACTGATGGCGGCACGAAGCATGCTTTCGCGCTCCCTTCTCGCAGCGACTTCATCGAACCTGAAGCTTTTCACGGTATCGTCGTGGGTTGTCCACGTAAAGGTCCGGGGCATCGCACGTGGAGGAGCTTTGATCCGAGGCAGGTGTGGGATCTCCGGCGGTGGCGGCGACGGCGATGGTGACGACGATAACCACGACGGCGACGGGGTCCTGGCCTCGGCACCGCCCTCCCCCACGACTTCAGGGGCCGGCTCGGGGGCTCCGTCCGCACCTTCCGCGACGTGTGGCGCCTCGGGGGCTGGGGCCTCAGTTTTAGCAGCCACCGCTCGGTCGGGTGGCGGCAGCGGCCCTGGAGTCGGAGCCGCCTCGGTCTCAGTAACCGGGTCGGCCACCGGCTCAACAGGTGCGTTCGCGGCCGCTGGCTCGGCTGGGGCAGGCTCATCAAGTCGAGCAGACGGGTCGACCTCCTTGAGATCAATATCGGCCCATTTCCTGCACGGCGAACCAAGACATCAAGATGTTATTTCAACACACAAAGACTACAGAAGACCCGGAGCAGCGCACCTCTTGGAGAACCTCAGTTTCTTGCCGGGCGGCCCGCCCCCCGGCAGAGCGCTAGCTCCGGCAGTCGGCCCGGTCGGCGTCACCGTCGGTAGAGGCGCATCAACCCGAGTCGGCCCCGACTCTGGTATGGTCGGCTCGGGCGTCTTCACCTCAGGCGGCCTCTGCTCTAGCCGGCCCCTTGGTGGCGCCGCCGCCGGGCTCGGCAACGTTGAGCTTGAACCCGCAGGTCTGAGCCTGGGACTTGACCGCGTGGGTGTTGCAGCAGCGGAGTCCTTTATTTTCAAGCTGCCGCTCACGGCGCGCACCGTCATGGCCCCCTCGCCCCGATATAAAATCGGCTTCTTCCCCGCTCTCTTAGAGCCGGGTTAGGCAGCAGAGGGACTCCTCGGCCTCTTCTTCGACGCGACCGCCGACAATGGACGGGAGTCTTCATCAAATTCTTCATGCCACTACAAGTGAGTCAACCAAATGCGTCATGATATGCTGAACAACTACGGTTTCACGGGCATTCGTCACAAAGGAAGGATTAAAGGTTACCTTGGTCCGAGGCCGAATGAAGCTATAAACCGCGACCCGGCGCTTGTCGTCCTCGGTCGCGATCACCCCTTCAGAGAAATAGCCGAACAAGGTCGCGGTCACCTCCTTCTTGTCCGCCGACTCGTTGCTCACTCGGTCAGGATCATTTTTGCCTTTGAAGGCCCAGCCGAATGAGCTCCTAAGCTTCAGCGGCTGAACACGCCTTGTCAGGAAGAAACGAGCCACCCAAGGACCTGTCAAGCCGGCCTTCTTGAGGTCATCTATCTTCGTCAACAATATATGTGCCTGGCCCAGTTCTTCAAAGGTCGGCTCCGCGGTCTAGCTTGGCAACACCGTCGGTGGCATACCAGTAAACGGGCGCAAGGAAGGAGCCAGATCGGCACAATAAAACCACTCCTTGTGCCAGCTCTTTAGAGAAGATTTCAAGGGCAGATCGATATACGTTTTCTTCCCATCGCTCCTCAGTTGAAGACCAGCCCCTCCAATCACATTGATATTGCTCTTGGAAGGTTGGGGCTTGATGTGGAACAGGTGTCGAAAGAGGACGAAATGGGGTTCAACGCCCAAGAAGCACTCGCAAAGAGTAACAAATATAGAAATCTGAAGAATAGAGTTGGGGTTCAGATGCACCAACTCTAGCTCGTAAAAGTCGAGGATACGGCGGAAGAAATCAGAAGATGGAAGGCATAAGCCTCGATCGAAAAAGGAGGCGAAAACTACCGTCTCTCCGGGTTGGGGATTCGGGCTCGACTCATCCCTAGCCGGCCGCTAGCGAATCACCTCTTGGCTGGGCAACTTCAGTTCATTCTCCAACCGCTTCAGCTTCACCGAGCCGCAATCCGACACCGACCAAGAACTTCCCGGCGCCCCCGCAAGATCCAAAACCTTCGGCATGACTGGAGGCGATGAGATTTGGGGAAAAGCAAATCGGGGGCTTGGAGCAAACTGGGAGGATTGAAATCGTCCGAGTTCAGGTGGGGAATAGCAGTGGCTAACCCTAGCCGGGCGGGAGGCGAAACGTTGGGCGCGAAGGTAGAAGATGAAGAGATTGGCTGATTTGGGGAAGACGGCGGAATCTTTTTCTCTCTCCCCGTCTTTTTTTAGAGCCAATGCCGACTAAATGGGCTTGGGCCTACACCGTCTGCACTGGGCCAATAAGATATGAGTTCCTACAGTAGCATGCTCCATGTGGGCCTTCCGCAGGCTGAGTTGAAATTATAGTGCTGGTGCTGCTAACAAGAGCCGATGAGATAAACAGGTACGCGTCATGAGAGCCTTATTGCTAAACATATATGTTTGGGTATCTGTTTTATCCATCAGGTTTCGAGGATATATCCTTATAAGGATCGCAAGCTGGTCTTCATTAAAATTAGAGATGCAGGTATCTTTCTCGAGTACACCTGACCACGCCATGGATTTATTTTCATTAAGTGGTATTCGGCCTACATGCGTGGCCACAAGTTGCCATGAGCAACATTATTCCAGCCGACTTGACGCTGAAGAGTCTAACTTTCGAGTAGTGCACTACTCGGGAGAGACTATAAATCTTTGTTCCCGCTGACATGATGCGGAAGAGTCTAACTTTTGAGTGGGACGCCACTCGGAAAAGACTATAAACTCATATTCCGACTGACATGAAGTCGAAGAGTCCTACATACGAGTAGTCTTCTACTCGGCAAGACTATAAAGTTTATTCCGGTTGACATGATACCGAAGAGTCACAAATACCAGTAGTAATCTACTCGGGAAAGACTTCCAGGTTAAAGATCTTTGACTTTATGTTTAATTGTTTTCACAATTAAGCACAAAGTCGGGGGCTACACCTAATAGGTGCGCCTATTCGGCGCACACTATTCATATATTTACATGAAGCCCTTCATAGCCTCGCTGCCAGCTGACATGAAGCAGGACTCGGGAGAAGACTTACTCGGACAAAGAGTACTCGAGCGCACCGCACTCAGGCAACCTTCACCTTGGAGGACGAGCACTCAGCATCAGCTGTGACTCAACTATGAAGGTCTCAGGGGCTACTGTGGAGGCCATGGCCCCGGGTACCTCATTACCAGTACATGGGCCACTCGGATAGAGGATGGGCCGGACCATGTAATTAGAGATAAGATAGCACCCGGTAGGCTGTACCTTGTATAATAAGGAAACATAGTCTTTGTCGGATAGGATTCTATCTCTAAGAAGGAAATCCCTTGGTCGTATCCGACTGGGATCCTTATCATGTACCCCTGTCCCCTAGTATATAAAGGGAGGCAGGGCGCCCCTTAGAACAAGAACAACTAGATCATCGATCTACATACACCTCAGAGGAATAACACCTCAACTGGACGTAGGGTATTACCTCATCTTGAGGGCCTGAACCAGTATAATTCTTTTGTGTTCCTCTGCAGTCCACCGAATTCACCCTTGCCGAGTAGCCCCATAGTTTTATTGCCGGTGCAAAGCATCGACACTTATTGTCGGCTTTAGCCTTTTGGTCCTTCTGTCGGGACTCTTTCTTCTCATCAAGGGCCTCTACGACCGCTTCGGCCGAGTCGGCGTATTTATTCGCCATATCGAAGAGGGCCCTGATGGAGGTTGGCGGCTTCCAAGTAAATTTTGCGATGAACGGGGCATTCTTAACTCCCTTGTGGAAGGCAGCGATGACAACCTCATCTTTGATCATCGGGATCGAATTGCGCTTCTTGGAGAACCTTTTGATGAACTCACGGAGAGACTCGTTCTTCCTCTGGTGCAGCTGATAGAGATCATGCTTGGAAGACGGCCGCTCGTAAGTCCCCTGGAAGTTGGCTATAAAGCGTTCCCGGAGTTCCCCCTAGGAACCGATTGATCGTCTTGGGAGCCCTATTAGCCATGTCCTCGCTGAGTCGGCCAATGCGACCGGGAGGTAGTTAGCCATGGCTTTATGATCACCTCCAGTTGCTCGAATTGCCAGAGTGTATACAGTGAGCCAGGACTCGGGGTTAGTCTTGCTGTCGTATTTCTCGATTCCCGTAGGCTTGAAGCTCGACGGCCAGTCGACGTCTTGTAGCTCCCGGGAGAAGGCTGGTACGCCTTCATCTTCGTGAGGGCTCCGGCTCCGATCGCGACAGTTAAACCGTTCGTGGTGAAGACAGAAACGCTCATGCTCGTCCTCCACTCAGCGTCGCTCGTCGTCTTCACGTTGACGGCACCGAGAATTAATGTCTTGGCAGAGATCGTGTTGTAGACTGACTTGGAGATCTTGGTTAAACCAGCGATCGTTCTGGGGGCACCGCCGATTGTTGTTGTTTGTGCTGCCGAGTGATGTCTGGCGTGACTCCGCGTGTGGCTAACTTGAGCCAGCCGCTCGGCGTCGTGCCGATGCCGACGAGATTGCCGCTGGAGAGTCCAACCGGTTGGTCGGTACAAGTGTGTCACCCGACTGCTGGTGCTGCTGACAGGCATCAGCTGTAATCATCGCTTTGATCTTGGCTATTGTCGGGATGGCCTAATGGTCAGGCCCAAGCTGGAGTGTGTCCAGCAGGGTTGCAGCCGCCACGACGTTCTGTTGTGGCATGACAAAGACATCGTGGTCACTGACTCGAGTCTGGAGGATTTGTTGCTGAGCGGTTCACCCAGCCCTATGAAGCTCGTCATTGCGAGCCTCACGCTCAGCCTCCTCCTGTTGCCGTAGTCGGCGTGCCTCCTCTTGTTGCTCCTCTTGTAGTCGGCGCACCTCCGGTGGAGGGGTTGAAGCCATGAAGATCTCGTGGGGCAGAAGGAAGCTCGCCAGACTGGTGTCTGAACCGGTGTTCGAACCGTTGTCTGACTTGGAGTTGGAATCCGAGTAGTTAATCGGAGTAAGGACGACTCCAACCTCCCTAGATCCAATCTGGAACGGCTCTGGGCCATGTCCAAACTGAAGCGTAGGGGATCGGGTCTAGTGCGTGGGATGTAGATCCGTGGCGTTGCCGAGCCTGCATGGGAGATTGATGATATCTCCCCTTCCTAGCCCGACCCAAGCCGGCTCGAGGCCGAGCGAGAGTCGGACGCTGAAGGAGAGAGTTGTCCCAAGACCTGGGCAGATGGTAGATCACCGCAGCAAATTGACGAGGGTGGCTGTAGCGTCTTGTGGGCCGACTGGCACGGAGTCGGCTGGTTCCTCGGCCGGTTGGATCAGGTCTGCGTCGGCCAAGGTGAGATTGCCAAACATGTCGGCGACGAAGTCGAGGCTTCCGAATGAGATTGTATCACCGGGGGAGAATTTGCCGCTGTCGACTCCAGTTGCTGGATCCATCGAGCTTGTAGATGTAGATCTCGCCGAAGCCCCTACCTAGCACACCAACTATTGATGTTTTACACCGGCAATATGATTATAGGGCTACTCTTCAGATCAAAACTCGGTGGATTGCAAAGGAACACGGGGAGGTTTATACTGGTTCGGGCCCTCGATGTGAGGTAATACCCTACGTCCAGTTGTGGTGTATTCCTTTGAGGAAGTATGATTCTGATGAATCTTTGTATGCCCTCAAGGGGTGCCTTGCCTCCCCTTATATACTGGGGGACAGGGGTACAAGGTAGGAGTCCTAGCCGGATTACAGCCAAAGGATCTCCTCTTAGAGATATAACCTACCCGACTAGGACTGTATATTCCTTATCGTACAAGGCAAAGTCTGTCGGGTTCTATCATATCTCTAATTACAAGGCTAGGCCCATCCTCTATCCGAGTGGCCCATATGCTTGTGATGAGGTACCCGGGGCCCATGGCCTCCACAGTGTGGTGCATGGAGACCCCCACAAAAACATGACACAAAGCGACGAAGCGACTCGGAGTTCATTTTAAATTCTTTTGAATTTTTCTTTTGAGTCGTTGGAAAGCCGAACTATCAAGAGGGTTGCAAATAGTGTTCCAAGACCACTCAAGTGCTTAAGATCCAAATAGCTGAGAGTTTATCACTTTGGCACAACACATACACTTGGGTTGGGCTAGTTTCAGTGTCAGGGTCGGAGGTTCCTACCCCTGGGGTCGGAGGCTCCAACCAACCTTCTCGGCCAAAGACTAAGTGTTGGCCGGAGGTTCCTACCCCTGGGGTCGGAACCTCCTGGCCAAAATCTATGAGTAATGACTAAGTGACGTATGCCAATGCCTATAAAGCCCAAAACTTGTTTCTAGCTGTTGTTGGGCGATTCCACTTCTATTCCACTGTCTACTAACTTCTCCTAAGGTCTTTTGAGCTCTCCCAACTAGTTCTAGTGCCACCTTTGTGTTTCTTGTGAGGATCTAGTGGGGAATTGAGTGAGTTTTGTTGAGAGAAGGCAAGGAAGATCTTGTGCACTTGAGGAGGATGTGGATCAGCTACTTGAAGCTTATTTCCCTTGGAGGGAAACCTCCTAGACGGTTAGGCGTTGCCCGCAAGCTTCCTCGAGTTGTGGATTGTCCCGGGAAGAGTTTGTGAAGGTTAACCTCGCCTCCGCAAGGAAAAGAGGTAAATTCTAGTGGATACCAAGCGAATCTTCATGGTTGCTTGGTGAGGCAAGGGGTCGATCGAGACCCAGCTCTTTGGAGCTCCTCAATGGAGACGTAGGATCTTTGTGATCTGAACTTCAGGAAAAAATCTTTGTGTCTCCGTTGTGCTTGCTCGTTTATTGCTTTAATTTGTCTCTACACTTGGTTGTATTTATCTCCTACCCTATTATTTGCACTACACTTGATCTCTATCAATTTATCCATTATTGAAGTGTCTTGGTAAAGTCAGAACATCAGGGTTGGAACCTCTAGCGTTCTTGGCCGGAACGTCTAGTCAGCCCTCTCGGCCAGCCCAAGAGAGCCGGTCGGAGTCTCCTACCATTTGGGTCGGAGGTTCCTATCAGAATTTTATCGCTGTATTTTGAGAATTTTTCAGGAATGCCTATTCACCCCCCCCCCTCTAGGCGACATCAATGGGCTTTCAATTGGTATCAGAGCCTAAACTCCTAAGAAGCTTAACCGCTTGGAGTTGATCTGAGGATATCGACAGAGAAGGTGGTTGATTCTACCGGAGTTCAAGAAGAAGGAGATGGCTTGACTAGCAAGTCAGGTGGAAGGAAGAGAGCTGCTTTTGACCTTGATTATAACAAGTTTATCCTCCCCCTCAGCAATTCGTTCCATGCCTTCCGGATGCGCTCCCCATTTTGACAGGACCTTCTATAGTGCGTGGAAGCACAAGATGAAATTGCATCTAATCTCGTTGTATCCAAGTGTTTAGAAGATTGTATGCACAGGTGTGACGGATGCTCCAGAGGAAGGAGAGAAACCTACACCGGCTCAAGAGGCTCTCATCCACCGCAATGCTCAAGCCGCAAGCGTCATCCTCAACTCCTTGAGCCCCAAGGAATTCAACAAGGTGGACCAACTTGAGGAGGCCAAGGAGATTTGGGATACGCTTCAATTGGCGCATGAAAGATCCCCCGGCATGCGAGAGTCCAAGATCGAGTTGCTTGAGGGGCAACTTGGGCAGTTCATGATGGAAGACGATGAGACGCCGCAAGAGATGTACGATCGCATGATGGTCATTGTCAATAAAATCCATGGTCTTGGTGATAAAGACATGACCGATCATGTGGTAGTCAAGAGGCTTCTCCACGCGATCGCCCCAAGGAATCCCACCTTGGTGACCCTCATCCGGGAGATGAAGAACTTCAAGAAACTCACCCCCAAGCGACGTTCTCTCGAAGATCATCTCACATGAGCTACTAGAAGAGGAAACCAAGAAGGTCAAGCAACTTGCCAAGAATGCCGCAATCGCTAAGAACAAAGAAGTTGCCTTGAAGGCCAAGAAGGAGCAAGCCTCAAGCAACTCCGAGAGTGATATGAAGACTTCGCTCTTGTTGTGAGAAAGTTCAAGCACTTTTTCGTCGAGGCAATTTCGGCAAGGACAAAAAGGAAGACAACAAAGGAAGGAGGCAATCCAAGCAGGCGTACTACAAATGCAAGGAGTACGGCCATTTCATCACCAATTGCCAAGCTCAAGAACAAGGGCGGCAAGTCTAAGGTAGTCAAGAAGAAGACCGGGCGTGCTCACATTGGAGAGGAGTGGTTCTCCAATGATGAGGATGACAATAAGGAAGAAGGTGATGAAGGAGGGGTTGCCACAATTGCCATCAAGTCTTCATCGGCGTTCGAGGAGCGTCTCTTTGACATCTTGAGTGACAATGATCACTATCAGCCCACTTGCCTCATGGCACAAGGGTGAAAAGTAACCTCCCCATCCAAATCTCCTGAAATTGATGATGATCTTAGTGATGATGAAAGTGAGGATGATATGGATGAGATGCTCAAGGGTTTTAGCAAGCCGGCCATGTTACAATTGGCAAAGCTTATAAAAGCATTGGAGGGTAAAGAGAAGTCCCTCGAAAGGCAAGAGGACTTGCTCATCCTTGAGAAGGAGAGAAACCTTACCCTAGAGGAGAACTTGGCTAAGGAGAAGGAGAGGGTTGAGGAATTGACCAAAGAGCTCTCTTTGGTCAATAACTCAATGGCTAACCTAACGAGTGTGAATGAAACACTTCAAGAAAACTTTGTGAAATTGGATCAAAATCACAAGGCTCTTGAAGTGCAATTTGACACTCTTTAGAATAGCACCTCCACCTCCAATGAGGCCGCTAAGACCTCCAATGCCACCATAAGCAACGGTTGTGCTAAATGCTACAATTATGATTTGGATGCATATGCTACTAACCTTGACGTTTTGGAGGCACTCAAAAAGGAGAATGAGCAATTGGGTACCTTGATGAAGTTTGGATGTTTGAAATATACCAATCCAAGGATGCCCTCTACAAAACCCTCACTACCCACTCCAATAAGAACGGCCATGGTCTTGGCTTCTCTTCTCATGAAAGTAGGCCATCCAGAAGGACCATGGTGAATGGGAAGCAATGCCTGAAATTCGTGAAAGAAGGCAGTTCATCGCAAGCCGAGGAGGTAAAAAGTTCCTTGGTCAGCCTGGGGGCCGGAAGCTCGGCCTCTCGACCTGGCCGAGAAGGCCAGTCGGAGCTTCTGACCAAATAGGTCGGAGGTTCCGACCAGCCCTTCTAGGCAGACAGAGAGGGCTGATAGGAGGCTTCGACTAAAATGGTAGGAGGTTCTGACTAGCCAACCCAGGCAAACAAAGAGGAGTGGTAGGAGACTCCGACCTAAATGGTAGGAGGCTCCGACCAGAAAAACTGTACTATGAGTCATATGAGATTACCAAGGATCACCGTGGTAAAGTGATTGCTCATTTCATTAGTGATTGCTACGAGTAGTACAGGGCTTGTGTGTGGGTGCCCAAGGCGCTTGTGACTAATGCTCAAGGACCCAAACTTAGACAAGTTTGGGTACCTAAATCTCAAGCTTGATTCTTTTTTAAGCATACTCCTCTAGTGGATCGAGTTGGGTTGTTGACAGCGGATGCACCAACCATATAACAGGAGAGAGGAGTATGTTTGCAACTCTTGATGAGAATGGAGGAGATCACAACAATATTGTCTTTGGAGATGATGGCAAGGGCAAGGTAATGCGTTTAGGTAAAATTGCCATCTCCAACAATCTATCTCTCTCTAATATTCTTCTCGCCAAGTCCTTAAGCTACAATTTATTATCGGTGTCTCAATTGTGCAAATTGGGCTATAATTCCTTGTTTACCGACAAGGATGTTATTGTCTTTAGAAGAGATGATAATTCTGTCGCATTCAAGGAAAGGTTGAAGGGAGATCTTTATCTAGTGGATTTTGACCAAGATAAAGTGAACCCAGAAGCTTGCTTGATTGCAAAATTCTCAATGGGGTAGCTTTCGCATCGAAGACTAGCCCATACGGGGATGAGAAACTTATCAAATCTTCTAAAGGGGGAACACATCCTCAAGCTATCTAAAAATATCAGTTTGAGAAAACCGCGTGTGTGTAGCGCTTGTCCAAGCCGGAAAGCAAGTTGGGAACCCACATCCCGTAAAAAACATCATGACTACCTCAAGGCCGTTGGAACTACTTCACATGGATCTCTTTGGTCCTGTGGCCTACCTAAGCATCGGAGGTAACAAATATGGACTCGTAATTGTTAATGACTTTTCTCACTTCACTTGGGTGTTCTTTTTGCAAGATAAGAGTGAAACCCAAGTAATTTTCGAGAAATTCGCAAAACAAACACAAAACCCGAGCTCAAGATCAAGAAAGTTAGGAGTGACAATGGGGGGAGTTTAAGAATACTCAAGTGAAGAAATTCCTTGATGACGAGCGGATTAAGCATGAGTTCTCCGCTCCAAATGATCCACCTCAAAATGGAGTGGTGGAGAGGAAGAACCGGTCTCTTGTCGAGATGGTAAGGACTATGCTAGATGAATACAAAACCCCAGATATCTTTTGGGTGGAGGCGGTGAACACCGCATGTCATGTGCTAAATCGCCTCTACCTCCACAAACTTCTCACAAAGACGGCATATGAACTCCTCACTGGTAACAAACCCAATGTCTCCTACTTTTGTGTCTTTAGTTGCAAATGTTTCATTTTGAGAAATAGATCTCGCTCATCCAAGTTTGCTCCCAAAGTGGATGAAGGATTCTTACTCGGATACGAGTCAAATGCTCACGCATATCGTGTTTTCAACAAAGTCTCCGGAATTGTTGAAACCACGAGAGATGTGACGTATGATGAAACTAATGGCTCTCAAGTGGAGCAAGTTGAGCTTGAGATGCTAGGTGAAGGAGTCACCGGACACGACATCAATAAAAAGGCAATTGGAGAGGTGAGGCCGCCAGAAGAGTTGAGGAGCAAAGAGGCACCGAACAAGCTCCTTTCACTCAAGCGGCGCCTCCAAGCACAAGAGTTGATCAAGAGGATGATCTAGCACGAGTGGATGGGATCGATGCTAAGAGCACTAGTGAGCCAAGCGACACTGTGCGAGCTCAAGTCCCCCTGGTGCACCATCCAAGAATTCACCGCACCATACAAAGAGATCATCCCGTCGACAACATTCTTGGTGATATCCAAAGAGGGGTTACCACTCGCTCTCAGGTCGTTAACTTTTGTGTGAATTACTCTTTTCTCTCATCTTTGGAGCCAATTAGGGTGGAGGACGCACATGATGATCCGGATTGGGTGATGCCCATGTAAGAGGAGTTGAACAACTTCACCCGCAATCAAGTATGGTCATTAGTGGAGAGACCCAAGCAAAATGTCATCGGCATCAAGTGGGTCTTCCACAACAAGCAAGATGAAAATGGAGTGGTTACTCGCAACAAAGCACGGTTAGTGGCTCAAGGGTTCACTCAAGTCGAGGGCCTCGACTTCGGTAAAACCTTTGCGCCGGTTGCTCATCTTGAGTCCATTCGAATTTTCTTAGCTTATGCCATTAACCATGATTTCAAGCTTTATCAAATGGACGTCAAGAGTACTTTTCTCAATGGACTAATCTCCGAGTTGGTGTATGTGGAGCAACTGCCCGGGTTTTGTCACGCCCTGAAAATCGCTTTAATTAAAAATTCTTTTTGGATAAATCGAAATACAAGAATACACTGGAAAATTTTGTCTGTAAAAGTGTTTGAATAAAATTTTGAAATTTTCAATATTAAAAATCCCAAGTTGAAAATTTTAAATAAATGCTTGGACGTTTTTATATTCCCAGGATTTTGTCAGAATATTTTAAGCGTTTAAGTATTTATGAGAATAAACTCTATGTGTTTCGTGGTGGCATTTATTTCTGGTAAATTCCCCATGATTTAATAAGCTCTCTAAAAATTTTCTCAAAATTTTTGGAGCTCCAGAATTAATTTAATGGGACAAAGATCATTTCTGTAATTAGATAAATCTGTAATAAAATCCCTGTCCTTTCCCCTGTTCGGGTTGTTTCGGTTCAGTCCTTTGAAGTCTCTCCGTTCATCATGAACTCTGACTTTCTTCTCTTCTAGGGTTTTGTGTCGCTCTCGAAACCCTAAAACCTCCTCGGCGTTCTGATTCTCAAAATATACCGATATTTCCAAGCGATCGAATGTTTCCTAGACTATTCCCTCCACCATTCTCGACTCCCAAAATATTCCCCGTATTTTGGACGTTCATTTATTCTGTTTCCCGAACTCCGTGAAATATATTCCTCGAATATCCTAATTTCTCGGTCGACGCAAAATACCCTCCATTTTTCCCCAAGTTCCTGATTCCATAAAAATTCCCAATTTTTTCTGATTCTGGAATATTCCTGCTAACTCCTTCCAATATTCTAGAAATGCCCGAAATATGCTTATACTTGGAGAGTTCCAAAAATTCCTTTGAATCACCTTGATTCCAAAGAAATATTTTGAGTCCCAAAGGTGTTTCGACATTTTTGATTTTTCAAAATATATATATATACACACACCAACGTTTGCGACCCTCCAAATTTCGAACAATTCCCCAATTTCCGATATCCCTGATACTTCTCGAAATTCCAAAAAAAATTGAAATTCTAATTTGGAGACTTTCCGGAAAATCCCAAAAATCCCCACCTTTTCTCCTTCTTTTCTCTTTTCTTTATTTTTTTCCAATTCTCCTTTTCTCCTTTTGTTTTTCTCTCCTTCTTTCTAGTCCTCCCTCCTGTTCATCTTCTTCTCCGTTTTTCTCGCTCTGCTCTGGTCGTCACCTAGCTGAGCCGCCATCGACGCCTAGGCCGAGCCCTCGGCCTCGCTCGCCCGGCCCACGCCGCCCTAGACCTGGTCTCCTCCACCTCCCGTCTCCTTCTCCCCCACGACGCCGCCATTATCGCGCCCACGTCGCCGTGACAACCGCGCCCACTCCCGCACCAAAATCACCTCCTCAGCCACGATTCCGCCTCGCCGAGCCCATATTGGGAACCCCCTAGACTCTTTCTCCTTTTTCCCTCACCTAGCCGAGCCCCGCCGTCGCTGTGCAGTCGCCTGCCTCTGCCACCGCACCACCGTCTCCTCCGGCTGCCTAGCGCGCCGCCCCGAAGCAGAGCGCCGACGCCCGAAGCCGCCGCCACCTGGCTTCGCCCGCCGGTCGGTGCGTCGTCAACATCGTTGTCGTCCTCTGCGCCTCCTTGCCACCCCGCCCATCGCCATGTTGCCGCAAGTCGTCGCCGGTCGCCGCCCCTGCGCGCCGTGCGCCGCCTCCTCCCGCCGCGTCGTCGCCTACCTCTACCGCCGCCTCAGTCTGTCGTCGACGCTGCTGCACCAAGCCGTGCCGTTGCCATCGCCTAGCCACGTCAGCTGTGCCGATAGCCGTCCTGCCTGCCGGATGCCGCCCTCCGTCCTCGCGGCCAAGTCGCCGTCGTCCTCGTCGCTTCGTCGCCGGTCGTCGCCCTCGTCTGCCGCCGGTGAGCCCACAAGCCGAGCCTGCTCGCCGTCCCCTCCTCGCCGCCGTTGCCTGTGCCTCTCCGCCGTCGTGCCGCCGTCGCCTGCGCCACCTCGCCGGCACCGCCGCCGCATCCAGGGCAGCCCGCCGAGCCGCCCCATCTCCTGCACGTGCCACCCCTCTGCTACTCCCGTCGCGCTGCGCCTGCTCTGCGCCTGTTCTGTGCCTTGTGCCAGCCTGCTGCCTGCTCTGTGCCAGCCTGCCGCTTGTTCAGTGTCCGACGCCACAGCCCCACGTGCCCTGCCTAGGCTGCCATCGTCGTCATCACCCGCGGGGTCGTCGCCCGCCACTGGTAAGCATCCCCGAAGTCGCCTCTATTTCCCTCTTTGGTGCACCGTCGGGGGTTGTCCATCACTGGCATGTCACCGGCTGAAGTCGTCGCCCTCCGTTGCCGGCCACCGCTGCGGTCGCCGTTGAGCATCTCCTTTGTTCGTCGTTCATCATCGGCCGGCCGCCGCCCGTCGTCGACGTCCACCGTGCCACGCCACCATCACACGCCGTCTTTGCCGATGCCTGCTTCGCCTAGCCGAGGGCCACCGGCACATGGTCCTCACAACATCTCCCTCCCCAATGCATCAGTGCATGACATGTGGGCCCGATCTATAATTCCAGATCCATTCACAGTCGCCCGGTCATTTTCAATTTAATCCAAGCCATCCAATCTTCATAAACTGTTGATCAGATCTCGTCCGTCTAATCCTTTCGAGTCCAATTTGGGTCATTGGACCTCACTAATCCAGTCACCTTCCCACGTCATCATACCACATCAACCCTAAAAACCAGCTCCGCTGCCATATCATCGTCACTTAATCTCGCCGACCACGTGGCAGCCACCTCACCACAGGCCACTACCTCTCGCTATTCTTCTGGTCTGTGGACTCGATCCACAAAAGCCTAGTCTATGGCAGTGGACCCCCTGTCAGCAGTTATCCAAAATAATTGTTCTAATCAGATCCCGTCTGTAGAATTCTCAAAAACTCAACCATAGCCATTCAAGACACATAAAATCTCGGTCCAATCCAGTCCGAAGGATTTCTCCTAGATTCACCCTACCTGTTGGATCGTCCCGATACAGTCCGTCTGAGCTACTAGATCCACATAAAATACCAAACCAATCTCGGCCATTTAAATCCATCCAAATCGAATCCCAGCCATTGACTCCTTAATCCGCCACTGCCCTGTCAGCCCTAACCCAATCCACCACTCTAGCTATTCCTCGAAATCGTGACCCATAACAGTGCCAGTTTTTCTCCAGTGCCAAAATAATTCTTTTAATTTAATTCCGAGAGAATATTCTAGATAATATTCATTTCCAATTCTTTTTGAATTTATTCTAAATTCGATATTCCAAAAGCCGTATCTTTTCCGTCCGAACTCCGAATCGACCCGTTCTTCTTCCTAATTTCATCTAAAATCATAATCTTCTTTTTTATGTAATTTTTATGTACTATTTATTTGGAGTTTCTTAGGGTTTTTATTGTTTTGCATGTAGTCGCGTATAATCACTGTTTCGGAGGATCGCGAAGTCTACAGAAGAGTTCAGAAGAGCAATCGAAGATGTTTTGTTGCAAGGCAAGTCACACATTCATCCTTGAGCATGTTGAGCCTACTTTGTGAAACATTTTATGATTTATAAATAAATTCCATGTTTTGCCAAATACATGGAATATGGGATAACCTATCCGCTTACTTGAGACCCTGTTTATTTGTTATCCATTTCTTGATAACCTTGGGTGATAATCTGACTAGCTTAGGTCTCATTGGATGACTTGGCTAGAGATAGGACCTGCTTAGCCATGCTTAGCACCACTAGATCACTGAATGGATAAACACATTATTTCTATATTTGGTAACCTAATGAGCCGCGTGCTCAAGATGTTTGACCATGGTGATTGGTCGTAACTAATCAACTAAAATGTGATCTAATGGTGGGCTGTGGGTGCATGGTTCTGCTGGTCGCACCCATAGCAATTAAGGACCAATTCGCGGGAACCCCTTGGGCAATTACTCGTACTTTCCACAAGCCAGCGTGGGTAATGGCTGGACTTGTAGAGTTTCTTCTCCCCCTCCTAGGCACCGAAGAAGAGGGTGGGCGTGATGGAGTTGGGTCGGCCCGGGGTAGGGTTGATCGGCTTCCGGATCCATCGTGGCGCAAGGGGGGTAGCCTGGCCAATATGGGGTGTCCTGTTGGCAGGTGCAACCTCAATGTGGTGTGGATGGTTTGGGAGAGGGTGCGTGAGTGGTCCTATCACAACCTCTTGGGGTATCGTGGTGAGCAACGGCGCACGGGAACGTGTGTGAGGCTGTGTCTTGTGGGTAATGTTGTATACCTCTTATCAGAGTTAAATCTATTCAAAAAGTCACGCCCGCGGTTATGGGCACGTTGGTCAAGACTCACCATGATTAGTCTCACCTTTAGTTAATTAATTTGGCTTAATGGAACTGGTATGGTTCTGGTGGATGGTGTGGAGTCTGGTTAACGTGATGTAACGTTAATCAGTGGAGTCCAATTAACATGGTGTAACGTTAATCGGTGGAGTCTGGTTAACGTGGTGTTAATATGGTGTAACGTTAATTGGTGGAGTCCAGTTAACATGGTGTAACGTTAATCGGTGGAGTCTGGTTAACGTGGTGTAACGTTAATCGGTGGAGTCTGGTTAACGTGGTGTAACGTTAATCAATAGGGGATGGTTGGGCCTGGTTAACATGGTGTAACATTAATCAGTGGAGGATTAATATTGTTCAATTAATCATCCTTTTATCATTTGCGAACTACCACTGTTTACAACTGCTTTTACGCAAATGAGCCACCAGCCTCCCTTGGAAATTCCATGCATGAACACATCATTGGTGTGGCTTGCTGAGTACGGTGGGTGGTACTCAGCCTTGCTATGTCCCCCTTTTCAAAAGTGAAGACCGTTCGTGTCGAAGTTGAGTTTAGAAGACCTTGGCTTATACCCCAGTTGAGCCTGCCTATGGAGTGGAGTTGAAGACATGCTAGTTTCGCCTTTCCGCTGCTGTTTTCATCTGTGTGAGGACTAAGTGCCTCTTCTGTAAGTATTTATGCTTTATTTACATTTGGATCTGTTTATTGATTTATCATTTTGTGTACCCTGGCTAGATTCCTGGATAGGGATTTTAATACACAAAATAGTCTAGAAATTGGTTAAATTTCTGGGCGTGACAAGTTGGTATCAGAGCCAGGTTGACTGTAGGATAAGCCAAACGGTCAAACTTTAAGGACATCATTTCCCAAAATCTATTTGTGAAAATCTTCTTGCTCTCCCTTTTCTATGTTTGATTTCTCTCTCCTTACCCTTAACCAGAGGCAACAGAAGAAGGATTACTAACTTAGAATTTTCAACTTGGTTCTAGATGGCTGACAGAGAAAGTGTGTATATTGGAGACAGTGGTTTCTCGGCAGAGCTTCGCCGCATGGTTGCCGAAATCGGATATGAGACTTTGCCAGTGTACCACCACACTATTTCCAACAATGGGATAGACTTCAGCTGCAAGATCACGGTGACTCTCGACTCCAACCGCGAAGACCTTCCTCGACTCACTTACGCCGCTGAAGCTGATTATTACCTGCCTGCTCGAGAAGAAGCTGATGCCCCTCAGCCGAAGAAGTCAAAGAAGCTATCCGATTACCTTCCTAAAGCCTAAGCTGCACCCTCAAGAATAGTTTTCACGTTTAGTTTAGTCACGTGTGTTAGCTTGCTTGTTAGTATGCTGGTGCTTGTGTGCTCGGGTAGCGTATGGCGTATGTCAAGTGGTGATATGGCCATACTAGTTTGGCAGTATAATAATCAACACTCTATATTCATTACAGTTCAGTCATAATTTAAATATTTAGTAAAGAAGATGCTCTCTCTCTCTCTTTGCTCTATACCTTCTCTCCTCGTTGATTTCTCCACCACAGATGGACAGTTTTATACATGTGATAATAAGAAAGAGATTATATTGGATTCAGTAATAACCACAATCATGACCTCTGTTCAGCCTAAAATATGCAGAGTCGATTTCATCGTAAACCCTGGTTCACCAAGAGACGATAGACCTTTGTTGAATAGTGGAAGCTAGTATTTGGTATATGTCTACCAGATAGAGTTAACCTTTATGCAGACTTAAGAAGGCACCAGTAATGAATAGTCACATTAATTCACCTTCAAAGCAATTCATCAGGAAGTCAAGAAGAACATGATGCGGAATACTAAGAGACAAGTCGAGCTAGGATTTACGAAATATCCTCGCTGTTCCAATTTTTTTTCAAGAGAACAACCCTACCAGTTACAAATGAGACTAGCAAAACAATGTTTGGATATGGATAATTTCTCGAGACTTCACTCAAAGCCGAAGTGCCAGTCATCACAGAGAAGCATCAACGGCGTCATGGTCGCAATAATCATTACAGTAAAAGAAAGACAAGTCGGTAGCGTCAAAATTTGGAAGAAGGGAAGACATGACTAACTCATGAAGGAGTTAGTGAAAGCTAGTTTATGTCGATGGAGTTAATGAAAGCCAGTTTATGACACCAACAGTAAGCCCAACCGAGTTGTATCTTCAAGAGTATTGGCAGTTGTTGTCATGATTCTGAGCCTATCTACGTGGAAAGGTAGCACCCAAGACAGAAGTGTTAAGGACAGAAGTTAAAGATGGAAGGAACCTGATACCAAAGCAGTTGATGTAGCCATCGGACGAGACACCTGCAATAACCCTGAAAGTTACAGACGAATATTTCCATCACTATTATGAGAATCTAAGTATGAGGATACTAAGAAACAGTTAGTAAGAAGGTAGGAAGAAAGGTGATTGATAAAGAAACCGGACAAAGTAAATCCTGGCAGAAGAAGAAAAGTGTTCCACCAAGGAGGATCAATGGTAAAGCACACCGCGACACCGTCCGAAAGTCCATGTGTCATAAACAAGCAAGTATAGGACAAACAATGGGACCAATTCCGAGGGTTGTCACCAGAAGAAAGTGCTCAAAGGAAAGAGTTGAAGATCAACCAAACCCTTTTCTTTCTAGCTGCCCCAAATCTCACGACGAGATTTCTGTAAGGAGGGTGAGTTTGTCACGCCCTAAAAATCGCTTTAATTAAAAATTGTTTTTAGGTAAATCGAAATACAAGAATACACTGGAAAATTTTATCTGTAAAAGTGTTTGAATAAAATTTTGAAATTTCCAATATTAAAAATCCCAAGATGAAAATTTTAAATAAATGCTTGGACGCTTTTATATTCCCGGGGTTTTTGTCGAAATATTTTAAGCATTTAAGTATTTATGAAAATAAACTCTATATGTTTCGTGGTGGCATTTATTTCTGGTAAATTCCCCACGATTTAATAAGCTCTCTGAAAATTTTCTCAGAATTTTCGGAGCTCCAGAATTAATTTTAATGGGACAAAGATCATTTCTGTAGTTAGATAAATCTATAATAAAGTCCCTATTTTTTCCCCTGTTCGGGTCATTTCGGTTCAGTCCTTTGAAGTCTCTCCGTTCATCGTGAACTCTGACTTCCATCTCTTCTAGGGTTTCGTGTCCCTCCTAGAACCCTAAAACCTCCTCGACGTTCCGATTATCAAAATATACCAATATTTCTAAGCGATCGAATGTTTCCTAAACTATTCCCTCCACCATTCTCGTCTCCCAAATATTCCTTGTATTTTGGACATTCATTTATTCTGTTTCCCGAACTCCGTGAAATATATTCCTCGAATATTCTAATTTCTCGGTTGACGCAAAATACCCTCCATTTTTCCCCAAGTTCCTGATTCCGTAAAAATTCCCAATTTTTCCTGATTCCGGAATATTCCTGCTAACTCCTTCCAATATTCTAGAAATTCCTGAAATATTCTTATACTTGGAGAGTTCCAAAAATTCCGTTGAATCTCCTTGATTCCAAAGAAATATTTCGAGTACCAAAGGTGTTTCGACGTTTTTGATTTTTTGAAATATATATATATATATACGCCAACGTTCACGACCCTCCAAATTCCAAACAATTCCCCAATTTCCAATATCCCTGATACTTCTCGAAATTCCAAAAAAATTGAAATTCTAATTTGGAGAATTTCCGAAAAGTCCCCAAAAATCCCCACCTTTTCTCCTTCTTTTCTCTTTTCTTTATTTTTCTTCCAATTCTCCTTTTATCCTTTTGTTTTTCTCTCCTTTCTGGTCCCTCCCACTTGTTCATCTTCTTCTCCGTTTCTCTCTCTCTGCTCTAGGCATCACCTAGCCGAGCCACCGCCGATGCCTGGGCCGAGCCCTCGGTCTCACTCGCCCCGGACCCGGTCTCCTCCACCTCCCATCTCCTTCTCCCCCACGACGCCGCCATTATCGCGCCCACATCGCCGTGACGACCGCGCCCACTCCCGCTCCAAAACCGCCTCCTCGGCCACGATTCCACATCGCCGAGCCCATATTGGGAACCCCCTAGCCTCTCTCTCCTTTTTCCCTCACCTATCCGAGCCCCGTCGTTGCCGTGTAGTCGCCTGCCTCTGCCGTCGTGCCACCATCTCCTCCGGCTGCCCAGCGCGCCGCCCCGAGGCAAAGCGCTAATGCCCGATGCCGCCGCCACTGGCTTCGCCCCCCGGTTGCTGCGTCGTCAACATCGTCGTCATCCTCTGCGCCTCCTCGCCACCCCGCCCGTCGCCGTGTCGCCGCCCCTGTGTGCCGTGCGCCGCCTCCTCCCACCGCGCCGTCGCCTGCCTCTACCGCCGCCCCAGTCTATCGTCGACGCCGCCGCACCAAGCCGTGTCGTTGCCGTCGCCTAGCCGTGTCGGCCGTGCCGATAGCCGTCCTGCCTACCGGATGCCGCCCTCCGTCCTCGCGGCCAAGTCGCCGTCGTCCTCGTCGCCGGTCGTCGCCCTCGTCTGCCGCCGGTGAGCCTGCAAGCCGAGCCTGCTTGCCGTCCCCTCCTCGCCGCCGTCGCCTGCGCCTCCCCGCCGTTGTGCCACTGTCGCCTGAGCCACCTCACCGGTGCCGCCGCTGCATCCATGGCCGCCCGCCGAGCCACCCCATCTCCTGCACATGCTGCCCCTCTGCTGCTCCCGTCGCGTTGCGCCTGCTCTGTGCTATCTGCCAGCCTGCCGCCTGTTCGGTGTCCGGTTAACGTGGTGTAACGTTAATCGGTAGAGTCTAGTTAACGTGGTGTAATGTTAATCGGTGGAGTCCGGTTAACATAGTGTAACGTTAATCGGTGGAGTCTGGTTAACGTGGTATAACGTTAATCAGTAGGGGATGGTTGGGCCTGGTTAACATGGTGTAACGTTAATCAATGGAGGATTAATATTGTTCAATTAATCATCCTTTTATCATTTGCAAACTACCACTGTTTACAACTGCTTTTACGCAAATGAGCCACCAGCCTCCCTTGGAAATTCCATGCATGAACGCATCATTGGTGTGGCTTGCTGAGTACGGTGGGTGGTACTCAGCCTTGCTATGTCTCCCTTTTCAGAAGTGAAGACCGTTTGTGTCGAAGTTGAGTTTAGAAGACCTTGGCTTATACCCCAGTTAAGCTTGCCTGTGGAGTGGAGCTGAAGACATGCTAGTTTCGCCTTTCCGCTGCTGTTTTCTTTTGTGTAAGGACTAAGTGCCTCTTCTGTAAGTATTTATGCTTTATTTACGTTTGGATCTGTTTATTGATTTGTCATTTTGTGTACCCTAGCTTAATTCCTGGATAGGGATTTTAATACACAAAATAGTCTAGAAATTGGCTAAATTTCTGGGCATGACAGGTTTGAAGATCTCAAAATCCAAATTGAGTCTACAAGCTTCACAAGGCGCTCTACGGGCTCAAGCAAGCCCCTAGAGCTTGATATGAATGCATTCTTGACTTTCTACTTAAAAATAGCTTTGAAATAGGCAAAGTCGACACTACTCTCTTTACTAAGAAATTCAAGAATGATCTATTTGTGTACCAAATTTATGTCGATGATATAATCTTTGGCTCTACTAATCCTTCTTTTAGTGAAGAATTTAGCAAAATCATAAATAGGAGGTTCGAGATGTCAATGATGAGGAGCTCACTTTCTTCCTCGGGCTTTAAGTCAAGCAACAAAGGGATGGAACATTCATCTTGCAATCGAAGTATCTCAAGGACATTCTCAAGAAGTTCGAGATGGAGGGAGCCAAGCCCATCAAGACTCCAATGCCAACAAATGGGCATCTCGACCTCGACGACAACGGCAAACCGGTGGATCAAAAGGTATATCCCTCCATGATTGGATCTCTTCTTTACCTTTGTGCATCTAGACCGGATATTATGCTTAGTATGTGCATGTGCGCTCGCTTTCAAGCAGCATCTAAAGAATGTCATCTTGTTGCTGTTAAGAGAATTCTAAGATATTTGGTGCACACTCCTAATTTCGGTCTTTGGTACCCTAAGGGTTGTGATTTTGAGCTAATTGAATATTCTGATTCTGATTATGCCGGTGTAAGGTTGACCGCAAGAGCACAACGGGGACTTGTCAATTTCTTGGATGATCTCTAGTTTCTTGGGCTTCCAAGAAGCAAAACTCTATTGCCCTATCCACCGCCGAGGCGGAGTACATAGCCGCCGGCTCGTGTTGTGCTCAACTCCTTTGGATGAAACAAACTTTTCAAAATTATGGCTACACAATAACCAAAATTCCACTCCTTTGTGACAATGAGAGTGCCATCAAAATAGCCAATAATCCCGTCCAACACTCAAGAACCAAACACATTGACATAAGACACCACTTCTTGAGAGACCACGACGCTAAAGGAGATATTGCCATTACCTGTGTGAGAACCAAACACTAACTTGCCGATATCTTCACCAAGCTCTTAGATGAGAAAAGGTTTTGTGAGCTTAGGAGTGAGCTCAATATCTTAGATTCTCAAAACATTGCATGATTATGTGCTTGACTAATCAATAGTCAAGTATGGGTCAAAAGGATGTCAATCAAAGTGAGCTCAAATGTTTTTGAGGCCTCTTCTTGTGTAGAAAATGGTTTTAACACCAGGAACGGAGCTCCAACATTCCTCCTATCCCATACAGACTCATTTTCTCAAAATATTTGTGAAAATCCTTGTGTGCTAGTTTTTATTGCAAAAATTTGGTTTTTTTCGGTGTTAATCTACATTTGTGACCATTGTTATGTGCTGATTGGTTGCTACTGGTCACATATGGGTCAATGAAAAATCATGTCTACTTCCTTTGTGCCAAAATCTCTTGTTTCCCCTTTTCTAGAAAAATCTGGTCAGAGGTTCCGGCCATAGGGCCAGAGGCTCCAACCCTTCCTTCCTGCTCAAAAACCGGGCCGGAAGCTCTGGCTCCCCAGCCCAGAGATTCCGGCCAGCTGACGGTTTTTCCTCTCCTGTGCACGGCTGGGAGTCTTCTCTCTCCTCATTTCATCTCCTCTCAGCCCTAACTGGTTCTCATCCCCTCCTTGGGCTATTTTTTTATTCCAACCATCAAAAACCTTCGGGCATTCATGTTTCTCTCCTCTTTGGTGGTCGGAGACTCCGTCCTGTCAACGTTTTTGTGCATCCTCATCTCAAGGTATTGGTTTTGATCTCATTCCTTAGGTTTTTCATATTTTTGACTCGATCTCTCAAAATGTGAACCTAGAATTAGTTTCCCTTGGTTGGAAACCTTCCTGCACATCCCTAGAACATCGATCTATAGTCTTGCATCAAATGCATTGGCTAGTTTTGAAGATCAACGTTTCAACCATGTGCCGGCCGGAGGTTCTGGCCCTCAAGGCCAGAGGCTCCGACCGGCACTCTCGGACTGGCCGGAGGCTCCGACCCTATGGTCGGACCCTCCGACTGGATTTTTCTGCCAGCCCTTGTAACCTTGTTTCTTCCGATAAAACCTTGACCTCAGTTCTTTCCTTGATTCCTGGTTGTATCTCAAGTGTCAATGGCTCAAGAGAAACGTCAAAAGGCAAGACAAGATATTTTCACCTCCGGTACCCAAAGTGATTAGGAGTCACCTCCTAGAAAAGCTGACAAAGGAAAGGGACCGGCTCGTGCCAGCAGCAGCAGGAGGAAAGGCGGAGGCAAGAGGGCCGCTACACAACCTCCCTCTACTAGACAGACTTGCAGCTCTGCCTTAGTGATCAGGGATTCCGATGCACCACTGCCACCAAGGTGTGGTGGATCTTGCGGTGGTGGTGCTCGCAATACTGGCAGTGGCACTTTCGATGACCCAATCCGAGTGATCAAGCATAGGGCAGTCAGCACTACTCCCTTTGGCCACATTGCAAGGCAACATTTTGATTATCTGCACGATGTAGCAAGGGGAGGCAGAGACAGGAAGCAGAACCCAGATTCTCTCCCTTATGAGTTGTCAGATTCCCGTTTTGTCACTGCTGTCCAGGTGGATTAGTACAACTCAAGCTTCATGAGTTGACCCAAGCCGATCATGGAGATGAAGTATATTGACTGGGAGTACATACAGCGCCAGAAGGAGTAGATCTTCAAAGATGTGATTAAGCTTTGCCTGGATAAGGACATTGGAGGAATCATGGGCTTACAGTATGGCTGGAGTGAGGAGATGATCGGTCAGTTCTACGCAACCGTGTTCTTTGAGGAGAGTCCATAGCATGAGCTTCAGATGAGATGGCGGACTCAGGGAGTGGAGTACACTATCACCATCTCTCAGTTCGCGGCCATTTTGGGGTTGGACCCCGATGATCTCAATAGGCTGAACCTGCACAGTGAGAAGACGCTACCTATTCAGAGGACTATGTTTCTGTATGCCAATGGGGAACCCAGGAACTATATGGGCACTACAAAGGGGCTTCTTCCTCCTTACAAGATTCTGCTGAATATGATCAGGGTAACTCTCTCTCTCCCAAGGCTAGCAATGCCACAGCTTAAAAGAGGATGTGCATATGGTCCCTATATCATGAAGATGATTGAGGAAGTGTCCGGACTAGTGTTCAAGAAGGAGGTGAAGCACAAGCCCTACCATCCACCAGCTCCTCCTGAAGTGAAGTTTTCTTCAGCTCCCTCTCAATCTGACTCTTCTTCTCAGAGTTCCGAGTCGCCTATCAAGAAGGCACTCAAGGCCATCTTCAACATCTGTACTAAGAACGCCGTGAAGATCAAGAAGATGGAGCGCCGGCAGAAGGAGATGTTGAGGGATGCCGACAAGACTGTCTCTGATGATTCTTCAGATGAGGTATATGAGGATCCCTTTGCCGCATATGAGTCTGCTCAGCACATCGCCAGTGGCGCAGGTCCTTCCACTTGACCCTTTGGAGATTCCAAGTCTGAGACAGCTTCTGATGAAGACACAGAGGAGTACTCCTACCACGATGATGATGATGGGAAGGATGATGAGGAGGATGAGGACAGTGGTGAGGACAACGGTGATGAGAATGATGATTTTGTACCAGCTCCTCCATCGGTTCAGCCTGACTTTGTGCCAGCTGTTCCACCTTTCCAGCCTAGCTTTGTATCAGTAGCTCCACCTTTTCAGCCCGTCTACGATATTCCTCCCATTGTTGAGAGGGATGATGATGCCGCCAGTGGAAATACAAAGATAATTGCTCTTGATGATGAGACCGGCACTACAGGCAGTACAATGTCCAACGACACTGAGACCATCCCCTCCAATGATGACTGAGTCTCTTCTTCCCCTGGTTTTCCTCTCTTTTTGGTGCCTTGATGCCAAAGGGGGAGAAAATTCAGAATGAAGGGGCCTCTTCTCACCATTTTTTACTGCTGTTGCAGTATGGTCGGAGGTTCTGACTCTAGTAGCAGGAAGCTCTGACCCCCTCCTGTTTTAGGATTTCTAGATCTCCTATCGGCTTGCGGATATGTATTGACTGTATGCTGGGATGTAATGATTGTTTAATTATGGTTCTAGTTTAATTTCAGTATTTAGATCTATTCTTGTGATGCCGTGCAATGTGATGTAATGTCATTTTTCCTTTTTGTGTGCTGGCCATGTCATATGCATTTTATATACTGTTTATCATGTCACACTTTGCACCCCATGGATGAAAAGAGATGAATGAGGCTCTCCATGATTTCTCCAATACTTAATATGCATATATACTTCACTCTCACTAATATATGCATATTTCTAGGGGGAGCTAAATTTATCTCCTTCCATTCAAAATCAAATTTATATATTCATTCTATTATAAGCTTTAACCATGTTGTCATCAATCACAAAAAGGGAGAGATTGAAAGTGCATCTAGCCCCTAAGTGGGTTTTGGTGGATTAATGACAAAGCGGTTAAGGGACTAATGAGTTTATCGAGAATTGTGCAAAGATTAGTCCCAGGTTTCTTGGTATGGTGAATGGAGACCCCCACAAAAACATGGCGCAAAGCGGCGAAGCGACTCGGAGTTTATTTTAAATTCTTTTGAATTTTCTTTTGAGTCGTAGAAAAGCCGTACTATCAAGAGGGGTTGCAAATAGTGTTCCAAGACCACTCAAATACTTAAGATCCAAATAGCTAAGAGTTCATTACTTTGGCACAACACATACACTTATGTTGGGCTAGTTTCAGTGTCAAGGTCAGAGATTCCTACCCCTGGGGTTAGAGGCTCCGACCAACCTTCTCAGCCAGAGACTAAGTGTTGGCCAGAGATTACTACCCCTGAGGTCGGAACCTCCTGGCCAAAATTTGTAAGTAACGGCTAAGTGACGTATGCCAATGCCTATAAAGCCCAAATCTTGTTTCTAGCCGTTGTTGGGCGATTCCACTTCTATTCTACTGTCTCCTAACTTCTCCTAAGATCTTTTGAGCTCTCCCAACTAGTTCTAGTGCCACCTTTGTAATTCTTGTGAGGATCTAGTGGGGAATTGAGTGAGTTTTGTTAAGAGAAGGCTAGGAGAATCTTGTGCACTTGAGAAGGACACGGATCAGCTGCTTGGAACTTATTTCTCTTGGAGGGAAACCTCCTAAATGGTTAAGCGTCGTCCGCGAGCTTCCTCGAGTTGTGGATTGTCCCGGGAAGAGTTTGTGAAGGTTAACCTCGCCTCTGCAAGGAAAAGAGGTAAATTCTAGTGGATACCAAGCTGATCTTTATTGTCGCTTGGTGAGGCAAGGGGTTGACCAAGACCCGTCTCTTTGGAGCTCCTCAACGGAGACGTAGAATCTTTGTGATCCGAATTTCAGGAAAAAAAATCTTTGTGTCTCCATTGTGCTTGCTCGTTATTGCTTTAATTTGTCTCTACACTTGGCTGCATTTATCTCCTATCCTATTATTTGCACTATACTTGATCTCTGTCAATTTATCCATTATTGAAGTGTCTTGGTAGAGTCAGAACATCAGGATCGGAACCTCCGGCGTTCTTGGCCAGAATCTCCGGCCAGCCCTCCGATTTTGGTCGGAGGTTCCTACCAGAATTTTACCGCTGCATTTTGAGAATTTTTCAGGAACGCCTATTCACCCTCCTTCTAGACGATATCAACGGGCTTTCAGATTTCCATCGAGGTATTATGGTGGTTGTAGTTAATATTGTCGTAATGGTGTTTTATTGACTATTATGATACATTGTTTTGGTTCGCTGTTATATTAAGACTGGACTTGTTATCCATAAAATCAAGTGGAAGAATGTTAGTTGATCCCCTGGCCACCGAGCCAGAGGGAGGCATGTGGGCTCGGCCCACCCTCGCTCACGTGTGTCTAACGACGAAGAGCGAGTCTCCCAGACTCAGTCACACGTCCTTCTCACCCGCGCGACGATCAGACACGCTGTTAATCTTTTGGACTCACCCCCGATCCCCTTAGTGCATATATACAAGGAAGTCAATCATGTTCATTGGTGATGACTAATGTATAGGCTAGCCACCTATAAGCCTACCAATCCTAAGACGCACTGAAGGGGACCGAAGGACGAATTCCACCCCCACTGCACGGTGATCTCTATTGCCATGTCTAATTTCTCTTCTACCGCGACAAGTTACAACGCTAAGGTGAGCTAAGCGACATCAATGGCTTCATCTTCATCCGGTCAGTATACCACCATTTTTTGCATAAACAAAATTAGATGATTATGCATAGACTAAGTTAATTAATCTAAGAATTAGCTCAAACATGCTGAGTGATCAGTGATAAATAAGAGAAGAGCCGGCGGGAAGGCCGGACGCGAGGAACAGGAGCACGTCGGGTGGTAACCGCGTGGCGTCGACGGCGGCTCCGCGGCGTGCGGGCGCCCGGCGGCCAACGGGTGCACCAGCGTTTCGATCGTGCGAGATGCGATCGGAAGGATTGACAACGGCAGTACATGCAACGATAGTAGATCAGTCTGATTACTACCGAAACAAATTGATCTAATAGAACGGTTACGCGGATTAGCGAAACGAGTGAATTCGTGCTGATAATGTGTTGAATAACTAGTGGTCTATTGCCGATCCAGAGTCGATCAATCTTTAATACACACGTGCTGATGTCACATTTTTATTTCTTTCTCATATGGACACATCAATCTCTCTCGTCCCCTCTCTCAATATATGGGAGAGTTCTATTAAGATAAGTATATATATATTTGATATAAGTCTATTTTTATCTGGAAGTAAAAGATGTACCAAGGAGGAGGACGCGATGGGGACACCGCCTGCATAGGACGCCTGGCTGAGACGGCCATGCCACTCGACGGCAAAGGAACCGTCCGGTTTTTTCAGAAAACCGTTCGGTTTGACCAGCTTTTATAAGAGGAATCCTCTATGAATATAATATCAAAATACATACACTAGTTCCTTAAAGAAATCTGAGAATCTGAATGATTTAGAAGGAGCTTAGCTTAGGAGGCTGATGCAAAGACTGATGAAAAACAAACAAACTAGCAAGATGCCCAGGGATAGAAAGCCCTTTACTTGTGAGTTTACTTTCAATAACATGCCACATGAAACAAACCACCTTCAATAACATGCCGCCTGGAGTAAAGAGTGAATACTAGAAAATAATGTCAAATCAACAGTCGACATATTCCAATTAATGGTATAGTGGTTGATGTACAACTTGAGTTGATCTACCAGGTGAACTATTGAGCCATGATAGATTATATGGTTAATCACTAGTTGTTTGACCAGATATTCATATAAAATGCTACTCCAGAAGAACTATACAATGTATTCCCTCCATTTAAAAATATAAGGCATCCTTGTTTTCCGTAAAATCAATATTTTAAAATTTTTAACTAATTAAACTAAAAACACATGTGTTTAATGTCATGCATACAGTATCACTCAATTCGTATTTGATAACATTTTCATATGATGTTAATTTTGTTGTTGTCGATGAATAATGTTAAAGATCGTGTAGAAACCTAATACATCTTTTATTTTTAAACAGATGGAGTACTACAATGGAACTATTTTAACTGATATCATTGAAGTTGACACTTGACACATAACTAGATGACAAACTGCAGAAGACGTTAGTAATGCAGGCATAACTAGTCCCGGAAAGCATTTCAAATTGCCATAGAAGAATGTGGGTAACTACTTTTTCCTATATGCCTCCTAATTTTTCTAATCCCTGATATTACGAACTAGGCACATCTAAATAGACAAGGTTGAAGTGGCAGCAGATGACACCACACGTGCAGACCAAGGGATGTCAGGAGAGATCAATTATACTTCGTATATACTTGTCTAGGATCGTTGATCATCAGCAATTGATCCATCTTCAACACTGTTAGAGACATCTGGAGGGCCACTGGAAGAGCATCTGCTTGAACTGCTGCCTTCTGAAAGTGTGCTACCATTAGTTTCCTGTATGCACTGCTTCTTTTTTTTCAAGTCAGAAGAGGAATCCTGTGATAATGACAAACACATTAAAAATGGGCTCATCTCCCTCTGATCTACTTTAAACAAAGAGGGTAAAATATGACGATCATTTACAGTGAAACTGAATATCGGATGACCCTTACCTTGTTAGCAATATCTGGTTGTAGTGGGGCTGAGGAACCAGGAGTTTTTAGTTCCAGATCAGTTGCAACGTCATCAAAGTCATCACTAATCCCTCTACAACTTGCTTGCTGCAATGTAGACGACTTGCTTCTACAGTCTTGCACCATAGAGTGAGATTGATTACTACTTGAATGCTGAACTGGAGCATTGAATTGGTTAGATGGTTGATCAGTAGGAGGATGGACGGGTTGAGTGTATGCCATGTAAGGTGTGCATGGATTGGGGACGGTTCCAGAAGTTTGATTTCGGAAGTAAGGGTATGCCTGGAGCTGCGGTTGCATAGCAACAGCACCAGAAGGTATATGGACTGGGACTGAGAAGGGATATGGTGGGGGTGGCCCAATGACAACAGAAGGCTCCATTCCAGTCCATGGGTATGACACACGCATTCGTTGGTGATACTGGGTATTCAGATTATCAACCTCCAACTTCAGTGAAGCCTTCTCATCTCTGAGCTCATTCTTTTCTTGAGTCAACTACAAGCACCAGGAGAAGCATTAGTTAGATATTTGAATATTTCTGTGGGCTGTGGCTGACCTGCTTCTTTATACATATATTCCAAGTTTACCTCCTGTGCTTCTTCTGAGAGTGAAGTATATTCAGCTTTAAGCTTGTTCACCTGGCATGTCAAATCTTTCAGCATTTGAATTGCATCACCAAGGATAGTCGCCTTATCATTCCTGGGTCGATCTGGATCTGTATATTCAAACACGTAGATGGCATCAGTTGATGAGAAAATTATAGAACTAAGTAATGATTCTGATATTGCATACATGCAACAAGTAACGAGAACAAACAATTTTCAAGTGTTTAATTAATCTTAATTATGCAGAAACTATCAGCATGTTAACTGAATCAAGAATCCTTTGCAGATTCCAAACTTGTTTCCATGCTAGTTTCCAGTGACCAACCTTTGTCCATTGTAGGTGCTGACTTACTGGTTGCACCTACAATGGACAAAGGTTGCTGTGCTGCCTTGTGCTATGGGAATCTAGTTAGATGATTTTTGTGTTACAGCTCTAATTCAAATGATTCCAACTATCCAATCCAAAAACAAATAAAGAGTTTGGAAGCCACCACAATATCACACAAAGTAATACAAAACAAGGCTACTGGCTGATATGGTTAAATATTAAATACTGCACAGATGATGACTGGACAGCATAAAGGAGATACGGGTTGCACATGAGACATATAGACATAGTAATAAGTAGAATGAGATAATTAGATGATAGGTTGCTAGATAGCAAACACGAGGACATAAATATCAATCATGCACCTGTTAAGTGAACTAATATAGAGGACCAGACCTTACCGTACTACCAAACTATATACACGACACCTACCGTGAATTGAATTCTAACTGCCATAACATGGATACATCTCCTCGTCTTTCCTATTCTGCTAGCAGACCACCCCCACTACATGGCTTGGATTTCTTGTATGCCACCTTCCTGTCCAATACTTATGGACTTCCTAGTTCTTTTTAAAATTAATAATAGGATGCCCTTTTGGCGAAGCCTACTGCTGGTTGGACTCTTGCATGCCTCTCTTTTGCTTCCAAAATGTGTCCACAACAGTTAGCGTCAGAATCCTTGCTCTCCACTAGCACTGGACTCCAACTCAACATCTGTGCTGCTGCAACATGCTGACTGCTGTACATGCTTATAGGACCCTTGTCTAAAACACCGGCAAACAAAACTCAGCCAACCGGTGAACTGGCAATAAAAAAACTGGTCAGAAACACTAGTTTATTTTTTATAAAAAAAACTATGGCAGACATTTTCTTGTACGTTTTGTTAATGGCTGCATTTTGCTTGAAGTTGTCATTTGCGCCACAACTATCCCAGCTCAAGAAAGGCTCAAATTGACATTCAATCAAACTCACCAAAAAATTCAAATTTACCTAAAACAGTAAACAAGTGAAGTTAATGGCAACGCCAGCTTTGGCTGGTTTGCCATTTGTAATAATTGTTGTCCAAGAAATAAAGAGTAGGCTAATTAAAAGCAGTAAACCAAAACTGTCATGAAGAGAACAGAAAAGGTCAATCAACATAATGAGATTCAGTTAGATTTTACAAGATGGAAACCAGAAATTGCTGCTGACCAGATAATAATAAGAGCCTATTAAGCTAGAAATATTTCTACAATGCATACAATGGTAAGGACTAAGGAGTTTGCACCCTGCTACTCAGACTCATAGCCGCATTACTGCATAAGTATGTACAGAGATCTACATAAAAGTGCAGAGGTGTGTTACTTAACAAAAAGTAATACACACACCAAAAAAACAATAGTTCAATGAAAAGGCTATTGAATATCTCAAATATCATTTCTAAGTGTTCTATTCAAGCTATCATAAAAGATGCCAAATAATATGGAGTCAAATGGTCTTGTGAAAAAAAATTTAACAGACAGCTTGAGAAGAACAATAATTCTTATGGCTTGTTTAAATGTTTTAAAAAATGATAACTACAAGGAGGCATGAAATTTCACAGTACTATAATCGTTCCTGCAAACTAATGCCCAGGGCGCTTGTAGCACCCTGCCCACTAGATCTCCCTTCTCTGGGGAGCCCCAACCCACAACTGTAAACGTGTCCCCCAAAGTGTTAAATCTGACTAGAACAGGTCACATGAAGTAGATTCGTCTCCATGATGGTAAATGCACCCTTGCAAGTGTAGAACACCCACATAAACACATGAACATGATGAATGGTCTAGCACATCCCTCGACTGTAAATGCATCCCCTACAACCATAAAACTCATCCAGAACACGTCCATCAACCGTAAATTCTGTCGCTTTTTACAATCAGGAACTTGATCTGTTACATACAAAGCACGGAACATCTACTAGCATGCTTGTAGGGTCACTGTCTTGCTTGATGTTGCCGGTGGGCAACCTGTAAATGGACAACTGGGTGCAGCAGACCCATGCCCATGCATACCAGCTGGAGCCACTAAGTTAACAGCAGTAGAGGCACTGGGGTGGAGGAAGGGAGAGCAGCTGGGGAGGCTGGGCCACAGAGGGTGGCAGCCCAGATCTAAGGTGCGCGGAAGACAACAGTGCTGGTGCTGAGGGACTCACGAAGACAATGGCCGTGATGCTTGAGAACAAGATCAATCGGTGGTGCTCGGGAGTGACAAGGGCACCACTGTTCTCTGAGTGATCTATGGCTGGATCACCGCAAGCGCATAGGCATAGCGTCTGGTCACTAGGATCGCTGTTGAGAGGGGAGCAGTGGCAGAGCCAAGGAGGCAAGGGGAGGCCTGGCCTCCCCCAACAAAACCAATTTCTTTCATTACCAGCTAAGTAATCACATGATAAGGCCCCCTCCAATATACGAGCAAATCATGTATATCCATTAAGCTTAGTGTTTGGCCATGATGCTTCTGCTTGCTGCCTGGATGTGCATGCAACAGTCCTGCAAAAGTAAATTGCTTTTACATTTTGACTTTGTTGGCACAAAAATATGCCGCGCCACACACGTGAGCACCTTGTGTGCAACCTGCAGCGGCACCCGGAGACGTGCTACCGTAGGGGGTAGATGCCGCCGAATGATCACCCAGGAGGGACCCCACCACGGTGAACGTGCGCCAGATTGTCCTAGGCTCGGCAAGCTAGCTCAAACGCCATAGAGACAAGAGACAACAAGCAATTAAGGGATTGGAGGAGAATAGACGTGGAATACAGGTAGCAAGGAGGAGGGAGATGTAGAATATAGAGGATAGGGTTAATAGATTGATTTTAACGATTGATTGGTTGTTGTTTCAATCGGCCTTGGCCCTAGAGATCAACTATAGGGCCTTCTCCACGTCCTATTAGGCTTAGAGATCAACTAGGACTCTAAAAACCCTAGCCTCAAGCAAGGAAACATGAGAAATACCTAAATTTGAATTGGAATCGGACTCGGGGCTGAAGGCTTATCCATTAAGTCTCACCGCTACAGGGCTTTCTCCATGTCCTATTAGGCTTAGAGATCAACTAGGACTCTAAAAACCCTAGCCTCAAACAAGGAAACACGAGAAATACCTAAATTTGAATTGGAATCGGACTCGAGGCTGAAGGTCTCACCACCGACACCTGTGGTCAGATCGCAGTTCATTGTCCGGTCAGACCAGCCTCCACAAGAGGCTCTGGTCTTTTCCAAATTTGGCTTGGACTTGTTATAAATCCAAACTAGTGCCAAATTTGGATGTCAACACATGCTCCCTGCCTTTTTGGCAAACTTGTGAGCCGAAAAGCACTAAGCACGGGGTCAACTAAGGACGATATTCACCAATACCGGCCATGAATGCCTCTACGGCTATATGTTTAGTGGCGATGAAATAATTTCACTTAGAGAGGCCACCTCTTGTTCAGAAATTGTTGCTTTTTTTCTTTGGCCTCCACTCTTGCCTGACCACTTTTTTGCGTTGATTCTTTTGTGACCGATTCTTTCGCCTCAACCGGCTATGAGATGAGCACTATTGATTATTCAAAATCGGTCGTGGAGGTAATGCCCATAACGGATAATAACATTGCATATAAGTAGGCATCATCCATGTACCATTGAAACTCCATGGTCCATACGGGTAAAACCATGAAAGGAAGAAGGATATTGCCGAAGATCCGTCCTTGTTCATCTCCTGCCAATTCTTTTGATCAACCGGCTTAAGAACAGAGCAAACGAATGGTTTAGACTTAGAGGTCCAAGCCCATTCGGCTGTACACACGTCAATTGTTTTATCGTCCGAAGCTACGACTTCATCAACTATATTTTCATGGGGACGGTCAGGCTTAGGTGAGAACTTGGCTTCTTTGGCTTGGCTTTCTTGAACCGAAGTCGTTTTATTCCTAGTGTCTATGCCGAAGTAATTTTTGAAAATTTCGGCAACCTCATCTTCAAGACATTTGGGTTTTGAACGTGTACTAGTCATAGGATTACTAGGAACAACCGATGTAGGAGCCGATCCAAAAAGACTCGTTGGCTGTGGTCTGACCAGTGTTGCCCCCTGCCTATTCGGACCAGTGGTGTGACACAGATCTAACCGACCGCTACCTCCGGTCGGATCGGACGTGTTATACCGGTCTGACCGATGTACAATGCTGCAGTGGTCCACTTTATTGACAGGATTGTAGGTACTTTTCATTGGCCAATCTTGTTGTATAGGTACTGATGGTATATTATAAGCCGATGAAACACTATAGACATGCTTGCTATTAAGCCACAGTAGATGCACCACCTAACAATCGGCTATTGAGCCAATTCTCTAGATCATTCATACGAGCATCTAAGGTTTTTTCAAAAGATGTAAACCAATTGTTTAAACTAGCAATAACAGCACAATCTACTATTTGAGCAACTTCAGATGCAAGAATAGGGGTATTGCTAGAATCGGTTGTTACATTAGATTTGTCATTGATAGGCAACGTAAATTCCTCTTGCTTGATGACGCCTTGCCTCGTCTTACGGTAGCATGAAGCCATCTTTCACTGCAGATCTTCAATTTGGGCCTCAAACGCCTGGCGATCAGCTTCCGAAAACTCTCCATATTTCGCCGCCATGATGTTGTCTTGATCAAGCTCGGTGCGAGCCCATGTTAGAGAAGTAGAATTTCGGCTATAGCAACCGAAATCATCCTCAGTAGAATCGCCAAAAAAGTGTGCTGGCGCAAAAACATGTCATGCCACACGTGAGCACCTTGTGTGCAACCCGCAGCAGCCCCCAAAGACGTGCCACCGCAGGGGTAGATGCCACCGAACGATCACCCGGGAGGGACCCCGTCAGGGTGAACGTGCACTAAGACATCCTTAAATGCCATAGAGATGAGACGACGACCAATTAAGGGGTTGGAGGAGAATAGATGTGGGATACAAGTAGCAAGAGAATAGATGTGGGATATTTGGTCAGTTGCCCCCCCCCCCCCCCCATGTCCAAATCCTGGCTCGGCCACTGGAGAGGAGAGAGAGAGAGAGGAGTGTTTGACATGGGGAGAAATGAACTGCTGAATCCCCCCTGGGCTCCTAAAAAGCTGAAATTCGAGGAAAAAAAAGCAACAAACTGCCCTGATTTGCAGTCACGGTGGTTCATTTACAATTGCAGTAGTTTGTTTTATAGTCGCAATGGCTTAGGGCTTAGTTTACAGGCATGGTGGTCAGTTTACCGTTGTCGTGGTTCATTTACAAGCATGCAGGGGGTCCTTTTCAAGTGCAAGTAGATTACTCTAATTCCGGTGATGCTTAATACTGGTATTGATATTTTTACTACTACACGTGGTATAGTTATACGGTTCACTGGGTGTGTTATAGACATATAGTAGTTCTAATTAACATTGGTATTAATTAAGAGTAAACTAAATTTTATAAAATTAAACTATTTTGACAAAGCTATCGGTTTGATAGAACTTTGCTAGACCTTTTAAAAAGGTAAAATGACAATTGACAATTTTCTCATAAAAATGCAACTACATCAGCGATGGGATCACTCAGACAGTTTAGGCCCACACATCAGACATACATGGAAATACTCATGCAATTAAACGTAAAGCCAACCAGTATGATAAAGTGGCACTTTTCTAATGAGAGCAAGCACTATTTCAGCTGTTCTCTGAAATGTCTAAGTTGGAGTCAATTGGTAGTTTTAACAAAACAATTGCAGTATCATGAAAATTACTCCACTAATATAAAACAATGATACAGCTAATACTTGATAGTTGGAAACTTGGAATATTTTGATTTTAAATAAGTAGCTGATAGGATAACTTTGCTATAGTTAACAATAATAAATAAAGAGTAAATTGCAGTTTGGACCACTTTTTTGTTGCCATGGATCATCCTTTGTCCAATATTTTCACTTTGGACTAGGTAAGTTTGCATTTGTTGCACTTTGGACCACCCTAAACCACTTCTTTAGCACATCAACGACCTCGAAAACATCGGATCCGATACACCCGCAAACTCCCCCACCTAAACGCAGGCCATACCTTTGCCAGATGAGAGGTTATACATGGTTAAAGAAGATAATTGGGGGGGTCCAATGTGAAATAAAGGAAAAATTATCTAGTCCAAAGTGAAAAGATTAGGCAAAGGGTGGTCCAAAGTGAAACATTGGTAATAAAAGGTAGCCCAAACCGCTATTCACTCAATAATAAATTATTGAGAAGATCACAAGGACCTCCAGACCTCCAGATTATGTATTGCAACAGTAGAATTCCATGCAAACCTTGCAGGAAGCCCATGTTGAAAAATAGATTTAGCATAAGAAAAGAGAAAGGCGTTGTATGCGGCATGAGGTAACTATGACCACAGATTTATAAGGAGATTGTTAAGGATTTCTGGTACTAAGAAATGACTGTGTATGGTTATCCATCAATGTGCAGTTTTTAAAAGCAGTAGTGTATGCTGGGACCAAAATAGTTTTTATCCAAACAAGCCATTGGTTGACAGAAAGAAAACATAAAAATTGTACCATAACCACCCTAGCCCTAATCCAGGGCCAAGTATTGATCTTTTGAAGACAAAAAAGATAAAGAAACAAATAATGAAGATATGCTGATCAAGTGGGGCGTAGCAGATCAGTAAATCATGCTGGTACATAAAAGAATTACATTATACACCATTGATTATGCGGTTATGCTTATAGTGGTATTCATTAAACAGGGTATATGACCATTTTTTAAGTTCTTGGAAACTTCTTTCCATCATTGGTCTGACAAGTGAGGAGTATAACTGGAACTCCATCAAGAACACAGTAAAGCATCACAAATAGTTAAGTCACAATCACACTTTACTAGCACCAACAGTTCAAAGTTTAATGATTGTTGTCTGTAGTTTGACTACAAGAAAATTTTATTGATCTCCCGGAGCAAGTTAACATCATAGTCACTCGAAATCACAGAACTACTAAACTGTGGGAGATTCTGTTCACATAACTTAGAAAGCTCACTTCCAAAAAGAGTACAAATTAGTTCTGAACAAGCTGTTTTCATGCATACAGTTTCCACATGCCACTGGGAGACTTATACCAGATTCTGATTGGTCATAGTTAGCACAGTCAAACTTTATCTTGAATATGTTAAAAGTTCTCCATGATCATTAACTGCTAATTATACTGCTTGAATCTCTACAGACACAAGAGCTTAGGACCTAAATGTACAATTCTCAAGTACAAGAACTCAAGTGAAATGCCCAGGTAGTTTAGGACCTATGGCATATTTTGCAGTTATGGTTTAAATGGCATGTGCACCAGTGATGCTTCAATATGTTAGAAATATACAAAATTCAAAGAAACATGATTACCAATAGCAAAATCAATAAAATATTGATCAGTACAAAGTAGGAAATTAAGCAATAACCATACGGAGGGGTAGCCAGGATTATGTAAGACAAGATTAAAAACTCTGACACAAACCATGACTGGCCCAGAACAATATTACATCAACCAAACAGAGAGCTAACTAGGTGCCATCTGTTAAGCAGCAAGTGAACCTCAAGAATAAACAAAAACAAAAGTTTTTATCAAGTCAAGCAGTATTGGTCATTCAGGGGAAGGGCAAGTTAAAGCAGTAATTCCATTTGTCAAGCACTAAATTTGGTAATTTTGCTTATTATTACTAACTTGGCAGATTCCCAATGCTAAGGAACTGAGGTGCTCTTGTAGAGATCCAGAAATGGTATAAGGCACAGTTGCATTCAGGAACGTTATCTTGCTATTGTGCAAAAAATTGTAGTATCAGTTGTCAGTACAAGGATGAATAAGTAAATCCTTAAAATGATACGTGCTTTCAGGTAACAAGCTCTTGGCGATTTATTATATAAGAGAACCTCCTCCTTTATTTGGTTATATGATTTTTGAAGTCAAAACCCACAGAAGTAACTAGAACCAATAAAATCCCTGAAAATCCAACAAGAAGCTATGATGAAGCAGTCTGCCATACCAAGTGTGCTTCCCAGTTCCTGGAACTGCTCATTCAATTTATCTCTTCGCATTTTCTCACGATCAGCCTTTTGAACCTTACGTGTGACAATCGAACCTTGGGTTTTACATTCTGTCCTTCCGCTGTTACTAAAATAAGGAAAATATTCGTTGTTAGCACACATCATTTTGGATCTATGAGTCGAAACTATTTTAGACAAGAGCGTAACCATAGAGACGCTAGTATATGGTCAGTGTCTCAATTAGTATGGGGTACTAGTAAAATTGTAACACTGACTTCCAAGACCACTTTGTACATGGACAATGCTCTCACTCACGCATGTCTTCTTTTGTCTCAGTGCCCACACACCCTACGCAAGGAATATCAAAGGTTAAACCCAACCCGTGGTATAAATCGTTGTTTTCGCGAAGTTACAGCAGTCCGCTGAATTGGACGACCGGGAACAGAAGGCTGCTCGATTTGCATCGTGAAACCTACGCGCTACAGAATCCGCGTAGCCCCGCATCCCACCAAAACTACCCAGATTTGAGCAATAAGAGGCTACGATTCCTATAGAACTGGGTCGTAACCGCGAACCCTACAAAAGAATTGCAAAAATTGGGGGGCTAAAGACAAAGAACGAAAGGGAGCAGGACGACCTGGAGTCGGCGGGGCACGCGCCGTCGCGTGGGTGGAAGAAGCCATCCTCCTGCGTCTGGTGGCTGCGCGGATCCATGGTGACGCGGAGGCGCGTGGTCGCCTCCCTGCCCTAGCGTGCGCGCAGCACGGGGAGCAGAAGGGATGGATTTTTTTTTTCTTTTCACCCTCGAGAGGGAAGATGGATGCTTGAGCTCGTGCTCCACACGCGGCCGGGTCTATCGTCCAAAACTCAAACAATTTTTATATTCGGATGGTTTGCACTTCTGCTTGCTCCTTCGGCCTCCTTTTAGGCTCCGTTCCGGAGTGCATTTTTTTAAAAATTTTGTATATAAAAGTTATTTTAAAAAATTATATTAATCTATTTTTTAAGTTTAAAATAATTAATACTCAATTAATCATGCGCTAATAACTTACTTTATTTTGTGTGATCTTCTACCTCTTTCCTGTTCTCTCACCTTTAAACTATCCCTTAGATATGTTGAAATCTAACAGTGAGGTAAAAACCTCCTCGTTTCTCGTGAGCACGTTTATATTAATAGGTACGTTTTTTATAAAAGTTTTCTATATAAAAGTTACTTTAAAAAATCATATTAATCAATTTTTCAAGTTTAAAATAATTAATACCCAATTAATCATACGCTAATGGCTCACCTCGTTTTGTGTAATCTTGTTTCTTTTCACTCATCTTCAAACTATCCGTTAGAGATGACCTTGGGCAGGTCTGGGAGGTCTAGTGCGTGCACACCGCCCTGCGCAACCATGCTGCATATACAGTTAGCTTACTCCTTCGGTCCAATGTAGTTGGTCCATCTACGCGTATTCTTTGGCCTATATAAATTTTTCTCTCTTTTCTAGCGATCAACAGCCTAGACAAAGTATACATACAAACTTTATGCATAGAATCTTTATATATGAAAAGTTTTTATATATAAATTTTATATATAAAAACATTCAGTATTAATACATTTCGTATATAAATTTTCTGTATATAAAATTTATACGAGACAGCGCTAAAAAAAGAAAAAATACATACAAACTTTATACATGGAATCTTTATATATGGAAAATTTATACATTTTAAACCCACGCGGCAAGCCCAACAAAATAAAGTAAGGCTACATGCAAAGCCAAATCGAAAAAGGACCATGAAAAAGATGGAAAGGTCGGCTCGTTCGCACTCTATGGGCTGCACACGCCCATGCGGGAAGTAGCCTTTTCGAGTAGGTCTTCCCCTCACCTCACTGAAATTCGTTGGATCATAAAAACCTTCCTGCATTCAAATAGAGAATAACACATTTAGGCCTTCTTCAGATTATAGGAATTTTAGAGGAAAATTAGAGGATTCAATTCCTATGGGATTTGAGTACTATTCACCTATTTAATTGAAAGAGTTGGGCATAAATTGAAGGAATTTTTCCTCCACCCATCATTTTATAGGAATTCTATAGGAATTTGGACATTCATTAGGACCTATTGTTTATTTTCCTTTGAGAAGTCCAAGACAAATCAATCCATATGACTTCAAATGAGTATATTTAACCACCAATCAAGCAACAAAAACTATATTTTATACTCAAATAGTAAAATACTATGTTTTGCTCGTTCCGAACAACATGTGTCATATTTTTCCTATGTTTTTCAATCATATTTTCTCCATATGCATTCTTGTCATATTCCTACATTTTTCCTATTCCTGTGTTTTTGCATTCCTATATTCCAAGGAAGCCTGTAGAATGAAAGAGTTGATACACTTATTGTAGCAACTCAATTTTACAACCCATTGAGCAAATAATAACTGAAAGCCTCCACGTTAAGCCACGTCATCAATATATTTCAGCCATTGAATCAATGGGTTGAACAATAATAATTAAAAGCCTCCACGTTAAGCCACGTCATCAATATTTTTCAGCCGTTGGAACAATGGGTCCCTTAAACATCCAATGTTAGATTGCTAGGCCTACAGAAAGGACTAACAAGGCTCAAACTAGAGGTTACACCCAGACAAACTCCCCCCTCGTTTCACCTCAACCCACCTCGCAAATCTTAATCTCTAATATTTTTAGCACATTTAGTTTGCCACGTGTTTAACAACCATTCTTAACTACAGTCCCGCTGCAATGCTCGAATGTTGGATCAAAGTGTCGCTCAAACATCCACTATTAGGTTACCAAACCGACACAAATGACTAAAGAGGCCAAAACAAGAGGTTAAGCCTAGACGAACTCCCACCTTGCTTTCTCAAATCCCTCACAAATCTTAATGTCTGATATTTTCAGTACAGTTAGTTTACCATGTGTTTAGCAACCATTCTTAACTATAATCCCGTTGCAATGCGTGGGGTTGTATCTAGTAATAAAAAGAATTACAACCTAGTTGTTACATGAATAAGAAATAGATCTAACAACATAGAACACAGACTTCATCTAGTAAGAAAAAGGATAACAACCCAAATGTTACATGAATGAGAAATAGAAGATCTACAAACACAGAACAGAGATACTTTTATTTTGGAATGCCACAAGAGATGCGAGCATATGAGAGATGGCCAACTCCAGCACGTGCAAAATTATATTAAGTATTGGCCACCATCTTCGACATCACACTAACCAACTCCTTCTTTTAATGAATGTTAGTGTACTAAGTATGGGATACTCCTTAAATATAGAGACAGATTTGTATATGGAAGTCCTACATATAACATACCCGATACAATGGGACGCATATTGAAAGAATACAATCTCCAGAGAAGTCCCAACATGACATTATCACCTAACATGGCAAGACACAAAAGACTTGCTTAGACAAGATCAAGACAAATCAGGTTTATTTTCACGAGTCCTACCAAGGATATGATAGGATTATTTTGGGGAGGGGGGAGTGTGTGTGTCTCTCTCTATATATATGTATGTATATACGGTGGCTGTAACAGCCCACTTTTGTTCATTGATACATAAAACCGTTTTTCATCTGCATGCACTGCATGTCATCTTTCGTGCATGAAAAATTCCAGCCAACGGGTTAAAGATCATGCGATCTATATAAACTTTTCCCACCGCCCTCTCTGACCCTTAATTTTTAATCTTCACCAAAAATTCTGGAAAAATTCCTAAAAATTCCATACCTTACTACCAGCCTTGCCTCCAAGTTTCATTCAGTTTGAAGTAAGTTGGCCCATCGAACCATCTTCACCAAAAATCTGGGTACTGTTCACTCAAGAAGAGTTCTTTCCCTCTTCCACTCGGTTTCTCCTGTTTTCTCGACCTGTTGACCCAATGTGTCCACTTGGCAAGGTAGGTAACCCCTTTGGACACACTTTTTTATGTTGGGCCCCACCTCTATTTCGGCTTCCAGCCTAGCCCAACGGAGGCAACTGCGCCCTCTCCTGTGCCCGCGCCCGCGCCCTCGCCTGTGCCCGCGCCCTCGCCCACGCATTCATCCAATGGGTCTCGTGTTTGGATCGTATTGTTGTTGGAGATAGTCCTCAAGTGTGAATCTTTGATACGTGGTACTATTATTTGTGCCCCTGTCCTCCATCGTCCAAACGAGATCACGCGAGGATCTCTCTCCACCCATGCGGCTCGACCAGGTGGCTTCCCCTGCACGCCCCAGACCACGTGAGAGGGAGAGGCAGAGCCGCCTTGGGACCTCGTGAGATGCCCCCGACAGCCTCAGCAGCGCCCTGCCCTGTCCCATTTGTCTGCTGCATGCTTGCCCGCGCACACACCATCGCGAGACCGATGGAGAAGACCAGCGCCCCTCCCCTCTCCTCTCCCTTCCCTGCCTTCCTTCTTAACCAAGCCCATATCCTCCTGCCTCCCCAGCTCGCCCTTTTTCTCACGCACCCAAGGACCCAGGGGATTGCCCCTTGGTTCGCCGGGAACGTGAGGTGCCGCCCACGGCATCGGCGAGCACACGCCTTCCGTCTGGGAGCTCCGGTGAGTTTTACCTTGGGACTATGTCACCACGTGCTCCTGCCCGACCTAACTCCGTTTTTGCCTTCGGAATGCAGCAGGCATCACCACAACCCCATCGTGTTTTGCGACACCGACCGGGTGCCGCCATGACCTTGCAGCCGCTAGACTCTGCCCTGGTAAGTTTAACGTTGTCCTAGCTGTATCACCATCTCCCCTTCACTCATTGAACTCATCGCAACGCTTGTCTGCAGCCTCCATCACGAGCAACCTTGTCGCCCGAGCCGACCACCGCCTCAACGTTGCACCTCACCGCCCGTACTCTTCGGTGAGCTCCTATTTCTGCATGTGCTTTCTTTTTATTCCTGGGAGGCCACTAGTTCTCCCCACGTCCTTGGCTTGGCCTGTCATGCCATTGTTTTTCCATCCACCCAAGCGTCACCACCGTGGCCACATGTGTGGATGAGGCTCAATCAGAGCATGGCCGCATGTATTAGAGCCCTACGACCTTGCATGCAGGACCCCTAGAGCTTCCACGTGCCCTGCATACGCTAGCCATGCACTAGAGCATGAGAGGACAGAGGTAGACAAGCCGTGCATTAGCTTGGCTTTTCACCAAACACCTTAGGTGCGCTTGTGTTTGAGTGAGTGGCAGCCACCCCATCAGCCCCATGCAAGCCAGGTTGGCCCCACTAGCATTAGAACGGGATAAAACCACAAGTAGAGCAGCTGCTGTTGAATTCCCGATTTTGCCGGTTGTCGTTAACGTGCGAAGACGTGTAGTTTGCGCGTGCGAAGACATCTTTTTGGACCGAGGCGTTCACTACTACCGAAGCCTTCCCATAGGTTCCACTTGTACATCCAGTGACCCCTAGGCCCTAGAAACCCTCCACGCCCCCAAATGCCTTAGATTAAAACTTCACGCCCGATGGATTTCACGTGTTAGGCCGTTTTAGTGACGTGTGAGCGTGTGCGATTATTATCCTAGTGAGTTGGAGTATATCCACTTTTGGGAGTTGTCCTTAGGTTCACAGCAACACACATGTAGATTTTGTACCATAAAAATGCCCCTAGAACCAAAAATGACCCAAATAGACCACCCGTTAAGTCGGTAGAATGTTTTCAGCCATTTCAGCAGTTCGGTCGAGCGAAAACGCTGTTTCTCAATTATTTTCGATTTTAGGACAGAGCAGACTTCGTTTAGCCGTATCTCCCTCATACGAACTCGGATTCAAGCGATTCTTTTTCCTAAATTCATCTAAAATCATGCACTTCCATATTCTGCAAAAATATTTGTACTTCCTGTACTGTTAAATTTTGCCATTGTTTTCATTGCATTCGTTTGGTATTCTCGTAGAACACGACGTTGCTGACCCAGTTGAGGAGGAATCATAGGAGTACCAGGAAGTCTAGAAGCAAGGCAAGCACCCCCTTGATCAATTGCTCCTATATTTCAAACTTACAAACTATATTGATTGCAAACTATTATGCATGCGATGTTTTACTTAGAAATGTGTGGGATTCTTGGGTAGTTAACCTCTTGTTGCATATGCCTTGTCCTTGTTACTTGAGTATCATGAATTCCTTGTCACTTATGTTGCCACTGAAAATTTGGGTTCATGTGGTTGGGAGGATGTCAATAGGTATGCTTAGTTTGCTAATTAATCAATGCGGCTTGTTACTTGATTTTGGGATGTTGGGAAAATGAAGCGTTTGCGAAATTATGGAAATGAACAGTGGGTAATTCCCCTGTGCTCTTGGTGGAAAACAAAAACTGAAAACATGCTTTTGACTTGGGCGAGTGGATGTAGTGTTTGGTGCCTTGTTTGTGGTACCGATTAGGTGGTTGTCTCGCCTGGGTCACTAAGGACCGATTCTATGGTGTAGCTAGAACCAAGAAACATAGTACAAACCACATGTGGCTCTTATGGGGAGTCCCTGGCTCAGTATAATGTTGATACCTAGCAATATACCCACAGGTGGTAGTTGTAGGTCATTATTGTTGACATTGGGTTAGTGCGGGTTATGGTTTTTGTCCATGGCCTGAAGGTACCTTGATTATTGTTCAAGGGTGACCAGCACATCGTGTGAGCCTTGGGGTTTTGGGAGGCCTACCAACTCCCTAGGGATAGATCATAAGCGCGGGATATTGCTAGGTCAACGATAGAAAGGCTTTGTCATTGATGGTGTGAGCCTTCTGTGTGGTAGCTCATATTGTCCTTGTCATGTGGGTACAGTTGTACACACTCTTGAGAGTTAAAACTATTCGAATAGCCGTGTCCTCGGTTATAGATGACTTGGGAAATTTTCCACCGTAGTAGATTTAAATTTTGGGAACTATTTTGGGGGAAAATCATGGTGCGAATGGGGAGTTCGCTGGGTTGGTTGTGGCAGCGTGTTGCCACGGTTGGCTGGCATGTGCCAGGAGCCTAGATGGTTGGAAACACTTGGGGTCGATGCTTATATACTTGATTTTCTGTGCTAGCTTGATTTACGAAAATTTCGTTGCAAAACCACAATGTTTTCGCTATGTATATTATGATTTATGCAAAGTGCAGGACCTGAACCATTCCTTGTTTATCTTCGCATATTATGGAATACCATTGCAAACACTAAAAGTCTTGCAGAGTACGTATTGTACTCATACACGCTTGTGTGACTTCTTTTTTTTAGAGATGATTGAGGGGGACCCGACAATCGGGTACTTCTATGCAGCGGGTTTTGGAGACGACGACGACGGTGCTTATTAGGGCTTACCGGTTGGTTGCCTGTGGGTGGGCAGAGGCACACTTGCTGGTTTTTGGTGCCTATATTATCTTGTTTCCGCTGTTGAACTCTTTGTTATTTTGTTGTTCTATTTGGCCGGTCGGCCTCTATGTAATCGCTAAGTCTAGACTCTTGTACGACTTATGTTTGGACTGCTGTGAGCTGAACTTGTGATGTATGGATTATGATGTCAATGTTGAATGTGTGTGCTAGCAATTGATCGTGGGACTAGCATGGTACACACATAGGGTTCGGGGTCAAACCCGGGTCCGACAGTGGCAACGCGCTCTGTAGCGCCGGAGCATGCCTCCGGAATTATGTTCCACCCCTAGGGTGTTCTTTGTCGGTGTGAAAAAATTACTGATGTTTATTCCACCAACGTTCTCTCAACCACACCTTCCCCATAGCACGCTGCGTCCCGGGTGTGAAATAGTTACTAACATCATGAGCATGGTGAAAGTTCAGTTGAGTAAAATTTTAACTTGCGTTGGGAAATCGCTATAGAAATCAATAAGTAAAAGTATTACTCTAACATAGCGTGAGCGCGTCAACAGTTCATTTAAGTAAAATTTTAACTTGCGTTTGGGAAAGCACTAAATAAATCAATAAGTAAAAGTATTACTCTAACATAGAGTGAGTGTTAGAGTGAGCGTCGTGAAAGTTCAGTTAAGTAAAATTTTAACTCGAGGTTGGGAAAGCGTTGTATAAATTATTAAGTAAAAGTATTACACTAACACTGTGGGTGTGGGATGTGCGGGGCACGTTCATTTTGCCTAACAACAGCCCTGGAGTTAAAGATCTGATAATACCGCCGTGGTTGTTTGTAAATGGTGAAATAAAGAATTGGAACTGCTATTCAGTAGGTAGACCCAGTTTAAAGTGAGGCTTCTCGTGATCAGTGTTGTAGATAGTGCAAATTGGGGATACATTGTGATGGCCTCACCGAAAACGACAGACGTGTGTAGGTCGGCGCCGCCTGTGACGCCTTCTACAGTGATGCAAGATGCCTTCCATTCTGGCCATGAATTGCCTGTAGATGAGTTGGCTCACTGACGGGAGTACATGCATCATATTCAACTCCACCAAGATCAGTGAAGGCAGTGGCGAATCGTGATCACGGGCTGCCTCCTTGTCTGCAATCTCCTGATGTTTGCACACCGATCTAGACTATGTCATACACCCATGTAAGTATACTAGAACTGTTATTCTGGAGTTCATGTTAGAAATGATAAATTGCGTGGTGGTGGTATAATGTATCTTAGTGGTAAGGAGCTTAAAAATTTCTGCTCAAGCAAGGTTCTAGTGTGTGTGAAGAATTAGTTCTAAAGGCTGGGATGGTTTTCAAAACCTACGAGGAGGCGTATGAGTTCTACGTCAAGTATGCCTTCCATGCAGGTTTTGATGTCAGGAAGAATCGAAAAAGAAAAGACAGTTAGGGAGATGTGCTGCACATGGGAGGGGAAACACAGGGTAAAGGTTGGTGTGACAGACATTGAGCGAAAACGTCCTTTGAAGAGGATGGGATGCAAGGCTTATGTGAAAGTTAAGAATGTATTGGATAGTGATGGTGAGGTGACATCGGTGATGTTTGATTTGGTTATGCTTGAGCACAACCATCCTCTGACGCCTTCACCCAATGCAGTCAAGTAGATGAGGTCGCACAAGCATAGGGATGACACAGTAATGGAGTTTGTAGACACGATGCAGGACAGCAGGGTTCTGTAAAACAACATTATAGGGGTGCTAGCTGAAATGCATGGAGGCCAAGAGAATGTCCCCTTCACAAATAGAGACCTCGAGAATAGGTATGAGGTGTAAAATGTTTGTTATATCAAGTAAAAAAACCAGTTTTTGCCATTTAGAATTTTTGCACTTCATAACGCAATGTCTTGGAGTGCGTAATGTGTGTATGTAATTAAGTATTCACTTAAATTGCAGGAAAGCAGCCAACGTCCGGAAGGAGAATGTAGATGAGATAAATAAGCTATTGGCGTTCTTCAATGAGTGCAATAAACCGAATCCAAAGTTTCATTGGGATGCACAACTAGACAATGATGGTGTGATGAAAAATATATTTTGGAGCCACGCAAGTAGCCAAGTAGAATATGCGGATTTCAGGGATGTGGTCACGTTCGACACCACCTACAAGACCAATATATACGAGATGCCACTAGGTATGTTTGTGGGTGCTAACCATCACCTGCAGAACACTCTGTTTGGGTGTGCGTTGTTGAGAGACAAAAAGATTGATTCGTTCAAATGGCTTTTCAATACGTTCAAGAGATGCATGGGTAATTTCCTGGCGCCATGTTGCATACTAACAAGTTCGTGAACTATGCGCATGTTGGTACATAATGTTTTTTTATTGTTTACTCCGTGTCATGTGCCATGTTGATGATGAATGCTCCCATGCAGACCAAGACCCTGCAATGGCGGTAGCGGTAAAACATTGTTTCCTAGGCACGATTCACAGGCTCTGCAGATGGCATATTCTGAACAGGCACTCAGATGTGTTGAATATCACATTCGCAGCGAACAAGAAAATAGAGCCGGACATGATGCTTTGCATAAATCAAACATACACCCCTACTAAGTTTGAGGGTGCGTGGTCGCAATTTATCTCCACTTACAACCTACAGAATAGCTTTTCTATGCAATCTCTGTATGATATAAGACTTCAATGGGTCCTAGCTTTCTTCAAGAAAGATTATTGTGGAAGGATGACATCAACACAACGCAGTGAGAGCATGAACAAGCTGGTTAAGCATAAATTTGTTGATCAACAAACAGCGCTGCACTGCTTCACCCAAAGAATGTTAGATGCTGTCTTGTTGAGGAAAGAGGAGTCTACTGAGTCCAAGGCATGTTTGATAATGATACATTTTTTAGTACTGTTTTATAATTATGGCTTAATAGAAGTGTTAGGTTAAGAAAATTGAGATTAAAAAAATGCAGGGCAAGGCCATAACTTCGACACGATGGTCTTTTGTGGTACAACTATCAAGACTGTACACTAGAGCTGTGTTCAAAGTGTTTGAGGAGGTATTGGAAGACAGCACAGCATTCAGGATTAACATGGATAGCGGGCAACCAACGAGGTGGATTGTGTCACACACCAAGCGTTTGGAGAAACACAACTGGTGTCAGCGACAGTTCAAGGTATTGGCTGACGTTCACGAGGGGCAGTACGAATGTGAATGCAAACAGTGGGAGTATATAGGTTAGTGTCGGACTCTTGGGAATAATAACATGACCGCCTGCCTTCATGACGTTAGTTTATTGAAATGACTACTCGTCCATTTCAGGCCTTTTTTGCACGCATCTTCTAAGGGCTTTTGTCCATGTGCAAGTGGATAAAATACCAGCGCACTACTTGCTACGAAGGTACACAACAAAGGCAAAGAACGACATGACATTCGACCGCCATGACTGTGAAACTAAAGGCCTAGGAGGATTACAACAAAGCTATAGGAAAAAAATGCTAATGGTTGAAGCTTTTGGGGTAGTTCGGTCTGCTAGTTGTTCCAAGGTTGCATACCACCAGGCTATGTCTGTGCTGCAGGGGCTCCGCAAACAAGTTGAAGGGATAGCTCCAGACAGGCATACAGAAGTGGATGATCCAAACAGATTCAGTACGGTCTTGAGTGATGCACCCAATGGCATAAGCAGAGAACCACCCCCAAAATCCAAGACAAAAGGTTGGACCGTTCCACCTGAAAGAGAGGGCAACAACTGGCTCGAGGGGGAAGAAGCTATGCACACAGGAATGTGGGTGGTGCGGTTTGAAGGATGGGTACTACGCACTACATGCCCAAATAACCCTGCAAACTTTGAAAAAGTGAGGAGAGCGGTGAACAGGGGTAGGGGAAAGCGAGGTAGACCACATGGATCAGGCAAAGGCACCGTCTCTGCTGCAAACAGTGTTCGTAGGCGCCTGTTGATGAATGGGAGGAGGAAAGTGTTAGTGAGGATGAGCAAGAGATGACTGATTTAGAGTGCTCAGACGACGAGTGACAACATTTAGCATTAAAAATCAGAAGAAATTGTCATCAGTACATTGGCTTCGATGCATCTTTCACCATTTAACGCAAAAAAAAAATATATCTGATGCACTATAGATTGTATTGACACCATTTTTATAGCATGAATGTCGTATCGAGCATTGAATAACAAATGCAAAATTGACTGACTTTTTTTACAACGCATTATAAAAAACAATGTCATAACGTCTCGATAATCATGCTTTATTTCTATAATGCTTGGTGCATCGCGGTGACACAAAAGTTGTGGCAACAATTTAAAAAAGCGAAAAAATGACTTGGAACTCAGCAAGAATCTGAAAACGTACTCACCGGTGACTAATTTTATTACTTGGAGATAACATTGGTTCAATAAATAAATTACTAACTGTGCTGTAGCTAATCTCCTTGAAGGGGAACGCTGTTGAGTAATTTTATTACTTGATGAAAACATTGGTTCAGTAAATAAATTACTGACTGTGCTGCACCTAATCCTTCCTTGAAGAGGAATGCACGTCCACCGAAGGGGTTCCATCGCAGCTGTGCTTGTCTTCTTCTTCTGGTGTGTGATCTATATCATCGTTGTAGTCAGGCTCGTTGTCGATGATAATCAGAGGGTTGTGCAGGCCACATGCTATGGCCTCCTCTTCTGTCCATGTGTAATCTTCCAGATCGGATGTGTTAGAATTATTAAGTGGGCTAAGGCCCACGTGGAGAATAATTCCTAGAAAAATCTTAAAGGCCCACCTTATGGGAAGTGGCATGAGAAGTTTAGTATCACCTTGCTAGTTCTAGGAGAGAGACCTCCTTATAAGGGTGAGCTCTCTTCTAGCCACTTAAGACATGCATAGTAGAGAGAACTGGAGGAACATACATGCACTCGCTCACCTCGCCTGGTTCTTTTTGCAGTTTTGTTTTGCTGCGAACCTTAACAACTTATCTGGAGTTTGTTTTGAACTCATGGGATAATTTGATAAACGTGAAGTCTAGATAAGATACGCGCGGCTTATCCGGTTCGGTTATGAGATAGAGATCGTGCGAGCGTCCTAATCACGCGTCCTAATATCTCTATAAATACTGAGTTGCTGTCTCCTCGTAACATATACGAAAACAGTCTAGGACTTGCCATCTCTTCTGTTCTGAGTCGTCGTTCATCGTCTACTCTGTCCTGTTCGTCGGCGTGCACCGGCGGATTGGGAGAGCAGGTCTCCGAAACCCTCGTCTTTGACGTCCTGCACTGGAAGAGAACAAATAAGGTTTTTGGGAAGCGCTACGCGCGATTGCTCACTATGCGCCCACCATGGCTCGTCTTCCTTCACGTTCGGGCGCTGCGTGTCATCGTCATCACCCGGTGCCGCGTGTCGTTCATGCGGTACATGATACGCCTGTGTCTGCTCCAAAAGCGCCTATGTCTGCTCCAGAACAAGACCGTAGATACACGTACAATATGTCTCCTGTGTTTGATCTATTCATATTAATTGCTGCCATATATATGTTTAGGTCAGATTACATGGTTCTATTTACTTGTGCTATTAATGTCATGATTTATTTATGAAATAAATTAAATCTATATGTGCTTATATTTTCAACAGGATGGTGGCGTAGGGCATAGAGACGAGTAGTAGTCGTAGTCATCCTCTACATAAGGATACCTCTCCTCGATAGATGGGGAGGCTGCAAGGGTGGTGCTTCTTTCTCCGGTGCAAGATTTGCATCGGATTTTCCGGTGATGGAGAAGACATAGTGGAGTGGGTTGAATGAAAGTTGTTGCAACCATGTGTAGCAGATGTGGTCAATTTAAAAGGAATGGCTATTGGTGATTTTGGTAACAACCCGTTTTTTGGTAACAAATCATGTATTTTTGGCTTGATTTCCGTTTGGTGGTTAAGTGTGATGACACGTCTGTGTACAGCTGGATTATCCAAGCCGTGAATATTGTTTTCAGGGGGTAAAAAATTTGGACATTTTTTTTAGCCATGCCATTTAACATTTGTCATGGCGTAAGAATTTTATTCCTTCCATAATTGGATTATAGATATAAATAAATATCCGTTTCTGAATTTGATTCCGACAATGAAAATGGGATATGATATGAGATAAACGACAGCTTATCTGGTAATACACCAATGTCTCGCTGCTATTGATATAATTTTTTTACTCGGCCGCACCAATCCGTTCTGATATGTATGTGAAGCGAATGTACTAATTTTTTTACTGAGCCTCACCAATCCAGTCCACCCTAACTGGGAAGCATACATGTAAATGTGAGAAAAGAAGTCACGCCTGGAGCTTAACATAACATTCGAAAAGTGACAAGGTCTGAAATTAACTGCAACGTGATGAAGAGTCACGGTGATATTGTGTGACGAAGATTCCATGTTGCACAATCAACACGAAGTTACTAGTTAGCAGAAACACATGGCAATTTATTATTTAACTATTAAATTCTCAGTTTTACGATAAGATCATAAGGTGATTTGACACAGACGTTGGATCATGCGTTGGTACCGGCTGCCGTGGGAATGTTGTTGGCTAGCCTGAACTGATCAAGTTCTGCTGGAAGCGGGTGGGCGGTGTTGAACCTATGGAATATGAGATGATGCAGTATCTGCATGCGTAGCACACTTGAATCGTCCTGCAAGTCAAACAACGAAAGCATATAACACGAGGTTAGTTTCATAGGAACAATAAATTGACAAACATATACACTCAAGTCCGACACAATTAAATGGGGGAGTAAAAATGTAACGCCCAAAAATTTACAACAAGAATTCTGAATATTTTTGTGTATTAAATCACTGTTCAGAAAAACCAGGGTATACAAATACCAAAGTTGCCATACAGAGTACGTCTTACAAACAAAATAAAATTTGTCTTATAGAAATACAGTGGAAAATGATAAATAATCCTATGAACAGCTAAGCCACGTAGGTGCTTCCACTCCACGGGCAGCTTGACGGTGGACCAAGTCTACTCCTCCTGGCGATCCTCGTCGAGGTAGAACTCCATCTCTGAGCGGAGGAAAAGGAGCAAGATTGAGTACCACCCACAGTACTCAACAAGTTACACCCGCAAATATGCACAATTTAAGGGAGAAAAAAAAGGCTTTGGGTTCATTTGCATAAAGTAGTTGCAAACAGTAGTAGTTTAGAAACGAGTGAAATGGTTGTTTAATTAAACAATATTAAATCACCACTGATCAACACTACACCACGTTGACCAGGCCCAACCATCCATCCTGTCCCTACACAATATTTTAAGCCAATTTATTATAGTGGGACTAATCACGGTGAGTCTTGACCGAACACCATAACCACAGGTACGGCTATTCGAATAGTTTTTAACTCTGGCCAGAGGTGTACAACTATACCCACAAGACACAGCCCCACACACATTTTCGTATGCCGGTGTGTCACCATGACACCTCGCGAGAGGCTGTGATAGGACCGTTCACGCAACTCCTCCCCAACCATCCACACCACGCTGAGGTTGCACCTGTCGACATGACACACCATATCGGCCAGGCTACCCCCCTTGTGCCATAATGGATCCGGAAGCCGATCAACTCGACCCCAAGGTGACCCAACTCCATCACGCCCATCCTCACCAATAGTGCCTAGGAGAGGGAGCCCAGCCGTTGCCCACATTGGCTTGTGGTATGTACGGAAAACTGCTCAAGGGGTTCCCGTGAACCAGTCCTTAATTGCCATGGGTGCGACTAGCAAAACCATGCACCCACAGGCCACCATTAGGGTCATATTTTAGTTATATAAGTGTCCATGTCAAAGTTCCATCAGCTCGACATAAAGTCGAACCATAAACACAAATAATAATGAGTGATTATGTCCCCCAATATGATCTAGTTGATTCTAAGCATGGCTAAGCAACCTAAGTACACTTTCTAGTCACACTATTACCCAGGTTACAAAAAGAATAGAGGTTCATCAAACTATAGTCATCAACTATACATATATATAGGTCACAACCCATACCACATGGAATAATAAAACATGCATATTTATTTAAGTAAAACAAATAGTTGGCATAGAATAGGAACAAAATGATCAAGAGTATGACGCAACTTGCCTTGCTTTGGCTTTGCGACCTCTGTGACAACCTCGTAGTACACGGGAGGGTTAGAAATGTCGGCTTTTAACGACATTCAATACATAAACAATAAAAACAATACATGAGAACACTGAAGCAGGAGCTAATACTATTTTTAATGGATTCTTTGTATTTTTCTGGATTTAATGAAATTTGAATGAGACTAATCGGAGCTCGTATGAATTAGTTATGAATTTTTAATGTTTTACCGTGTTTTTACTATACACAAATAAACCCTTAACAAATTATTGCGCATTGAACAGGATTATGGCATTAGCAGATCCCGGGGACTGGCGCGGCCAAGCCTCGGTGCAGCCCGATGGTCATCGCCGGCAACCATCCGGCACAGTGGAGGGCAGCGGCAAGCGGCGGAGGAGGAGAGGGATGGATTGCGAGCCTCACGACATGCGCGCAGCGACCAAAAGGCGACGAACGGTGACGAACAGAGGCGAAAGGAGGTGGTGATGTTTGGGAGGACGACGACAGAGGCATTCTGGTCGGACGGGGTGTGCCTGGGTGCGGTGAACCTGGTGGGGCTGAGAACCACAGCCGGCGGCAACTACGGCGATGGCGGTGCTTTGCTAAAGGTGGTAGAAAGCAGTGGTGCTTTCGAATTATGGAATGAGGGCGTTAGCAGGCACGGGGAGCTCGGGGGATTGAGGGAAAAGGAGCGGAGAAGTATAGGAAGGGTTTAAATAGGCACGGCAGTGGGAAGTCATGGCCGTGGCTTGCGGATTTCGTGAAATCATGGAACGGTGGCCGGGCGGAGGGGGGTGAAATTCGCTCAGGATCGTGGGCTGTCACACCCTAAAGTTTCCCCTTAAATAGAGCCACACAAAATATATTAAAGAAAAAGCCTCAAAGAAATTATTTTAAAAGGCCAGAGGAATTAATTAAATAAGTAAAATGCAAAATAATAAAATATCATGGCTGCGAATATTTTTCCTATATTCTCCTTGCCAAAATACACTAATAGGATTTTTATGGGAATTTTTAGAGCACTGGAAGCAATTTTAATAAATCAAAATGAATTATCAGAATTAAAAACCTTCTGGAAATCCCTAGGATTTCTTTTCCTTATCTCTTTTCTTTTTCTCTCTCTTTTCCTCTCCCGGGCCACGGCCCAGCCCACGTCGCCCCGTGCCTCTCCCCACTCCTCCTCACTGATTGGCCTGGCCCGGCTGCCAGCCGCGTCAGCTCGCCTCGCCTGCTGACATGTGGGGCTAGGACCCACATGTCAGACCCATCTTCAACCTCCGACCGAATTGGTTGGAGGGGATCGGCCTTCCCTGAGCGTCGGATTTTGCCCGTCCCCGCTCTCCCACGCCTTGGCTCTGAGTTGGAACCACGTGGACCGAGTCCTTGCCCGTTTCTCCCCACCTTCTACGCCCCTCTCGCCCACGACTGTGGATGAATCGCGCCCACTAGCCGCCGCGGCCGCCACCCCACGTCCCCGTGAAATTTGGCCAACTCGGCCACGAACTCCCGCAGCCGAGTACATATAAACCTTCCTCGTGCTCTGGCCTCACTTTCCCCTCAGTTGCCCACATCTGCTGAGTACCCTAACCCCCTCCGTGCCGAGCTCCTGAACCGCCACCGCACTCCGCCGACTCCAGTCGCACGTCATCGTCGCTACGGCCATCGCCGACTACCACGTTCATGCTCGCTAGCTTCACCGCACCCCGCTGTGTCCTGTTTCGCTGCCGGCCGCCTCGAATTCCCACCGGAACTCCATCCTCTCTGTTGCCCCTTTTGGTAAGCCTCTTCGCCGGCAATCAGCTGTGGATTTCCGTCGACCCACTCGATCTTTTTCTCCCCTAACACGTTCTACACCTCCACCAGGTTCTCCTAAACCTTGTCCACACCTCTGTCATTGCTTTGCACCGCCGGAACGCCATCGCCGTCGGCTACCTGAACCTCGCCACCGCCAAACCCCTCTGATCGCTGTCGTTTGCCGCTCTCCGTCGATCGCCGCACCTCGGTGAGTACTCGATCGCATTCCTCACCTCCTCCGGTGCTCACCGCCGCTCTCCGAGAGGCCGGATGGTCGGATGGCCAAGGATGAACGTGACTCGCCCCCGCCGACGTGACTGCACCATGGCGGGGCGAGCGGCCCGATGGTCACCGCCGGAGAATTTTATTAAATACTCCTTCAATTCTTGTAGTCCTTGGATTTTTCTGAGAATTATTTGAGCTGTGGAAGTTTTTTTAATAAATAGAAAACCAAATCAGTGAATAAATAAATTAGAAAAGGTTTTAATTTTTTCCCTAAGGCCGTGGGCCGATTTCGGCCCATCTCTCCCTTCCTCTCTCTCTCCCCCGCCCGCAGCCCAGCTCGGCCCACTTCTCCCTCTCTATTTCTTGTCCCCGCCGACAGGTGGACCCCACTTGTCGAGGTCTTCATCTTCCCCAGGCTGAGTCTGAGCCCGAGCGCGTCGCCGCCTTCACCGCAAGAAATCCAGTCGCCCCGCTCCTCCTCTCCTCAAATTGGTTGAGGGGAAATCCTCCCCTCCATCCCCGCTGCCAATCCCCTCATAACCTGGTAAGAGTCAGTTAAGGATTGAGCCTGAACTCGAGTTTCTTTTGGAGACCCTCCGCTGCACCAGTCCACCACTGCCATAGCCGCCTTATCTGCCTTGGAGTCCTCCAATTGGCGACCCTATAAGTACCATCGTCCTCCCCTCTGTCTGCCGCCGCCCTTGCCCCAGCCCTAGACACCCCGGAGAGCCCCAGCCACAGTTAGGTCCCAGTGCCACCCTTGCCGCCAAGTCCACCCATTCCGCACCGCCTTTTCTTGTCGCCGGTGGTCAAGTCATCGCAGTTCGTCGCCGAGTGACCGTGAGGTGAGTTCGTCTCGTCGAGCTCGTCCTTTTGGCGCAGACCGCAGCCGCCGCCGTGCCCTGGATCGCCAGCAAGCCTCGCCGCCCAAGTCACTGCCGTTGCTGGTCATCCACGTCATCAACCCATCAGCCGCCGCGTCACCCCTCCATCCCCGTGGCTGCCAGATCGATGCCAAGTGCCGCGAATCCGAGCGTCGACCTCGGGATAAATCCGAGCCATCAGATCTAGATCCAATCCATCCTAACCATCGAAACCCGTGAGCCGATCCCATGGACTCGGTCTATGGTGAACCGCTCTCTGATGACGCAATAAATCTCTTTTTCCTTTTCAAAATTAATTCATTATTGCGTCATTATTGCTTTAATATTTCCTATAAATAGTTTTATTCGGTTTAAACTTCTAAAAATCATAACTAATTCATACGAACTCGGATTGAGGTCGTTCAAGTCTCTAAATTCTTTAAAAATCAAGATCTATCCATTAAAAATATTCATATGTACTGTTGCTATGTGATTATATACTATTTGTGCTCGTTTTGTTATTTGCCTATAGTTTCACACGTTCCGGAAGAGCCGGTTTACGCCGAGGAGGGTTCGGAAGACTTTGCGGAGCAGCAAGGCAAGTCACACAGACCCTCAACCCTTTGAGCATGTTGATCCCATGATTTAAATCTCTGTTTTGATTCAAAAGTGTATTTATTTTATAATGACATCGGAAAGGGAAACCCTGATCCTTGTTTATAACCCGTTGTTTTGATAACCTGCCTTTGTGCCTATGGGATTAATATGACTGGCTAGCTGAAGTATTGGTTAGCTAGAATAATTCTAGGTTGCTTAGCCCTACTTAGAAACTATAGAATCACATCAAGGCTGCTAATCACATATGATTACACATAAAATGATGATGGTTCTGTTCACGACGGTGGTCGTGTGAGATTGATTCTTAATGGGCAACTAAAACATGGGTGAATGGTGGGTTGTGAGCACCAGGTTGGTTTTATTGCTAGCAGTGCTCACAACAGTTAAGGACCAGTTCACGAACTACTGTTGTGAAGCATTTACCGTACTAACTACAAGCCAGCATGGGCAACAGCTGGACTTGTAGTGTAGCATGTCCCGGCAGGAGACATCATGGTGTGTTTAGTTGATAGGTGGTAGTGTTAAGAAATCCATAATGGTAGTACCAATAAGTCCATATGTTTCGGAGCCAAGAGTTTCTCTAGCCTGGAGGTTGGGCCGCCTCTACTGTTGACTTGGTGGGTGGTCATTCTGTTGGACGTGTTATATGAAGAGTCCTGTCACAACTCCTTTTCGAGGTATCGTGGTACTGCCAAGGCGCATGGTGACATGTTGTGGGGTTGTGTCTTGTGGGTAAAGTTGTACACCTCTAGCCAGAGTAAAACTGTTCGAATAGCTATGCCCGCGGTCATGGGCGAGTTGAATGATGTTTTTCGTGATTAGTCCCATTTATTAATTAATGTATAAATGTGACATGAGATATCCAGATTGGGATGGTTTGGGCCTGTGTAGCCAGGTGGGCTGTACAGTGTTGATTTAATATTGCTTAATTGCTTTACTATTTTAATTCTCTCTTAACTGTTTAGTTAAATGTTGTTTATGCAAATCAACCCTATATGCCATCCTTTGCTATCCTGTGCACTTGCATATTTGCTGTGTGGCTTGTTGAGTATTCCATGTACTCACCTTGGAATACCAAATCATCTGAAGAAGAGTACTATAGTGAAGGAGAAGAGTTGGAGAACTAGGCTGGGTCCAAGTCAAGTTTGCCTGTGGTTATGGAGACATCGTTATCGCTAGTTAATTCTGTTGTGTAGACTTTTTATTTGCTTGAGAGGTTCCATCTGCCTCTGTAATAATTATACATTCGTCACTTTATTCAATATAGATTTGTACTTTGTTATCAAATTTGTCATTGTGTACCTCGGTTGAATCCTGGACAAGGATTTAATACACATGTAATCGTTTGGAATTTTGGATGGAAATTCTGGGCGTGACAAGTTGGTATCAGAGCCTCCTTGACTTTAGGACCAGCCAAATGGTAACCCATAGAAGCCTTCTAAGATTTTTGGTAGAACTGCTCTTTCCCCGCTTCTCTTCGAAAAAAAACCAACCCATTGGTAAAATTTTTGATTGGCAAAAAAAACATGTCTACTTATTTTTTTCTTCTTCCCTGATCTATTTCCAAATTACCTTGCTACCCTTCCTGTTTTACTTATGCATAAACCTGTTTGTTTCATTTAATCAAAATTTTTGCCTCTCGTCACACTCCATAGATGTCGAATCGTGAGCCTGTGCATCTGTTTAGAGTCAAGGAGCTTCGACACATGGCATTTGCCATAGGATTCAACCCAGCCCCCGAGTATCGGCAAGCCACTCATAATCCAGTTGAAGAGAAGTGTCGGGTTCAGTTGACAATTCAAGTGATCGTGAAGGAGTCCCGTCTATGATCTTTGGAGCCAGAGGAAGGGATTTCGAGCACGCATGTCAGGAAGTGGCACTGGAGGCCATTGGAGAACTTCGCCACCGTTATGCCGTCCGCTTGAGGCATACTGCTTACCGTTACCATCCGCTCAGGACCCACAATGATGAGTACAACAATTACTAATGCCTTGGGGCAGAGAACAGTGCCACCATGCAACGTTTGGTGAGGATGCTTAGTGCCATGGACAATGCTCATGAGATGTGATGATAGCAGCTCATGATCGAGAGAACGAGAACCGTACTAAGATTTGCAGACTGCAAAACCAAGTGGATTGTTTGAAGAGGGAGCTAGCACAGGCAAAAGGAGAAGCACCCCTTAGAGGAGTCAAGATCCGCACCACTGCAAGGAAGAGAGTTCGCCTACCACCTCGGATTCAGCTCGCGTCTAGGACCTACTTGCTCAATGAGCAGGTCCCACTCAGATTAGTTCCACCCGTGACTTATGCTGATGATGCAGAGGAAGAGGATCCGGAGGAGTCAGAGCTAGCACCCGTTCGGAAAGGACAAGAGACAGTGGAACTCGTACCCATTCTGAAGTGGAGTGGGGTGCAACCCAGGAGGATGAAGAGGAATTCGAGCACAATTCTGACGCAAGATGAAGCCCCTCACCTTGTTAAGTTGAACCTCAGTAGTAGTTCACCCTAGAGCGTTGTGTTAGTCGTTGTGTTTAGGTGATGCTTGTGAGTGTGTGGGTTTAGATGGCAGTTTATGTCAGAGGGTGGTGATGTAACTGCTTCAGTTAGGTGTTTCCTGTGGTGTGGTGTGGGTTTAAGCAACATAAATGTTAAACATTCAGTTTAGATCAACAAAAGTTGAAGTTTAAGTAAATAACACCTGTTCTAAGGGTTCTCCCCTGTTTCTCACCTATTCTAATCCCTACAGATGGTGAATACTCGCAATGGAGGTGGTCAGGACACTAGCACTGGAACAAACAATAGGGGAGGTGCACCCAATGGACCGCCGCCTTCGGATGACAATCTCACTATAGCACAAGTGCTTGCCAATCAAATGCATCTTATGAATATGATGTTCCAGCACATGCAGAGCCAACAGCACTAGGTGCCTCAACAATAGATACCTCCTACACCCCAGAACAAGCTCGCAGAGTTCTTGTGAGTGAGGCCTCCCACTTTTTCCAGTACGACCAACCCAGTGGAAGCAGGGGATTGGCTACATGCCATTGAGAAGAAGCTAGATCTTCTTCAATGCACGAACCAGGAGAAGGTCTCATTTGCTTCACATCAGTTATATGGACCTGCATCGGAGTGGTGGGACCACTTCCGAGCTAACAGAGCAGAAGGTCAGCCCATTACTTGGGTCGAATTCTCGGTAGCTTTTAAGAAGACGCACATTCCTGCAGGAGTGGTGGCCCTAAAGAAGCAGGAGTTTCGAGCACTGAAGCAAGGGAATAGGTCGGTGACCGAGTTCCTCTATGAGTTTAATCGTCTCGCCCGTTATGCATCGGAAGGTGTTAGCACCGATGCTGAACGACAGGAGAAGTTTTTGGATGGACTGAATGATGAACTCTCCGTCCAATTGATCTTAGGGGACTACTCAGATTTTCAGAAGCTCGTTGACAAGGCCATCCGGTAGGAAGACAAGTACAATCGGATGGAGCAGAGAAAGCGCAAGATTGCTAGCATGAGGGCACAACAACCTAGTAACCAGAGGCCGTGTATGGTAGTACCCCCTCAGATTCGCCCGGGAGGACCACCGACTACACCCTGTCCCCAACGCCAGTTCTTCAACAACAACACTGGCAGTAGTGTAGTGGCTAATTGTCCTTCCCCTCGTCCGGTTGTTGCACCATCACAAAACCAGCCAATCAAGCAGGAGCAAGGAGGCAGGACTTTGGTATGCTACAACTGCAACGAACTGGGGCATTTCTCTAATCAATGCCCGAAGCCAAAGCATCAGGGACCTAGGCCAGCCGCTCCAGGACAAAACAACTCCAACCTGCCCAAGACTCGGGTCAATCATGTCACAACCAAGGGAGCCAAAGTCGCCCCAGATGTGGTCTTGGGTACGTTTCCTGTTAACTCAGTTCCTGCCACAGTACTTTTCGATTCTGGTGCTACACATTCATTCTTGTTTGAGAATTTTGTGGGAAAGAATGGGATAAGGGTACAAAAGTTGGCTAACCCATTAATGATATGCACCCCTGGAAATCAAATACCCTCCACCCTTTTTAGCCCTTCTGTTACCATCGATATCCAAGGGGTCCCATTCCAAGCCAACCTAATTCTATTAGAATCCAAAGATCTAGATGTCATCCTAGGGATGGATTGGCTAACCAGATATAAAGGAATGATAAACTGTGCAAACCGTGAAGTCACCTTAACTAGTAACTTGGGGCAGAAAGTGATATTCCGTACCCTGCCAGTTGAACCCCCAAAAGTGATTCTCAATCAGGCTACCCTAGAAGAATTCCCGGTGGTGAGAGACTACCCGGATGTGTTTCTTGATGATCTGCTAGGCATGCCACCCAAGAGAGACATAGAGTTCTGGATAGATCTAGTACCTGGAACCGCCCCCATCCACAAAAGACCGTACCGAATGATGGCCAATGAGTTAGCAGAAGTAAAGAAGCAAGTGGAAGATTTGGAACGGAAAGGATTCATCCGATCGAGCACCTCACCATGGGGAGCGCCAGTTATCTTTGTGGAGAAGAAGGATCATACCCAATGGATGTGTGTGGATTATAAAGCGTTGAACGACGTCACCATCAAGAATAAGTACCCGTTGCCTAGGATTGATGATCTATTTGACCAGTTGGAAGGAGCCACGGTATTCTCCAAGATAGATCTCCATTTCGGATATCATCAACTCAGGATCTAAGAGGAAGATATACCCAAGACAGCTTTTACCACCCGCTATGGGCTATATGAGTGTATGGTCATGTCTTTCGGGCTCACTAACGCCCTAGCTTTCTTCATGAACTTGATGAACAAGGCGTTTATGGAGTACTTGGATAAGTTTGTGGTGGTCTTCATTGATGACATCCTCGTCTACTCTAAGACTAAGAAAGAACATAAGCAGCATCTTTGATTAGCGTTGGAGAAGTTGCGAGAGCATTAGCTATACGCTAAGTTTAGTAAATGTGACTTCTGGTTGTCGGAAGTGAAGTTCCTTGGTCATGTCCTTTCTGTTGAAGGTGTTGCTCTGGATCCGGCTAATGTGGAGTCAGTCACCAAATGGAAACAACCCAAAACAGTTTCAGAAATACGGAGTTTCCTTGGTCTTGCGGGATATTACTGCAGGTTCATAGAGAACTTCTTGAAGATTGCCAAACCAATGACTCAGTTACTCCAGAAGGATGTTAAATTTCAATGGTCGAGCATCTGGTATCCGTGCCAGTGTTGACTTTGGCTGACCCTAGGAAAGATTTCCAAGTTTACTGTGACACATCCCAACAAGGTTTAGGATGTGTTTTATGCAAGACAGAAGAGTGGTTACTTACGCGTCTCGGCAGTTACAGCCACATGAGAAAAACTACCCTACCCATGACCTAGAATTGGCCACAATAGTTCATGCATTGAAGATATAGCACCATTACCTTATGGGTAATCGTACGGAGATGTACACAAATCACAAGAGTTTGAAGTATATCTTCACCTAGCCAAACTTGAACCTTCATCAGCAAAGATGGTTAGAGTTAATCAAGGATTATGATATTGGGATCCATTATCACCCTGGCAAGGCCAACGTGGTGGTAGATGCTCTTAGCAGAAAGCGTTACTGCAATGCTTCCAAAGGATGACGGTTGCCTTGGGAGTTATGTGCAGAATTCAAGCGGTTAAGTTTGGGAATCATCAAGAAAGGTTTCGTAGCAGCATTGGAGGCACATCCCACGCTTATAGACCAAGTCAGAGAGGCTCAAGTCAATGATCGTGACATCCAGGAGATCAAGAAGAACATGAGAAGAGGAAAAGCCAGAGGATTCTCTGAAGATGAACAGGGAATAATATGGTTAGGAGAACGAATATGTGTGCCAAATGACAAAGAGTTGAAAGATATTATCATGAAAGAAGCTCACGACACCCAATATTCTATTCATCCTAGCAGTACCAAGATATATCAAGATCTGAAGGAGAAGTTTTGGTGGGCCAGTATGAGACAAGAGATAGCTGAGTACGTCACAGTCTGCGATATATGTCAATGAGTGAAGGCAGAACATCAGAGGCCAGTAGGGTTGTTGCAACCATTGAAGGTACCCAAGTGGAAATGGGAAGAAATAGGAATGGACTTTATCACTGGATTGCCAAAGACATCTTCAGGTTATGATTCTATTTGGGTCGTGGTTGACAGGCTTACCAAGGTGGCTCACTTCATCGCAGTCAAGACTACTTATTCTGGTAGCAAGTTAGCAGAGTTATATATGGCACGGATAGTGTGTTTAGATGGCGTACCTAAGAATATTGTATCCGACAGAGGTAGTCAGTTTACCTCAAAGTTCTGGCAGAAACTCCAGGAGGAGATGGGTACCCGTTTAAACTTCAGTACTGCTTATCACCCACAAACAGATGGTCAGACTGAACGTGTTAATCAAATCGTAGAGGATATGCTAAGAGCTTGTGCCCTAGACTTCAGTGGGAGTTGGGACAAGAGTTTGCCTTATGCGGAGTTTTCCAACAACAATAGTTACCAAGCTAGTTTTCAGATGGCTCCGTATGAAGCATTATACGGTAGAAGGTGTTGTACCCCGCTCCTGTGGGATCAAACAGGGGAACGCCAAGTTTTTGGAACCGACATTTTGAGGGAAGCCGAGGAGAAGGTAAAAATCATACAAGAAAGGTTACGAGTAGCACAGTCCCGTCAGAAGAGTTATGCTGATAACCACCAAAGGGATTTAAGTTTTGATGAAGGAGATTATGTGTATCTTCGAGTCACGCTACTATGAGGTGTTCATCGGTTTCAGACCAAGGGAAAGTGGGCACCACGTTTTGTGGGACCATACAAGATTCTAAGTCGCAAGGGTGAGGTGGCATACCAGTTGGAGTTACCCCAGGCCATGGCAGGGATTCACAATGTGTTTCATGTCTCGCAGTTAAAGAAATGCCTTCGAGTGCCTACAGAGGAAGCTGATCCAGCATAGATCGAAATCTAGGAGGATTTGACCTATGTGGAAAAACCAGTTCGTATCTTAGAGACCAGTGAAAGGAGAATCAGGAATCGAGTGACCCATTGCTATAAAGTTCAGTGGAGCAATCATTCTGAGGATGAAGCTACTTGGGAGCAAGAAGATGAGTTAAAGTCTGCCCACCCTCACCTCTTCGCTAGTTCCTTCGAATCTTGGGGGCGAGATTCTGTTTAAGGGGGGTAGGTTTATCACACCCTAAAAATTATTTAATAAATAATACCTGCAAAAATATAATTTTTAGAAATTAAAGCCTAAAGAAGTGGTTAATAAAAATCCCAAATAAATTTCAATGTAAAAATGGGCCAGAGAAAATTTTATTAAATACTTCTTCAATTCTTGTAGTCCCTGGATTTTTCTGGGAATTATTTGAGCTGTGGAAGTATTTTTAATAAATAGAAAACCAAATCAGTGAATAAATAAATTAGAAAAGGTTTTAATTTCTTCCCCGAGGCCGTGGGCCGATTTTGGCCCATCTCTCCCTTCCTCTCTCTCTCCCGCCCGCAGCCCAGCTCGGCCCACTTCTCCCTCTCTCTTTCTTCTCCCTGCCGATAGGTGGACCCCACCTGTCGGGGTCTTCATCTTCCCCAGGCTGAGTCCGAGCCTGAGCGCGCCGCCGCCTTCCCTGCGAGAAATCCAGTCGCCCCGCTCCTCCTCTCCTCAAATTGGTTGAGGGGAAATCCTCCCCTCCATCCCCGCTGCCAATCCCCTCATAACCCGGTAAGTGTCGGTTAAGGATTGAGCCCGAACTCGAGTTTCTTTCGGAGACCCGTTGCCGTACGAGTCCGCCGCTGCCATAGGCGCCTTATCCGCCTCGGACTCCTCCAATTGGTGACCCTATAAGTACCACCGTCCTCCCCTCTGTCCGCCGCCGCCCTCGCCCTAGCCCTAGACACCCCGGAGAGCCCCAGCCACGGTTAGGTCCCAGCGCCGCCGCCGCTGCCAAGTCCAGCCATGCCGCGCCGCCACTCGGTTCGTTGCTGCCCTTCACTGACAACCTAGTTGTGTTCTCCAGGTAGAGCAGCACCTCGTTCGCCACCCAGTAGCCACCCTTCCCCGTCGGAGCGCCATCACCGCCGAGTACCCGAATGTCTCTGCTGCCTTTTCTCATCGCTGTTCCTTGAGAGGTTCCATCTGCCTCTATAATAATTATACATTCGTCACTTTATTCAATATAGATTTTTACTTTGTTATCAAATTTGTCATTGTGTACCTCTGTTGATTCCTGGATGAGGATTTAATACACATGTAATCGTTTGGAATTTTGGATGGAAATTCCGGGCGTGATAGCTGTCCAGATGAAATTCACATCTTTCTTTAGTAGCTGTGTGATAGGCCTCGCAATCTTCAGGAAATTCTTAATGAACCAGCGGTAATAACCCACGAGTCCAAGAAATCTCCGCACTTGTGTCACTGTCTTTGGCGGTTTCCAATTGGTCGAGGGTGAAGCTTCGGGACGGCGGTGGGAAGTGGGTTCCGGCGGCGATTAGGCGAAGGGGATCCACGGACAGGGGTCTCCGGTACCTGGCGAACACAAGGGAGGCTTTAGAAGGGAGATTGCCTGGACGACGTAGTGGAAAATGGCAGATAGAGACCAGCGTTGACACTCACCGAGGCGGGAGACAGAGAGAAAGGTCTTCTGGTGGAGGAACAATGCGAGGGAGGGGTGGCCGAGATGCCCTAGTGTGCAGAAAAGAGGGTGAAGGCAAAAGCAGGCTCGGCGGCGGCTACACTAGCGTCGGCGAGGGGCTAGAGATGGTGAAATGTGGTGGAATGTTGGCTTCACGGTGTGCACGGGGTTTGGCGGTTCGGCAAGTGCGGGAGGTTGAGGGAAAAGGTGTAGAGGAGCACGGGGAGGGTTTATGTAGGCTTGGCCGAGGGGAATCATGGTCGTGGTGAGCAGATTTCACAGAGAGAGGGAGAGGAGAAAGCGGCGTTGTGGGGGCTGTCCATGCGTGATCTCCACATGGAAGAAGGGAAAATGGGCACGGGGACGTGGGGGAGACTGAGTCCATGGCTTGGATCGAAGGGCGGAGATGCAAGGATGCGGCAACGGATGGGGAATCCACGGTGGGGGCGAGCTCAATCCCCTCCGCCTGATTCGGCCGGAGGTTGAAGACAGAACCGACATGTGGGTCCTCGTCCCACATGTCAGTGGGTGAGGGGCAATGGAATGGGAAGCTGGGTTGGGAGTAGGCCGCGCGTGGGAGAGGAGCAGAGGTGGGACGGCGGCCCAAGAAAGAAAAAGAAAAGAGAAAGGGAAAAGAATTCCTAGGGAATTTCCAATGGAAATTTAATTCTGATAGAGCTTTTTGATTTATTAAAATTAGTTCCTGTGCTCTAAAAATTCCAGTTAAAATACTGTTAGTAAATTTTGGCAAGTGGAATACAACAAAAATATTCCCAGCCATGATAAATTATTATTTAATGTTTTCCACCATTAATTCTTCTCTCATGCCTTATTAAATATTTTCTTTGGGCAAATTAATTAATATAGTTTTGTGTGGCTCTATTAAGGGAAAAACTCAGGGTGTGACCAACCTACCCCCCTTAAATAGTATCTCGTCCTCGAGATTCGGAAGAGCTAGCGAAGAGGTGTGGATGGGTGGACTTCAGTTCATCCTCTCAGTCCCAAGTGGCCTCTTCCTCTGAATGATGGCTCCACTGTACCTTACAGAATCTGATTACCCTGCTCCTCGTATTCCTTCTGTTGACCTCTAGGATTTGGATCGGTCTTCTTGGATTTAGATCTATTCTGGATCGGCTTGTTCCGCGGGTACCCTTAGATATTTCTTTAATTGAGAGACGTGGAACACATCGTGGATGCCTGCCATCGATGCTGGGAGGTCCAACTGATATGCGACCTCGCCTTTGCGAGCTAGGACTTGATAAGGTCCCACGAAGCACGGTGCCAATTTCCCTTTAGTTTGGAACCGATGTACACCTCGGAGTGGAGTGACACGGAGGTACACGTAGTCCCCTTCCTCAAAGCTTAGGTCTCTACGGCGGTTGTCAGCATAGCTCTTCTGTCTAGACTGGGCCATCTTCAATCTTTCTCGAATGATAGCCACTTTCTCTTCGGCTTCTTTGAGAGCATCTATCCCGAATACTTGACGCTCACTAGTCTGATGCGAGAAAGAGTGGTACGGCACTTCCAGCCATACAATGCTTAGAACGGTGCCATTTGCAAACTAGCCTGGTAACTGTTGTTGTAAGAAAACTCCACATATGGCAGACTCTTATCCTAAGTTCCACCAAAGTCAAGTGCACAGGCTCTTAGCATGTCCTCCAATGTTTGATTGACTCTCTCAGTCTGCCCATCTGTGTGTGGATGGTAAACCGTGCTAAAATTCAGATGAGTTCCTAGTTCTACCTATAGCTTCTGCCACAATTTGGAAGTGAACTGGCTTCCGCGGTCAGATATGATCCTTTTGGGCACCCCATGTAAACACATTATACAGGCCATGAAAAGTTCTGCCAGCCTGTTGCTCGAGTAGGTAGTATGCACGGGGATGAAATGAGCAACCTTGGTGAGTCAGTCGACGATCACCCAAATTTAGTCATATCCTGATGTGGTTGGGGCAAACTAGTGATGAAGTCCTTCCCGATCTCTTCCCATTTCCACTCTGGGACCCTTAGCGGTTGTAACCTACTGGTCTCTAGTGTTCCGCTTTGACACGCTGACACACATCGTAGAGTGCCATGAATTTTGCTATTTCTCTTCTCATGTTGGCCCACCAAAACTTGGTCTTGTGGTCTTGGTACATTTTAGTACTGCTGGGATGAATCGAGTAGTGCGTCTCATGAGCCTCCCAGAGTATCAGATCCTTGAGATCTTTATTTTCCGTAACACATAACCGTTATCCCATCCAGACAGTTCCGTGTTCATCTTCTGTGAAACCCTGGGCCTTTCCAACCCTCATGTTCTTCTTGAGCTCTTTAATCTCTAGGTCGTTCGTTTGTGCCTCATGAACTTGGTCAAAGAGTGTGGGCTGGGCCTCTAGGGCTGCCACGAATCCAGGGTTAGTAATGCCCAGATTCAAGCTATCAAAGTTCTGCTAAATTTCCTTGCAAGTCGTCCCTGCCCAAGCAGAGTTGCATTAGCTCTTCTTGCTCAAAGCATCCGCTACCACATTGGCCTTGCCGGGGTGGTAGTGTATTCCCACATCATAGTCCTTAATTAATACCGGCCACCTTCTTTGATGGAGGTTCAGGTCAGGCTAGGTAAAGATGTACTTCAAACTTTTGTGGTTGGTGTAGATCTCACTCCAGTTACCAATGAGGTAATGCCGCCAAATATTCAAGGCGTGAACCACTGCTGCCTGTCCTAGGTCATGTGTCAGGTAGTTGCCATCGTGAGGACGCAACTAGTTGGATGAGTAGGCAACTACTCTGCCACTTGCATCAACACACACTCCAAGCCCTTGGCGGGATGCATCACAATACACCTGAAAATCCTTCTTGGGTCCGGCAAGATCAAGACTGGTGCAGACACCAACCTCTTTTTCAACTCTTCAAAACTGCGATTGCACTCAGCTGTCCAAACGAACTTCACATCTTTCTTCAATAGCTGTGTCATAGGCCTCGCAATCTTTGAGAAATTCTCGATGAACCAGCGGTAATGACCCGTGAGTCCAGGGAAACTCCGGACTTGCGTTACTATCTCTAGAGGTTTTCAATTGGTAACTGACTCCACATTTGATGGATCCACAGTGACAACTTGAGCGGTGATGACATGCCCGAGGAACTGCACTTCATTCAACCAGAAGTAACATTTGCTAAACTTGGCATATAGCTGGTGCACTCGTAACTTCTCGAGAACTAATCGGAGGTGTTGTTCATGCTCTTCTGCTGACTTTGAGTAGATGAGAATATCATCGATGAGAACCACCATGAATTTCTTCAGAAACTCCATAAATACCTTGTTCATCAAATTCGTGAAGAAGGCCGGTGCATTTGTTTGTCCAAAGGACATAACGGTGCACTCGTACAGCCCGTACCGAGTGGTGAAGGCTGTCTTCGGGATATCCTCTTCTTGGATTCTCAGCTAGTGATATCCTGATCGCAGGTCGATCGTGGAGAAAACGGTGGCTCCTTCTAGCTAGTTGAAGAGGTCATCAATCCTTGGAAGCGGATATTTGTTCTTGATTGTGATGCCGTTTAGTGCGTGTAATCCACACACATCCGTTTGGTTTTGTCTTTGTTTTCCACAAATATGACTGGTGCACCCCAAGGTGATGTGCTCATTCGGATGTAGCCTTTCTGTAGTAGATTGTCAACTTGCTTCTTGACCTCTGCCATCTTGTTTGGTGCCATTCTGTAAGGCCTATTGTATATTGGAGCCGTCCTTGGTGCCAGATCGATTCTGAACTCGATCTCTCTTTTTGGTGGCATCCTTGGTAGATCTTCCAGGAAAACATCTAGGTACTCCCTTACTATCGGAATGTCCTCCACCTTTCTGTTTGGCTTGTTCCCACCAGGCTATTCTTCGGCTATGACTTGATTCAAGCTTGTCTCCTGACTCTATGGCACTAGTAACTTGAAGGTAACCACTTCTCCTCCCAGACTGGTCACCATGGCCATACGGTCGGCACATTTAATCACTCCCTTGTGCCGTGTCAACCAATCCAATCCCAAGATGACATCTTGGTCTTTGGATTCAAGGAGGATAAGATTGGCTAGAAAAGGTGACCCTTGGATTTCTATGTTCACTGAAGGGCTATAGTGAGTTGTGGTCATGTGGTTTCCAGGGGTGTGAACCCGCATTTGGATCTTAAGTTCCACTAACTTTATCCCGTGTTTCCCCACAAATTTCTTTGATATGAATGAATGTGTTGAACCGGAATCAAAAAGTACTGTTGCAGGGATTAAGTTCACAAGAAACATACCCAGTACCACTTTTGGTGCAGCCTTTGCCTCCTCTGCCGAGACATGGTTGACACACCCCTTGATCATGGGCAGGATGGGGTTGGGGTTTTGGGGAGCTGCGGACCTTGGACCCATGCGCATCGGCTTCGTGCACGAAGTGGCCCGGCTCATTGCAGTTGAAGCAGATGAGGGTCTTCCCTCCACTATCCCTTCGAGGTTGTCCTTGTTGAGCTGGCGCCATTGGCGGGCACAGAGCAGGTGATGGTTCTGCTATCCACTGTTACTGCTGCTGCCCCCGAGGTGCCCATGGTGGAATGGACGTTGCTGATGGACAATCATGGTGGAAGGTCCACCCTGATGCCTCAGCATCATCCTCGGCCTCTAGTGCTGCCCCTAGTTGGCTCTAATTGGGCCGCCTTCCTCTTGCGGTCCATCTTGTTGTGCTGGTTCTCTTGATGGATCGCCTTGTCCACCGGCTTTTCGAAGTCGGGGTAGTCACTGGAGAGGAGCTGGTTGGTTAGCTCGTCGTCCAAGCCCTCTAGGAATTTCTCCTATCTCTCCACATTAGCGCAGACGTCCTTTGGTGCGTAGCGCGCCAGACGGTTGAAGTCGTGGAGGTACTCCATGACAGTCTGTTCCCCTGCACCAGTGCACAGACCTCTCTCTTCTTTTGTGCCACCATGCCTGCCAAAATTTGGGATTTCTGGAAGTTGTGGCAAAATTCTGCCCAAGTGACCTCGGTCCTGGCAGTGCAGGTCACGAGAAAATTGTCCCACCACACAGCGGTGGTACCCTATAGCTGGTGCATGGCGAAGGCAACCTTCTTTTGATCATTGCATTGGAGGAGGTTGAGCTTCTTCTTGATCGCCAACAGCCAGTCATTGGCGTCCATGGGGTTGGTGGTGCTCGAGAATGTGGGCGGCCTGACCTGCAGAAACTTGGGCAGCTTGGACTGTTGAGCGGTGGACCGTATGTGAGCCTGCTGTTGTTACTGTTGCTGGTTATTCTATTGCATTTCTTGCGTCATGGTGGCCTTCATCTAGTTTTGATTGGCCAACACTTGCGCCAGTGTCGGGTTTTCCGGCAACGGGGGTGGCATGTGGTTTGCAATCCCGTTGTTCTGTGGTGCCCCGTCCTGTTGGTTGGTGGCACTAGTGTCTCTTGTAGCACGGGCACTGGTCCTAGTGTTCACCATTTGGAGAGTGATGGGAAATTGAAGAGGAGAAGGAAAATAGGCGGAACAGAACAAGGAATGAGATTAAAGTTGCTAAATTAAATTATCTGAAGTGCATAGTTGGAAACAAATCAAAAGCAGTTCAACTCCTAATTAAGGCAGCAATACCACAAACCGAACGGTATCGACTACCGACTAACCCCTAAACACACATCCCTAAGCACAGCAACTAACACGGAAACAAACTAAGAAAAGTGATAAAAACTAGGGACGACGCCTCTAGTGCTCCGAGCGGCTCTTGCGATTGTCCAAGTCATACTCCAGCTCCTACTCGTCACCCATCTCTTCGTCGGAGCGGCTCCTAGAGCCACCCACAAAGCCTCCACTGTTGTGTGATGATGAGCTGGCCTTGCTGTGGGTGTGGGATCCGCTGAAGGAGCTGCTGTCATCTGTGGAAGTGAAGCCCCTGTGGATGCTAGTGTTGCCATGGGAGCTGCTGTCGCTAGACGACACGCTCACGATGCTGCCCGTTGGTGCTAGTGCTGGCGGTGTGGGTGGCTCGTTCCTGGGAGCCAACTGAATACGCACCGGAGGAAGGGTCCTCTTCCTCGGGGGTCAAGTGGATCCTGGCCCCACCGGGTGGCAGCTGTTCCTTCAGCTCGGTGACCTCCTTCTTCAGGCGGTCGATCTGGTTTTGGAGCCCAATGATGGTCATGCGGTTAGTGTCTTCCCTGTCATGGACCACATCACCCAGTTGGTGTGCATGTAGTCCATGGTCCACAGAGCTCTACGCATGTGGATGATGGTGGTGTCGTTCTCCAGGTCGGACGGCTAGAAGGTACTGTACTGCTGATAGTGCGCTCGACTGGGAAGGTAGCGGTAGGCAGTGGTGCGGAGAGTAGAGTGGTGCCTCCGGCGTAACTCACCAACCAAGTGGAAGGCGGCCTCCTGACAGGTGTGGTCAAAGGTACGCTTGCCAACCTCAACCTCCATGGCGGCGAGGAGGTATTGCTCGCCAAGCAACTCCAGGCGAACATGTTGGGGTAGCTTGCCCTCCAGCGGCTCCACAGTAGTATACTCAGGGGCCTGGCTGTACCCCAAGCTGAAAGTCATCATGTAGAGCTCCTCCACGAATCTGCCCATGTTGTCACCACGCTAGGTCAGAAGGCTGTCCATCTATAGAAGACAAGGAGGGGGAATCAATGCATGCTCAGATCCAAATAAAATAAACGATAAATTATTTAGAAATAAAACAACAACTTAAATTAAATGCTACCCCTGATCGAGAAATGTTTCCCAAAGTTTTGATATACCTGACATGACCATCAAATAAACTTCCAATCCTACACTTGACCTAACTCAAAAATTTCAGTCAAATAAAGGCCAAGATTTTATCCCGAACCGAGAAGCGATTCCCAAATTTTCCCGAAACAACTCCAAATGCAAAAGGCATATGCAAATGAGAAGTTTCAGAGGGCTCTTTGGGTTTCCATTTGGCTTGTCCTACAATCAAGTTCGGCTCTGATACCAACTTGACATGCCTAGAAATTCACAACCAGAATTCTAAATATTTTGTGTATTAAATCCATGTCTAGGAAAGCCAGGTACACAATTCCAAGTGGCCATATAGAGTATATCTTACAAACAGAAAAAAATTGTCTTATAACAACGCAGTGGAAAAAGATAAAACATAAACAAACTAAGCCGCACAGAGGCTTCCATTCCACAGGCAGCTTGACGGCGGTACAAGCCTGCTCCTACTGGCGATCATCGTCAGAGTAGAACTCCAACTCTGAGAGCGGGAAAGGGAGCAAGACTGAGTACCACCCACAATACTCAACAAGCCACACCCGCAAATATGCACAATGCACGGGAGACAAAGAATGGCTTTGGGGCTTATTTGCACAAAGCAGTTATAAATTGCAGTAGTTGAGAAACAGGTAAAATGGTTGTTAAATTAGGCAATATTAATCATCACTTGTCAACACTACACCATGTTGATCAGACATGAACCATCCATCCTACTTCTACACAATATGTTAAGTCAAATTATTATGGTGAGACTAATCATGGTGAGTCTAGACCAAACGCCTATAACCGCGGGCATGGCTATTCAAATAGATTTTAACTCTGGCCAGAGGTGTACAGCTGTACCCGCAAGACATAGCCCCACACACGTTTCCGTGCGTCGGCATGCCACCACGGCACCCCACGAGAGGCTGTGACAGGACCGTTCACGCAACTCTTCCCCAACCACCCACACCACGCTGAGGTTGCACCTGCCGATAGGGCACACCGTGTCACCTAGGCTACCCCCCTTGCGCCACGATAGATCTAGAAACAGATCAACCTGACACCCAAGCTGACCCAACTCCATCATGCCCATCCTCACCAACAATGCCTAGGAGAGGGAGAAGCTACACTACAAGCCCAACCGTTGTCTGTGCTGGCTTATGGTATGTACGGAAAATTGCTCAATGGGTTCCCATGAACCGGTCCTTAATTGCCATGGTGCAACGAACAAAACCATGCACCCACAACCCACCATTAAGGTCAAAATTTAGTTATATAATTATCCATGACCAAAGTTCCATCATCTCGACACAAAGTCGAACCGTAAGCATAATAGTGAATAATTATTCCCCCAAGGTGAGCTAGTTTATTCTAAGCATGGGTAAACAATCCTAAGTCATAATCTAGTCATGTTATTGCCCAGGTTAGAAAGGAAAAAGGAGCTCACAAGCTATGGTCGACAAACTATATATATAGGTTAAGTACCATCCCATAGGAAATGATAAAACATGCATCTTTATTTAAGCAAAATAAATATTTCGCATACAGTACATACAATATGATCAAGAATGTTGATGTAACTTGCCGTGCTTTGGCTCTGCAACTTCTGATACAACTTTGAAGTACACGGGAGGGTCGGAACCATTGGTCTCTAATGACATCCAATGCATAAACGATAAAAACATTAGTACATAAGAACACTGAAACAGGAGCTAAAACCATTTTTAATAGATTCTTGGCATTTTTTGGATTTAATGCAATTTGAATGGAATTAATCGGAGCTCGTATGAATTAGTTACGAATTTCAAAGATTTTCTGAGTTTTTCCTATACAAAAGAATTGCCTAAACGATTTATTACGCATTAAACAAAGATTAAAGGCATCAATAGACTAGGAGGGCGGCACCGACAAGCGGGGCCCATGGGGGGCTCCGGTACCTGGCGAACATGTGGGAACCGTTCGGAGGGATCCAAACGTAACCACCGAGGATGTTCAATTACGCATAGAATGATACAAAAGCAAAACTTTGATTAATTATATAAACCAACAAGGTTCTAATACAACTTTAGACTCAACTCTCGCATGCAATGGGCCTATGGCCATACACATACAACCAAAAGATGCAACTCTGCACCACAGGAACAGCCTGAGTGTAGAGTAAACCTAGAAATCAAAGCCTTCATCTTTATCCCAATCCTACGGTTCAACGGCTTCCTCGACTTCACCTACAGCTACTTCTTTCAAGCTTACTTATGCCATTATTCTAGATTCACCCATAGACATATCTCCATTAACCGGGAGCACGGTATATTTGAATACCGAACGACTCTGTAGCGTCTACCCAGCTTTACCCGCATGATACCCACAGCTAGCCAGGCTGGAGATAACAAAGTGTAATACTGCCCCAAGCTCATCTTTTTTCTGCCTAGTGGGTTAAAGGACAAGGCGCCTATTGGCCTCAACTTGGCTTTCACGAGGGTGTGCACCAACCCGACAACTCGTCCACCTGCTATTGCACGACTAGGAGGAACATGCAGTCCTCAAAGACCGCAAAGGGCACCACAGCACCCACACTCATATGATCAAATAATCTCACATCACTCAGTGGCCATTACACACGTGAAAGCCTAAAATGCCAATTCACCAAAAGGCTGCAGAATTTCAATTCACTGGAGCAGTATACACTAGGTCCGAATACCTCGATCATGCGCATGGGCGCTAACTATGTCACTTATACTGCCACAAGGCGGTTATGTCCTTAAAAACTTTAAATAAACCACTGTACCTCCAAATCCATCACATAAAATGGCAACAAAGTTTTCACGTAATCCACTATGATATTCCATGATTCCTTTATTACTTTGATCTCCTCAGCAAAGGCGTCGAATTGGATCTGCGAATTGGCTTTGAAGGCTGCTCCCACGGAAGAGAAACATAAGCAAATTTGGATATCTAGTCGAGCATAGTGCAAGAACAGATATGCAACATACTCGCGTACTCAGTGTCGACCTTGGACTTCGCCTTCTCGAGCTCTTTCAGTTTCTTTTTCAGGCATTCAATCTCAAGGGACCGATTATTCAGATTTGTCTCTAGAGCTACAGCCAAACCAGGTTAAAAATTAGAAACACAAAGAGGATGACTGGGGCTACTCGGGCAGAAGGGAAACATACCTCTAATGGTCCCTATTTTCTCCCAATTCTCGTCTCGGAGCTTGTTAACCGAATCCTTCAGCCAATCCTCACTCTCCTAGCTGGTTCCCTCCAGCTCATCCTTGGTGGCCTAGAGCTTGTTGAGCTGGGTGATCTAGGGAGCGAGCTAGGTGAGAACCTTGCCCATCCTCTCAGATCGCTCAACGACTCTCTGCATAAGTCGGATGATTATCAGACAAGATGAGTTGCAATAGTAGAAGGCATAAGATCAGTAAATCAGCTTGAAGTTGCAAATACAGTTGGTCGGATAACATACCTAGACACTCCTCGAAGCTTGAGTGGTGACCTCCATCAGCTTGACTTGCTCCCTCTAGGTAGCCTCCTCGTTTAACTCGAATGTTTCCTTGTCTCCTTCTAGGGTGACCCAGTAGAACACACGGGGAAAGTTTGGTGGAGGGGCTTCAAGCCTGGGGAGGTCTTTCTCTTCTGAGGACGAGGAGAGTGGAGGAGTGGGAGTTCTAGGTCTTGGATCTATTGGTGGCGCTAGCTCTTCAGTGAGCTCAGCGATCAGGACTTCAGCTGCGGTGTCCCGACTGGGCGAAGTTTGTGGCCCAACCGAGTGAGCTATCTCAACCTCGGGGGCTGGAGTAGCACTTAGCTTAGGTTGGGGCTCTACAGGCTCTACCTCAGTCAGGATGGAGATGACGGCGGGGGTCGGTGGCGCTGTCCCTTTGGGATCAACGTCACTTGGCTTCTTGCAAGATCATGCTACAATCAAGATATTGCAAGACAACTCAAGGTTTCCTGTGTGCTAGGGGTGGAGATAGTCAGTGAAGGGCCCAAAGGCCTACTCGGCGGCGATGCACCCCTATTGTCGGGCTCGGAGGTGCGGCGGTAGGTGGTGCAGGACTTGGCCCAGTTGGCACCGCACTAGGTGCGGTCAACTGGGGTGAAGGAGTTGACGGTGGTATGGTTCTAAGGCTGGTTGGTCCAGGGGCTGTGCTGCTATGGTCTTTTATCATTGGACCACCTGATGCCTTACTTGGCATGCTCTTGTTTTTGGCCTAGTCCGTCAGGGGTTGTTTCCTAGCCCTCTTGGGGCTGGGTTGGACTGTTGAGGGGCTAGCCGGCCGCTTCCTGGACTCCCTGGCTGACTGGCTAGGAGGGTTTGAGGAGAACTCGACATACTCCTGCAAGTATTATGCATCAAGGCATATTCAATCAGACTATACTAATATCAACCATTGCAAACAAATATCAAGACAATCAGTACACAAGTCATTACCACCGGTCGGGGCCTGTCTTGGCAGTATGGCTTGGGGGCCCTCTCAGCGTCCAGAGTCTCAATGACTCTACTGACAAATAGCCGAGCAAGGTGTCGGTGACGACCTCCTTGTCAACGAAGTCAGAACACTCCTGAGTTGGGTCCTTCTTCCCCTAGTAATTGTAGCCGAGGTGAACCCTAGCCTTCAGGAGTTGAATGCACTGATTCTGGAAGGCCTGGGCCACCCATGGCCTGGTCAGCCCCTTGTCCTTCAAGGCATCTGATGAGGACATCACTAGCTCGGATATGACCCTAGCAACTTTATGTATTAATCAACCAAAGGTGCATGCTTTCTACATAAGATTTATGCGTTATATATTTGAACAGCCGTTACTGCACTATGAGTTTTGTGTGTTCTCGTTTGCAGAGATACTTGCTTGGGTGAAGGGAAAGAGGCCGAGCGCAAGGAACACATAGATGATCAAAGAAGTTGATTGGGGACCAAACCATGACCTTACCCAAGTCTACTCCTACATCACCACGTCACTTTTGGTCCATAGAAGGCAAGAGATGAAGTTCTGCATGTTTTGGATTCGGATTCGGGCCTCCTGACAGCATCAACTTCAAACGGACCCTAGCCGCTGATTTAGAAGGACTTTCGGGGCCCATGAGTACTTGTTGAAAAGCTTATGGAGTCTACTTTCAGATGGTTTTGGTCCCACATCAAAATTCCTCCTGAGCTGTCCAGAATCATCAAAAAAGACACGTACCTCTTCTAGTCCGAGTCTGTTTTGGGCCTTGGGCCTTATAATTGTGTCGTGGGATAAGCCCAAGGGGTGTGCGCCCTAGGGTTAACCCTAGGACGTCCCAACTCATATATATTCAGTAGCCGTCATCATTTAGAGTCGGGTTTTGCTTAGATTATTCTGCCATTGCAGTTTCACCGTCTATATCGGTTTGTAGAACCCCAACTTCGTGTGCTAAACATTCATCTGCAATTCAGGTTGTGTTCTTTCTTGTTCTTGTGAGTTTCTTCGATTGCTTGCAGGGAAAAAACCTTCGTGGTGAGGTCAACTACGTGAGAGCATGGTTGATAACAACTAGACATGTGGGTATAGCGGTTGTGAGGTGATGATCGCTGCTCGGAAGCCTCAAAACGTGAACGTCTTCACGTCGCCAAATCGAACCTATAGGAAGATCGGGCACCTAGGCGCATCAAGTGGTATCAGAGCATCAGGTTGCACGATAGGTATCATCTGTGTTTCCTTCTGTTAAGTTTTGTTTTCCCTTACCTAGAGTCTAGAAAACCCAAAAATTTGTTATCACTGTGTTCTTCGTAGTGTTAAGTTTATCCCCTGTCCAAACCCCTTTGTGCCTTTGCAAAATTTATTTCAGTTTCGCTTTGTTGAGTCTGTGTCCTAGGTCAAGTTAGTGGTCGCTGGTTTAGAGTCGTGTCCGTGGTTCTAGTTCTAGCTGTTGCGTTGCGCGAGAGCTTGCCTTAAGAGATCGTGTTCTACTCGGTTTCGGATTGCAAGCCACCTTGAGCTTTTAACCCGCTTTCGTAAGCCTTTTTAGATAGGTCGCAAGCTGCCTTGTGTCAATCACCCTGCACCGCTAGCTTCCTTGTCAGCCTGCTTGACCTATTGGAACTTATACTCTAGCCAGAGCAACATGGTTGAGCCGCGAAACCCTAGTTCGCGCTACCTATCTTAAAACAGCCATAACTTTTGTATATGGACTCGAAATTAGGCAAACTTTATATCTGCGAACATCTACAGAAAATTTTACATCCGCTCCTCCCCCACTTTGTCGGGTTCAGCCGATCTAAAATCATGAAATTTGGCCTGCAAGACTGAGTTTTCAAGCCCCGGTGCATGCTTTTCAGAGCGCCTCTGCGTGTTTTTCTAGGGTCACTCTGTGCATTATATCGAGCTGCCAATTTTTGTGGTTGCTTCTGGTGTACTAGCTATACTCCGAGAAGAGGAAAAAAAGAAAAAAAAGAGGAGGAAAAAAAAGAGAGAAAAAAAGAAAAAGAAAAGGATAGAGAGCTGTTTTCAGTGAGCAGTCTTGCTGAGCTGATCTTTTGAGATATTTGAGAGACTTGGTGAGAGAGAGCTGTCCTAAGTCCTTTGTTTCTTACTCTCGCTTGTTCGGCTAGTTCTAGGAACATGTCTTGGCCAGCGACTGCTACAAGTATTTGGGACACTTATTCAGCTTTGCTATTATGTTATTAATTTTTGCTAATCTTTGCTACCATACTTTTGAGCCTCCCGAGATCCACAAACTTCTTATCAGTATAGATTTGATCCAAGTAATCGCAACACTCACCACTGTCAACGTCCCACCTCTCCGGTCGTACCACCTGCTTCAGTCGGTAAGAATATCATAAGAGTTCGGTAAGACGCTTTTGGTTGCTTGAGAGTGTGTGATTCCACCGTCCACTACCTAGTAGTTCATAGGGATAATGCTTTTCTATTGTTGTTTTCTGTTTTCTACTAACAGTGGCAGGAATGTGATGACATAGCATGAACTCTATACAACAAGACCTTCAGACGATAGCTGAGAGCACGAAAGGTCTCCTTAGTGAATATGAACAATTGAGATGACATCAGCAGCCAGCTACTGTTTCTTCTTGTCTTCCACTAACTATGACAGTTCACACCAAGGACGAAAAGGAGACGAAGAATTTGGATGAGAGCCCTACCATAGCTGCCACATCACCTTCAACAAGTGAAGGTAAGACTGTGTCATCTCCCCCTTCGTATAATGGATTTGGTGCTGAAGCATACATGAGTTGGGAAGTTGCGATTGATAAAATTTTTTCTCATCGTCATATGTGTGATAAATGAAAAATTAAGAATGTTGCTAGTGTCTTGACTTCTCATGCTTTAATATGGTGGCAAAATTTAATAACATCTTCACATGATAGATTGCCTCAAACTTGGAACGATATGAAAATGCTTATGCGAGAGAAATTTGTTTCTCCATATCAGAATTTTGCTTACAAAAATAAAGTGTGTCATTTAGAGAAGCAACCCCTTGTTGTCCTTTCTTCTGTGACTAACCTTTTGCAGGATAATGAGAGTACTTTGGTACAACGAGTGCTAAGTTCTCAAATGGAGAAAGTGGAGCAAAATCAATGCTACAATTTGTTCCAATCAAGGTTTTTGGTTATGAATCGAGCATGCCGTATTATCATTGATAGCGAGAGCTGTAGCAACTTGGGAAGTTCAGATATGGTCGAGAAGCTTGGATTGCCGACACAACCGCATCCTCGGCCATATTACATCTAGTGGTTCAATTCTTGCGGTAAGTTGAAGGTAAGTAAAATTGTGAAAGTGGAGTTTTCTGTAGGCAATTATCATGATAGTGCCATATTCGATGTTGTTCCAATGCAAGCATGTTCTCTACTTTTAGGTAGACCTTGGGAATATGATAGAGATGTTGTGCATCGTGGTAGAACCAACACGTACACTTTCACACATGATGGCAAGAAATTTAAGTTGCTACCTATGTCCCCTGCTGAAATTTTGAAAGATGATCTTGAGAGGGAAAATATTAAAAAACCATGAGATTTTGAGAAATAAATATAATAATACTAATGTTTTGATGCCTTCACCTAAACCTGAGTTATTGCAAAACGAACATATTGCATTGGGCACTGATATTTTGCAGGTATCTGAGAAGAGCCAAGGTAATGAGGAAAAGAAGAGAGACATAGAGAAGGAAGATCCACCTGTTGTTCCATGCATGTTTCAAGATGTTTTAATTAAGAGTGCACCTACAATTTTTGAAAATGAGAACAAAGGTAACAGAAATGGTGCTACATTCACTTAAGGTATGGACAATTCTGATGTGCTATATATGTCCATTAATCATGTTAGTTTAGAGCAATCACTAGTGGAATCGTGTGTTAAATTACCTTTGTCACACGATGATTTGGTTCCTATTTCTTGTGATAAAGAAGAGTTGTACAATGCTTCACTTATATCCATGCCACAACTAGTGAATGAACATGTTAGTAATGTTGTTAAACCACCATGTGCTGATTTTAGACATGTTGTTCACATTGCTAGCGAGAATGAAGAGCTTAGATTGCTATCTTCTTTAAATACTTGGGGCTATATTCAGTTTGATGATCTTTGTCCATTCAATTGTTTAGAGAAGAAATTATTTGCTAGATTTGATTTGCCATGTCCTGCTCATGTAATTTTTCATGTTATTGTCAATTATGATAATAAAAGACAATATAATATGCATAGAGTATACATTTGTTCAAATTTTAATATACCTCCTTTTCATAATGATATATCTTGTCTAGAGGACCGCATGAGTATAAATAATTCTCTATCTAGTTCCTCTAGTTGTTTAAATGAGTTGCAGATTGGTTTGCAAGAAGGGGAGTGTTGTGAGCTGCACAACAATACAAAGTGTTCTCCGTGTTTAAAAATTTCAGAATCCAACCATATGCACAACATTACCTCCCCCTTTGTGGTGAAAGATAAAGATATGTTCATCAGGCTTAATGACAAGGTGAAACCGTGGACGGTTTCCAATCAAGAAGGGGAGGATGATGAGGACATTACTAGCTTGGATATGACCCTAGCAACTTTATATATTAATCAACCAAAGGTGCATACTTTCTACATAAGATTTATGCGTTATATATTTGAACAGCCGTTACTACACCATGAGTTTTATGTGTTCTCGTTTGCAGAGATACTTGCTTGGGTGAAGGGAAAGAGGCCGAGCGCAAGGAACGCATGGATGATCAAAGAAGTTGATTGGGGACCAAACCAAGACCTTACCCAAGTCTACTCCTACATCACCACGTCACTTTTGGTCCATAGAAGGCAAGAGATGAAGTTCCGCACGTTTTGGATTCGGATTCGGGCCTCCTGACAGCATCAACTTCAAACAGACCTAGCTGCTGATCCAGAAGGACTTTCAGGGCCCATGAGTACTTGTTGGAAAGCTTATGGAGTCTACTTTCAGATGGTTTTGGTCCCATGTCAAAATTCCTCCTGAGCTGTCCGAAATCATCGAAACAAGACACATACCTCTTCCAGTCCAAGTCTGTTTTGGGCCTTGGGCCTTGTAATTATGTCGTGGGCTAAGCCCAAGGGGTGTGCGCCCTAGGGATAACCCTAGGACGTCTCAACTCCTATATATACAGTAGCCATCGTTGTTTAAAGGTGGGTTTTGCTTAGATTATTCTGCCATTGCAGTTTCACCGTCTAGATTGGTTTGTAGAACCCCAACTTCGTGTGCTAAACATTTATCTGCAATTCAGATTGCGTTCTTTCTTGTTCTTGTGAGTTTCTTCGATTGCTTGCAGGGAAAAAACCTTTGTGGTGAGGTCGACTACATGAGAGCGTGGTTGATAACAACTAGACGTATGGGTGTAGCGGTTGCGAGGTGACGATCGCTGATCGGAAGCCTCAAAATGTGAACGTCTTCACGTCGCCAAATCGAACCTATCAGAAGATCGGGCACCTAGGCGCATCAGCGTCTATCTTCTCCAGCAGCTGCTGCACCTAGACCATCTCGGCCTGGGACGGTAGAGCAATCCAGCTCTCAAGTAACATGGTGGGATTTCCGGTGAAGGGCAGCAAGGAGGGCTCAACATTCGAGTAGTAGAACCACTCCTGGTGCCATCCCTTCAACGAGGTCTTCAGGGGAACATGTAAGTAGACCTTCTTCATCTTGTTGCAGAGTTGAAGGCCTGCTCCCCCTATCACGTGGATTTTGGATTTGGAGGGCTGTGGCTTGACATGGAAGAGAAAATGAAAAAGATTGAAATGGGGATCACCCAAGGAAGGCTTCATAGAGAATCATGAAGATGGAGATTTGGAGAATGGAATTGGGGTTGAGGTGGATGAGCTCAATCTTATAGTAATTAAGGAGACTGCAGAGAAAATCAGAAGCGGGAAGAGCGAATCCCCGATTGAAGAAAGAAGCAAAAACCACAAGTTCGTGGGGGCTTGGAGAGGGGATTGACTCACCAACGGCGGGATGCCATTTGATAAGCACTTTTAGTTGGAGGCATTTCTTCCTCTCCAGATAAGCTAGCTTCATCGAGTAGGTGGTCGATGTCGGCCACGACCCGAACGGCATGTTGGGAATGTCAAACGGAGCCCTTGGCATCTTCGGAGTGCAGATCTAAGGGGAAAGGCTTCTGGATGATGGGAATCGATGTGGGGAAGAAGATCTTTGAGGATTTCTGGAGGAAAGCTTGAGCTATTGGAAACCATAGGCAAAGTAGAGAACGCGAGGTTTGGCGCGTTTTCTAGAAGCCGAAGCGTTTGTCGATTTGGGGGAGAGAGGGGAATCTTTTCTCTCTCCCCTTGATTTATAGGCCTGCATTGGGTGGCTAGTCTGGGCCGGTCTGCTTAGTAATGGGCCGTAAGATATGCGTTCCTAAATAGCATGTCCTATTGGGCCAACGGCTGTCTGTGTTAAAATCACTATGCAGATGCTATTTTACAGGAATCGATTAAAATAATCAGATACGCTTCATGTTAAGCCTAATTGCTGGACACGTGTGTTCAAATATCTGAATTATTTGACAGGTATTGAGGATATATCCTTATAAGAATCAATAGCTAGTCTCCATTAAAATTGGGGATGCATGTATCTCTCAAGTACACCTAACCACATATTAGATCAATATCCATGAAGTGGTACTCGGCTTACATGCTTAGCCAAAATGCCATTGAGCAAAAATATTTCCAACTGATATGATGCTGAAGAATCCAATTCCTAAGAAATATATCACTTGGGAAAGATTTAAAGGTTAAAGATCTTTGACTTTATGTTTAATTGTTTTATAATTAAGCACAAACTCGGGGACTACATCTAATAGGTGCGCCTACTCATTGCACACTATTCATATTTTCCTATGAAGCCCTTCATAGCCTTGTTGCCAACTGATATGAAGCAGGACTTGGAGAAGAGATACTCGAACAATGGGTACTCAGGAGCAAGGCACTTGGAATATCTTCACCATGGAGGATGAGCACTCGGCATCAGCTGTGACTCAACTATGAAGGTCTCAGGGGCTACTGTGGAGGCCATGGGCCCCGGGTACCTCATGGAAAGCTTTGTGGCCACTCGGATAGAGGATGAGCCTAATCCTGTAATTAGGGATACAATAGGACTCGACATATATTACCTTGCATGACAAGGGAAAGGGTATAGTTCTAGCCAGTTATGTTGTGTTCCTAAAAGGAAGTCCCTTGGTTGAGTCCAACTAGGATTCCTACCTTGTAACCTTGCCTCCTCAGTATATAAGGAGAGGCAAGGAGCCCCTTGGGCAGAGAACAACACCATATCGCAATCTCACTAGAGAAACCTCAAAGGCAATACACAATAGCTGGAAGTAAGGTATTACCTCACCTTGAGGGTCTGAACTAGGATAAACTCGTTTCATGTTCCTTTGCAATCCATCAAGTTTAGCTCTCACGAGTAGCCCCATATAATTATTGCTGATACAAAGCATCAACACTCTTCTAAGTTAGTGATGAGGTCACCTTTGAACTTGGTCTTGATTACCACGTCATCGACAAACACCTCCATGTTGCACCTAAGTTAAGTGTGAAGACACCGCTGGATGGCACGTTAGTATGTTGCGTCAGCGTTTTTCAATCTGAACGGCATAGTGGCATAGCAATATGCCCTAAACGGCGTGATAAAAGAAGTCTTCAGGCAATCCTCCTCCTTGAGACTTATCTGTTGATATCCCGAATAGCAGTCAAGAAAATTGAGTAGTTCACATCCTGTAGTTGAGTCAACCATTTGATCTATCCTGGGTAGACCAAATGGGTCTTTGGGACATGCCTTATTTAAGTCTGTGTAATCGACGCACATGTGCCATTTACCGTTCTTCTTTTAGACCAATACTGGGTTTGCCAGCCAATCCGGGTGGTAGACCTCTTTGATGAACCCGGCTACCAGGAGCTTAGTTATCTCCTCACGGATAGCATCTTTGCGGTCTTGTGCGAATCGCCGTAGTTGTTGTTTGACTGGTTTAGCGTCCGACTTGACGCTAAGGGAATGCTCGATCACCTCCCATGGTACACCAGGTATGTCGGAAGGCTTCCAAGCAAAAATATCCCTGTTCGCTTGGAGAAAGGTGACGAGCTTGTCTTCCTATTTGGGGTCAAGTCCGGTCCCAACAAGCACAGTCTTGGTGGAGTCAGAGGGTCTAGGGGGATCTACTATGCTGCAAATCGGATATTGCTTTGTCCGATTGCAGGCTCTTGTGACTGGGCCAACTCGTAGCTCTCCTTGTCGTAGATGAAAGCTTGCGTGACGTCACTGCGGTGTAAGGAGAGTACTCCTACTGGGCCAGGCATCTTGAGCATCATGTATGTGTAGTAGGGAACCGCCATGAACTTGGCAAGTGCCAATCTTCCGAGTATGGCATGGTAAGCTGTCTCGAAGTCAGCAACCTCGAAACAGATATTCTTGGTGCGAAAATTCTCCCCCGTGCCAAAGGTGACCGGTAAAGTGATCTGGCCGAGTGGGGTCGAAGAGAGGCCAGGGATTACCCCGTGGAAGGGAGCTATACTCGGCCATAACTCAGATCGAGGTATTTTCGTCTCGTCGAATGTCTTGGTGAAAAGGATGTTGAGTGCGCTTCCACCATCGATGAGAACCTTTTTCAAATTGATGCTTCTGATGACCAGGTCCAGGACAAGTGGATATCGCCCTGGATGTGCCACTCGGTCAGGGTGATCCGTGCAGTCTAACATAATCGTCACTTTGGACTAGCATAGGTATTGGGGGTGTCAGTGGAGACCGAATTCACTTCTCGAGTAGTTAGCTTTTGCTTGCGCTTGGACTCATATGCTAATGGCCCTCCAAATATGTGATTGAGCTCAGTCTGGGGATCTTGGTACTTACTGGCTAGATCTGAGTCTGGCTTGTCTTTATCTTTTTATTCGCCATATGTAGATGTTTGCTCAGATGCAAACTTCTTGAGCATGAAACAGTTCATGGCCGTGTGCTTCCCCTTTGAATGGAAAGGGCATGGCCCGTTCATGACTTTTTGGTAGTCGTTCGCATTCATTGGATGAGTCGGCGTACTTGTTGGCCATGTCAAAGAGAACTTTGACAGCTGCTGGCGGCTTCCGAATGAATTTGGCAATGAACGGGGTGTCTCTGACTCCCTTATGGAAGGTAGCAATGATGACCTCGTCCTTGATCTTGGGTATTGAGTTCCTCTTCTCGGAAAAGCACTGGATGAAGTCTCTATGAGATTCGTTCTTCTTCTAGTGGCACTAGTATAGATCGTACTTGGACGCTGGCCTTTGGTACATTCCGTGGAAATTGGCCATGAAATGCTCGTGGAGTTCCCCCAAGAGCCAATAGACCCTCTAGGAAGCCCTGTCAACCATGTCCGTGCCGAGTCAGCTTGGGTGACTGGAAGATAATTTGCCATAGCCTTGTGGTCACCCCTAGCTCCTCGGATCGCCAGGGTATACACGGTGAGCCAGGACTCAGTATTGGTCTTTCCATTGTACTTCTCTATGCTAGTGGGTTTTAAGCCTATGGGCCAGTTGACTTGCTATAGTTTGCGCAAGAAAGCGGGGACCCCTTCATCCGAGTGAGGGCTTTGGCTCTAGCTGCGTCGGTGGAACCGTTCGTGGTGAAGGCCGAAGCGCTCATGCTTGTCCTCAAGTTGGCGCCGTTCATCCTCCTCGCATTCTCGGCATCGGGCGTTGATGTCATGACAGAGGTCACGTCGTAGTCATTCGTGGGCATCACGATCATCTTGATGCCCGTCGTGGTGGTACCACCAATGATCATCATTGTGCCCTTGTTAAATACAGTTCGACTCCAAGCCGCATTGACCAGTGCTTGCCGCCCAGCGTCGTGCCGCAGTTGACGATGTGGCACTGTCTGAAGTCGTTTTGCCCGATGGGACAAGGGTGTCTCCAGACAGCTAACGTTGTTGACAAGCTGTAGCAGTTATGATGGACTTGATCCTTGTGATAGTCGGGGTAGCTTGGTGATCAGGCCCCAGCTGCAGGGTGTCCAGGAGTGTTGCAACGGTCACGATGTTCTGTTGAGGTGTCTCAAAGACGTCATGGTCGCCCACCCTGGTTTGAAGGATTTCTTGTTGTGCCGTTCGCCCGGCCTTGCACAGATTGTCATTGCGAGCATTGCGCTCAGCTTGTAAGCGTCATGCATCTTCCTCCTGTTGCTCACGTAGCCAGCGAGCTTCCTCCTCTTGCTGGTCACATAGTCGGTAAGCATCTTGTGTCGGAGTTGATCCCTTCGACGCCATTAAGACTTCCCATGGTGGAGAAAAGCTCCCTGAGCTACTATCCGATTGGGAGTCAGACTGGGAGTAATTTATTGATGTAAGAATTACTCCAACCTCCCTAGATCCGATCTCGAGCAGCTCTGGGCCGTATCTGGGTTGAATTTCATAGGGTTGGGGTTTGCAGCGCCAGATTGGAATTGAAGATGGCTATGGAGTTGTTGAGTCCGAACGGAAAATTGATGATCTTGTCTCCCCTAGGCCCGATCTCGACTAGCTTAGAGACGTATCTGAGTCAAACACCAGGAAAGAGAGTTGTCTCTAAACTCGTAGATCTTGGGTATCACCACAGCAAGTCACCGAAGATCGCTGTTGCGTTGAGTAAGCCGACTAGCGTTGGGTCGGCCTAGTTCCTGGCTGATCGGGTTGAAACCGAGTCGAACAGGGTGAGATTGCTGAGTTTATCAACGATAAAGTCGAGGCTCCCAAAGCTGATGGCTTGTCCGAGGAAGAACTTGACACCATCAACTTCGGTGATTAGATCCATCGGGCTTGTTGACGATGATTTTGATGATGTCCCTACCTGGTGCGCCAACTGTCGATGCTTTATATCGGCTATATTGATTATGAGGCTATCCATAAGATCTAAACTTGATGGATGTGAAGGAACACAAAAGATTTATCCTGGTTCAGGCCCTCAAGGTGAGGTAATACCCTACTTCCAGCTGTTGTCTATTGCCTTCGAGGTTGATGTTGATTATCTCTGGTGAGATTGGTTGTGTGTATGTTCTCCCTTGCCCGGGGGCTCCTTGCTCTTTTATATACTGAGGAGGCAAGGTTACATGGTAGGAATCTCGGTCGGACTTGACCAGGGGATTTTCCTCTAGGAACACAGCGTATTCGGCTAGGACTATATCCCTTTCCTTGTCATGCAAGGTAATACAAGCTAAGTTATACTATATCCCTAATTACATGGCAGGCCCACCATCTATCCAAGTGGCCATATTGTCTTCTGTGAGGTACCCGAGACCCATGGCCTCCACACAAATGCTACTTTGTAATTGGGTAGTTATAAAAGTAGTCCACGGGATTGCTATGATACATGTAGTGGGATGTGAATAATCAAGATGAGATTTGCCCCTCCCAGCTAATGGGAGAGATATCTTTAGGCCTCTTGATGTAATGGACTATTGAAGTGCATGGCCATGCCGAGTGATTGAGGAGTCAATCACGAGTTGAGTAATCCATCACATGGTCGAGTGAATGATTGAGCTATTGAAAGGATGGCACACTTCTCGCCTTGAGCTTAATCGATATCGCGTGGTAAAGGGGTTCGTACATGTATACACTACAGGTTCAGCCAATATGGTCTTTGTGTGCACCCGGCGGGTCAATATGCCTTGCTAGAGGCCGCTATTGACACGTGGGCTGAAAAGTTGTTTTCGGGTTGCAACTGAGTGCACATGAACCTATAGGGTTGTAGGAGTACGCGTAGGCTACGATAGCAGAAAATAAAACTTTCTATCGCGCACACCAGGACATCATGCGAGAGAGGGATCATGGATCGTTACCACTAGACGCGCAGTGCAGCGGAAGAAGTGTTGGAGAAGCCGGTCCAACCACGCGCGCGTCGAGGTAGTAGTGGAAGTAGTCGATCTCCGGCCGATCAACGCCGCAACGAGCAGCGCCTCTACGGGTATCCACACGTTCGGGGCTGGAACGCCGATCGCGAGTGTACTAGCACTCGTGAGCGGCTAGGGTTTGGCTCGGAAGGTGGTGGCTAGGGTTTTGCTCGAGGCTAACAGAAAACACACACACACAAGAAACTCCTCAGCCCCTCGCCTCCCTATATATAGACCTCCTCACTCGGGCCTCATGGACCGAGGCCCAGTAAGAGTCTACTTGGATCTCTATCCGAATCGAGCCCATATTCGAATCACATTCGAATAAGTGTTCCAACCCATTAAGTGTGTGACCTTGTAGGTTCACGTATATTTTGTCGTGACCCAGAAACGTCTTACTGGTCACCCTGTTAATAGCAGCCTCTAGCAAGACATATTAGCCCCAAAATATACGTAAAGATCATATCGGCTGAACCTGTAATGTCCTTATGTACAAATCCCTTTATCTCACGATATCGATTGAGCTCAAGGCGAGACTTGTGCCATCCTCTTAATAGCTCAATCACTCTCTCGATCCTATGATGGATTACAAACTTGTGATTGACACCTCAATCACCGTAGCATGGCCATGCACTTCCATAATCCATTACATCGAGGGGCCCAGAGATATCTCTCCCATAAGGAGGGGCAAATTCTATCTTGATCATTCATATCCCACTACATGTTTCATAGCAAACCCGAAGACTATTTTTATGACTATCCAGTTACGGAGTAGTGTTTAGTAGTCTTAAAATAAGCTACTACGTATGTTGGGAACCATGATGATCTCAAGTCTAAGGACTCTACATAAACACTACTTGAGACTAACTGATGACACATGAAATCTCTGCAGTATCTCATGGCGGGTCTATCCAACATTTGTTCACTAACATATGTCCATATTATCGATTTGGTATCTCCATACCATGATCCATGAGACATGATCATCAATCAATACATATGCTGATATTAGAATCATATTTGTTCCTCATATGATATATGATTAGGGATTATTTAGAAATAGCAATATTTGATATTAAGAGTCTCATGAATAAGTCACATACTCATAGATCAATAATGATGGTGTCTATTTCAAGGAATAAATCAATACATTATAAACATAGTATGTGATATATATAACATCTCCATGTTGCCTCTAGGGCATATCACTAACAAGGGTCGTACACTTAATGGGTTGGAATGAACTGTTGGGATAGAGATCCGAATATGGTTCTGTTTGGATTGGGATTCGAATAGAGTTCCTAATGGGCATATGAGGCCTAGTTATATGCTCAATATATTCAGGGGCGAGGCACGGTGGAAACTCTTCCGCACGAGAAAAACCTAGCCACACTGTCACACCCGAAAATTCACCAAAATTTCTAAAGCTAATTTGTGCAATAAATCCTCGTCCAGGAATCAGCTGAGGTACACAAATTGATAATTTGATAACCATAATCAAAACGTAATAACGTTAAATACTTACAGAAAGGCACTTAGTCCTCACACAGAAGAAAACAACAGCGGAACGGCAAGTAGCGTAGCAGCACCAAGCCATAGGCAACTCAACAGGGGTATAAGTCAAAGACCAAACTTCTTCTTCCAAGTGAATCTTCACTCTAATGATTGAAATGTTGCAGGACTAAGTACCACCCACCGTACTCAACAAGCCACACCAGGAATGCAAAATAATGCAATAGGATTCCAAAGGTGTAACATACCCGAAATTTAACCGCAACAAACTATTAAAAAGCCATCAAAAACAAAATCATATAGTTCCTCAGCATAGGATCAAAATTCAAGCTAGAAACTCACCCTAGGTCAAAGCATGAAAATATAAAAGAGTACAAAACACGGCTTAGGAATCCATACCACAAATCTTTAGAAACCTTTTGGCTTAAATAAAAATGAAAGTAATTCATCCAATTATGCATAAGAAAGTTTGATTGAGTTAAAAATGCTTTAAGGTTCCTCGTAAAGAAATTTTAAGACTCATTTTACCAAAAATAGAAAATATAAAATGCCCAAAAATGTATAAATAAAAGTTATGACATGAAAGTGTAGAGATAAATAAATTCATCATCATTTCGTGTGCATGCCTTCTTTTGAATAGTTTTGGCTCTCAAAGTGCATTTTCATAATTAGGGTGCATATGCATTCCAAGGCTAAAGAAAATCCAAGAACTAATTGGTTCAACATAAAATCATGGAAAATTCTCTAAGCTACTGTACAACACCCTTAACCCACCATAATTTTGGTTTGATGATATCACTTTAAATAGTACCACAGATAAATCAGTCAAATCAGTCAAACCTAGAGTTTAATTAGAAACCCTAATTGCAAAATAATACACTTTTCAAATGAGCATCAAATTGAAAATAAGTATATATGGGACATATTTTATTCAAATATTAGTTTATTTATCATAAATAAATATGAATTTTTCAGAATTTAATTCAACAGTTTAGCCACCGAATAAATTCAAATTAGTTTGAATCAGCCCTCTTTTGTTTGAATTTCTGGGAATAAACCATTTTGAATTTTGGAATGAAACTTTAAAAAATAGAAACTAGGTTCTCTGTACATGCTACACAAAAATAGCCATGCCATGAAACCTTCTATAACTTGGTCAACTCTAATTCATAATAAAGAGAAGGAAAGTAGCTGAAAATCCTGAGAATTCACTGAAAGGCCATGTTCACCCAAGTTCCTACCCAAACCCCTGACTCACACCTCAGCCCTCACGCCCTGGACCCACCAGGCAGCCTCTCTAGCTCACCCCCACTCCGGTTCGGCCCCCAGCGCACGCGAGGACATGCCCGACGGAGCTCAGGACATGCTCGACGCGTGGAAGGTACGTGTTCGACGCAAGCCAACCTCTCTACCTCTCCCAGCTGCATCGCCTACTCCTCTACTCCACCTCAGAGCCAAGAGACCCTAGGAAGGGAGACCTTGTCGCCCTCATCCTCCTCCAACTCTCCGCAGGCCGCCAAGAAGAATGCTGTCGCCAATTGCCGTCCAGCAGTTGCCGCTCCTTCTCCTTCCTCATTCCATTCTCCCCTCTGGGTGCCATGCCCATTCCCTCTAACCATGCTCCATTTCATGCAGTGTGTGTGCGGGAATGTGGCCTTGCCGCCGGAGCCCGTGGCGTGCACCAAGCGCCGCCGCCGACGACAACCACCCGGTCCTGACCGCCACGGGGCACCACCGGCTGGTCCACTGCACCATCAGCACTACCTCGGCCACCTCTCCAAGCCACCCAAAAAGCCCCATCCATCGAGCCGCCATGAAGGAGATCGACCTCTTTCTTCCTCGGCTCCGGTTCCAAGCTGCCGCATGTCGCCGCCATCAAATATGCATTCACCGGTGAGCTGCCCGTCGATTCCTCACTCTGACAGCCCCCTATGGTCCCAACAACCTTATTCCTACCTTGGTTTGCTAGCTCCTTGACTGAGTCGAGCCAATGCCGTCGTCCCGGAGATTCTTTAGGCCGCCGCTGTGTTTCTCACTGCCATGACAGTTTCCTGGAATCCTTTAATATCCTATGCATGCATCTAAATGGCAGATCCAAGCCCGTAGAGGAACATGCACCGCTCTCACCGTCGATTCCAGTCATCCCCAGCCACAACCCAGCCACCGATGGATGCGCAAGACGATGGGCTTCATCTTCTATTTTGGCCAAGCCGCCCTGAAACGCCGACATTCCGCCGGCGCAACAGCAAGAAGTTTCGCCGGTGCTGCCAATCTACTCCTCCCCCTGCTCTGTCTCGCTGACAGATGGGCCCCACGTTGTTAGAGCACGGAGGACCCGATTAAAATGAGATTAAAACTTGTAAGGTTGTTTAGTAAAATACACACTATGACATGTGGACCCGAGGACCTGTACGTAAATAACCAGAAACCAAAGGACTCTTAAAGAAAACCTCAACTCACACGTGGTTGGACCGCGGGTTCTATTTATGGAAACCCGAGGGGCCTTCTTGCATATTGGCTCTCTATGACATGTGGACCTAGCTGAGTTAAAATTCAGGAAAACAACTAAGAATGACTAAAACCTTTTCTGTTCAACTGAAAAATGTGTAAATTTGTAAAATCCATAACTAATTCATTTTAACTCCAGATTGGATGAAACAAGATTTTTTGGAATCACAAAATTATGTAATTTATTTCTACATATAAATATCTGGAATATCCAGTGCTTAACATATCAAAAAAAGATATAATATATAAATGAGCATAAACACTTTTACAAATTAGAACTAATTTACCTTAGCTCCAATTTTAGTAAATCAAGATTTGTTAAAGTCACAAAGTGATGCATTTTATTGATGTAGACTGTAATTTGATAAAACTTGTACAAAAAACATTTTATAAATTGGAGCATAGATAAATACTTTAATTAATATATAAAATATGTATTAGCTTCTAAACATTCATAGTAATTCATATGGCTTCAAATATGATGAAATCAATTTTGTTAGCTTCAAAATATTTTGCCCTTTTATTCTGAAAACAGAGGATTAATTAAAATTGTACATAAAACACCTTTATGATTTATGCAAAAGATAAATATTTGTATAGAATATAAAGAGTAGAAAGAAATTTTCTAAAAATCAAAGAAACTCTTTTTTACTCTAAATTGAATTACACCCAAATGGCAATAAGTTCACAACACATCCCTCCCAATATCACAAGATCTAGATTTCATAAAAACGTAGTCCTATAAACACATGATACTAAAATACACGTAAATATGCTATACATGTCTAGAACTTTGACAAACTTATACTCTTTAATAGAAGTTGATAAAATGAATTTCTTCACTAAAATTCACCTAAGACCAGTTACCAACTCACTGCATATGGTCGCCACCACGACATTCAGGATAAATTTGGATATTTGATGTTATGTTTGTAAATAGACGTATTCACGCCATAAGACTACCAAATAATACATCTCTCAAAGGCCAAATTACTTAAACTAGAACTCATCATTAATCGTCGTTCACTAAATTATTACTCTCTAAGAAATGTAAATAATACTCTCACAAGACAACCTTAACATACATGGCTAAACTAATAGAGTACAAACACTGTGTGTTCATGCGTATAGCTTCTAGAATTTATATCTCCGAGATGCGAAGTGGTATATATAACTTCTTTTTACTAAAATCATCCAAAACCATACCTATCCAGTGCCTAATGCTCACGACTTGCAAAACACCTAGAAAGGATCTCTAAAAATCTATACCATATTTCAGTCAAAGAACTTCGTAAATTAAGACTCCCAAATGAAAAAAATGATAAACATAGAAACTTTCCACTAAACTCACCTTAGGATAGGTACCCTAACTACCATGTGAACCTCATCGTATCTTGGAGTATTTGGATTTTTCTCATTATTTGTTATTTATTGATCGTACGTTTACATCTTTTAGCAGAACGAATTCGAAGTCTGGCTAAGAGTGAGATAATGTGTTAGTATTCAAGAAGTAAGGCAAGTTAATTTTCCCCTCCTCTTGGAACAAGTTGAATCCTATGTTTAGGGGAATAAATGTGTTCTTCATAAAAATTGCATGCGATTTTGTTGAATAACGAATTTGAATGTGTGGTAAATGGTAGGTTATGACCTTAATTGTGTGAGATCCACCTGAAACCTTTAATCTTGCTGTTGTAACCCTAGTGCTGGTTAAGAAGTACTTCACTTGTGCTCAAATGGGTGTATATTTGCGTATTATCTCATAGGCTTAGCCATACTTAGAAACATATTAATAAATATAATATCACCTTATACTTGTTAAAATGGGCATTTTACAACTTCTGGACAGATGTGAAGGCCTCTGATTATTTTGCGAACCAAACTCGAGATAAAACATATGTTTTAGACTTGGCGAAAGTGTGTGATATGGAGTAGTGCACCACGATATGGGAGTGTATTGCCTAAGTCAATTAGGACCGAACTACCCATTGATGTTTCAATTAAGTTTAATAATGAGGTTGTGGGCCTACTTTAATGCGAGGCAAACTGTATTTGCCTCTCTCTGATGAATCTGTAATGACTTTGTTTTGATGTTGCTAATCATGTTAAGATAAATGGACCTCATTCGAAACTATGCATTGTTGTTTGGCCATATTCGAAGAGGAGATGGAACTCTCATTTAAAGACGAATACTTCACCATTAGATCACTGAGAGGCCTTAGCTCTACTTAAGCTTGCTCAGTTGTTTAGCCTACATATTGCTAGGACGAAGTAGTATGGGTTAGTCGCGTTAAGCTTAAGAATACCTAACGGCCTGTAATGGCATTAGACGTTTAAGTCTATCCAACAATGTAGGCCTCATGGGAAACAGCAGGCGTTGCCGCCACGGCGCTAGGTTAAGGCATGGCACCAGTAGTGGCTCGTAGGATTGCCCTAGAGTGGATCTTCATTGCCTTCGCTAGGGGGCTAATAGTTGAGCAAGGTAAAGGCTGTTTGTGAGTAGTGAATGGTTTACTACGGTTAGTCGCGTGGCAATGTTTGAATGATACTATGAACACATCGTGTGGTAACAGTGTACACCTTCTGCAGAGTTTGAACTAATCAATTGCCGTGCTTTGTCATGAGTGGCCTAGTGACTTTATTGAGATAGATTATGAAAGAGTATTGAATATTGTTGATACAAAGGGGAAAGTTTGAGGAAAGGATTTTGTGAACTCCTTGGCTTACTACCTGGAGGGTGTAAGTGCCACTATTGTGTGAAATGGAATCACTATAATATATAATATAATACATATAATACATATATACATATATATTATATATATAATATATATATATATACACATTATGGTTCTAAAACATGTTTGGTGACTGGACCTTGAACGAAATTTTCAAATCAAATCTTGCTTACAAATGAGTAGCCTATTAGCTTTCCTTGATATTCGTATCAGTATTTTAAGTTTTGGCATGCCAGTACATTTGTAAAAATATGATTCTTGCCTGTGTGGTTATTTGTTTCTTTAGGTTTCAATTGCAAGAGGAGGAGTGATTGATGAGTTGCTTGATGGGGATCATTCCTGAGTTTCAAGGATGGTTACACTGAGGGCTGTGCCCGTAGTCGTGCCTGTGGATATTGGTAGAACAAGCTTCCGCAAACGCTATCTATTTGGGCGCGGTCGGCCGGTATAAATTATAATGTCATCACTAAGTTACTTAAACTAAGTATAGACTACTCCTTATTATGATTGTCAACTGCTAAGATGAAAGTACAGAGCTAGCATCAATCCTGGGGTAGCCTTGTACGAGTATATTGGACTTGAAACCTTTGGATATTACTTAATCTCTCTCTAGTGGTGGACGAGTACCTCT
>RYFJ01000499.1:0-88282 GCA_003991445.1 Oryza meyeriana var. granulata | reverse complement strand
CACAGAGAGAGATACGCAATCAGCCAGAGGAATCCTTGTCTCAAGTCTTTCCGACTTATGCTCCGGATGCATCTGGTTGCCCATAGACGCCTGAGTAGGGTATATTTGCAGAATCTGCTCGCTCTCCCAGGTGTGACGCGGTGCATGGGAACTCCGGATGTGCTTTGACGACATAGGTCTTCTCTGACTTCGGTAAAGCCGGATAAGGTCCCGAACCTAGCATTAGCAGAGGGTTCGGCTGGCGACCCTCATGGGGCGTACCTATCACAACAGAATTATAGCCAAGCCAGGCACCCGAACCTTGCATTAGCATAGGGTTCGGCTAGCGACCCTCATGGGGCGTACCGCCCGAACCGAACCGTGACCAAATAAGGTACCGAACCTAGCAATTAGCGTAAGACTTCGGCTGGCGACCCTCATGGGGCGTACCCTACTTAAGCCGAGTGGTATAACAGCCCCGACTGGCGCCGGGGGCCGATTGTTGGCTCGCATGGAGGTAGTCGGGGAAGTTTGAACGTCCCGACTGGCGCAAGTACTCGGTGAGTAGCCTCATGGAGCATCCGAGTGTATTTTGGCAGACGTGTCAGCCCGAGCATAGGAGAATGGGCTCGCAGCCCTGAGTTCCTGTCACGCGTATCCGGAGCTGGCCTGCAATATAAAGGACGTGGATAAGTAAGCATCTGATGATGGAAAACACCATCCGAATTAAATGTATTACAATGTATGTAATACGTTTCTTCCTCTTTTGAATATTCATTTCCTCGAGTAGTTGAACTTACTTTAAGCACTCTGCCGACTAGTCATAAGCCCCCTAGCGTCGGGAGTTGGCTCATGGCTCTTTCCAGGCACGCGTTTGGGTGACTTGAGTCGTCTTACATGGAGCAGAGTTTCCACGGATCAGATGTTATGCTACTCGAGTACTTTTGTAATCATTAAGAGCAAAAACGGAAAAAAAGTAATGCACAGCTTGTTACACTATTAGGTGTAAAGCGGCTGTGGCACTAGCAAGGCCGAGTGAGGAGATGTTTAAATCAGAAAGCGACTTTAAGCTGTTCGGTATTTGGGAGCTGGGGATGCCATCCTGCGTGTTTGAGCTGTGAGGCCCGAGCATGTCACTTGTTGTTCTGATAATCCTCAGTTGTTGAAGGTCAAAGCGGTTGTGACCGACTGCCAATGGAGCCGTCTGACTTGCGTTTTGGCCGATCCCACTTTAGTCGGGACCGCGTCGTCGGTGTCGTCCGCTTCTTCTGTCAGGGTGACTACTTGTCATCGAGGGCTCGGGCAACAGCGTGGGCCGAGTCGGCGTAACTTGTTTGCCTGTCGAATAGGGCCTTGACAGAGTTTGGGAGGCTTTCCGCGTGAATTTAATAGATGAACGAGGTGTTTTGACTTTTTTCGAAAGCGGCGATGACGACCTCAATCCTTGATGGTTTTGGGATCGAATTTTTCTTCTCAGAGAACCTCTTGATGAAGTCACTGAAGAGACTCGTCTTCCTTTGAGCAACTGATTATAAGTCGTGCTCGGAAGAATGGCCTCTCGTATGTCCCCTGGAAGTTGGCGATGAAGCGTTCTCCGGAGTTCTCCCAGGAGCCGATTGATTTGCTTGGGAAGTCCTGTTAGCGCATGTCTCGCTGAGATCGGCTAGAAGCGAACTGGGAAGGTAGTTAGCCATGACTTTGGTGATTTCCCCCAGCTGTCGATCGCCAAGAGGTAGACCGTGAGCCAGGACTCTAGGATTGGTCCTTGCCACGTATTTTTGATTGCCTTGCAGCTTTAAAGCCGACTGGCCAGTCGACCTGTCGTAGTTCCTGGGTGAAGGCCGGTATGCCCTTCGTCTTCATGAGACTCCGACCCCGACTACGGCGGCGAAACCGGCTCGTGTGGAGGCCGAAACGCTCGTTCTGTCTTCCAGGTTCGTGTCGCTCGTCTTCTTTTCTCGTTGCGGCGCCGAGCATTGGGTGTCTGCCGAAGATCAGCGCCATAGTTGGCCTCGAGATCCCGGGTTGTCCCGACGGTCACTTCGACGTTGCCGTTGTTGTTTGGGTTGCCGGAGTGACGTTTGGTGTGACTCCGTGGGCCCGACTAGAGCGCGGCCGCTCGCTCGCTTTGAGGTAGCCGAGACTGCCATGGGGTGATGCCGAGCCGCCCTTGGTGTATGAGGGTATCGTCCGAACTGTTTGGTGCTGCTGCATGCAGCAGCGGTAAGGCATGGCTTTTAATCCTTGCGATGTCGGGTGGGCCTGGTGATCAGGCCCAAGCTGGATCGTTCCAAGTAGGGTTGCGGCGACCACGATGTTCGTTGTGGCGTGACGAAGACGTCGTGGTCGCCGACTTTTGTTTGGAGGGTCTTGTTGCTTGAGCGTTCGCCCATCTGCGTAGGCCGTCGTTGCGGCGCGCAGGCGTCTTGTCCTTCTTCCTCCGTTGTTCTCGCAGTTGGCGGGCCTCCTCCTCTTTGTATCGCATAGTCGGCGTGATTCCTGAGTAGGAGTAGAGCCTTTGGATGCATGAAGATTTCTCGTGGCGGACGAGAAGCGCCGAGCTGCTGTCCGACTTAGAGTCGTAGTCCGACTAGAAGTCGGAGTCCGACTTCGAGTCGAAGTCGGGATGGTTGATGGGGATGGGTGTAACTCCGACCTCCCTAGATCCGATCTCGAGCGGCTCGGGAGCCGTATCCGAGTCGACTCCAGGGGATCGGGTTTTTGCCCGCGTCGGATGTAGATTGTAGATATCCGCGCGCGTCGCCGAGTCCGAACGGGAAAGTTGACGATCTCTTCCCTTCTCGGCCCGATCTCTGCCGGCTCAGAACCGGGTCCGAGTCGAACACTGGAAGAAAGAAGTTGTCTCCTAGACTTCGGCGTATTTTGGGAGATCGCCGCAGCATGTCGTCGAGATTAGCCGCGAAGCGTCGTGTGGGACACGACATGGCGCGGGATCGGCTGGTCTGGTCAGCTCGGATCGAGTCGGCCGGTGAGATCGGAGCCGATTGATAGTTGGGCCGATTGATCGTAGGGCTTGCGTGTGTACCGTGTCCTAGGCAGTGGGTGAGCCTATAGCTGGGTGCCGCCCATGTCTGCCGTCGTTTTAGGCCGTCCAGACTCTTTGTGACTGTAAGTCCGAGGCTGTCAGATGTACAGGATCTGCCGCGCGATGCAATCCTGATCCATCGGCCGCTCTGTGGCATCACGCCCGAGCGGGGGAGAGTTTGCGGGGAGCATATTCGAATGATTCGCGAACTCCGGTGTGGATCTTGCAAAGCGAACACCACCTCTGGTGGATATATCCTTATACGCTTTGGAGCAGCCCTTGGTAGGCCCTGAACCCTGCTCCAATTCCTCCCTTTGTGGATATCGCCGGTGGCTTGATTGCTCCAGACTCAGAATGGCGCGACCAAGGTAACGCTTCCCTGTCTAGGAGATGTTTTTAGGAATACTATAGGAACGAAGTTGCGAATGCTAGCTGTAGATATCAACAGGCTAGGCCGGACTACTCAGGCGGGCCGATGTAATCCGTCTGTCTGTTGCTCGGCATATCTTTGGCTAACAAGATAACTGCAGATGCCCAGATCCAGTTTAACGGCCCTTTGCACAAGGAGTCAGGGGAAAGGTGAAAGGCTCCTTTTATGGGACCAGCTGATCATCGCGCTTTCAGGCCCTCGATGGGGGCAAGCGTAGAGGACTGCCGGATGTTTGTTGTCGATAATACTCGCGTCGAGTCGCGGGATAGTCTGTCAAGGTGCCATCCAGATTAGGGTTATATGCCGCCATTGAGGGCTTTGCCGAGGAGACCTTGGGAGCTGATTAGCCGGCGAGACTGTAGAAGCAGTATCTGGGTGTAAGTGATTTCTGCTGTGAAACTTGCAACTCGAGTACTTGCTTATTCTGCGACTATGGTGTCTCGGGATAGGACCCTGTTCACCTTAAAAGCTTACTCGGACAAACCTATATAACTGGCTCAGGGACATTAATATAATGCAGCCTCGACTCCTACTCGGTTAGTATAACGATATAGTGGTAGATCGTCCATATATATGTACGTAGCAGTGAAATTATAAAACTCGACGTAGGAGATTGCTGAGATCGGTAGGCCCTTAGACGTGATATTACCTCACGGCACTCACAAGCATAATGGCCACTAGGACGACTAGAAGATATATATTCTGCTGTGCTGACGGTTCCTACGTGTCAGAACAGCAGTCTTAGCCGGGTAGACTGACTCTCTCTAGGCAAGGAATCCCGCTGGTCTCAGCTAATTTCCTATGAGACTTGTATCTCCCAATAGCTGCGGAGGGCAAGCGCCTCGGTTAAAGGCCCATTATGTCGACCTGTAATCTCTATCGAGGCTACCCATCGCTGGGAGTCAGTGTATGCTCACACGACTGCCATCACCATAAAGATCCCGGTAATCCAACCGGCTGGCCCCATGGTCCCAACATGGCATGGGGTCTCAGGGTTGGTAAGCATCACCCTAGATGACCTCGAGGATATGTGCGTGGGCTCTCCGCCGAATGGTCCTGCTTCTGGATGTGGCGACAATTTCCTGGAGACACATAGAGCCTCGACTTCATTATCGGATAGATCCAATCCACCCGGCAGCCGACTTTACTCTGTCCAATGCAGCAATCTTCACTTCGCCGAGCTTTGGGTTAAGTCCGAGCTCGCGCTAGGCTCTGAGCCAGTCGGTTTGGGCTATGTCAATCTCTACGGATTAAGACTACATTTCTATCAGTTTGAAGATTGGATCTAGGGGGGTCGAGTCGTTCTTTACTCCGATCTTCGGATTCCAACTCAAGTTGGATCGGTTCGAACACTAGGACTCCTATCTGGATCTCTTATGGCCTAAAACACACCAGAGATGTGCTGTACACACGCCTCTTCCGATTGCGGAGGCTCGCAACGCCGAGCTATAATCGAGGCTGGATGGCAACAGAGGCAGGTGCGCACACATCTTCGTCGCCCACATGAAGGCGATGAACTGTTGGGGCTCCAACTCGAGGCCGATCATCGACTATTGCCCAAGATTAAGGCGATGATAACAAGCACCATCGGGCGACAACAAGTGAGAAGATCCCCAACAGGCAGCCGGCTCATACACACATAACTGGCCACACGTTACTTGGGTGTTAAAAATCACCAGTACTCGCCGGCCCACAATCTTCGAGGGGACCTGAACGGTGGCGCGCCAGTTGGAACGCGACGATGTTTCGGCCTCCACCACGAGCGGTTTTACCGCGTAAATTGATCGGAGCACCATCCGATGTTTCACCCACGAGCTACAGGACATCTGTTGGCGCCTCCGAGTAGCCCTATCTGGTTACCGTTACACCCTGGCAATTGCCGACCACACAAAGCCAGGTCGCACTAGCGACTCGGTGAGGACAGATTTGAGGCGACAAACTCAGGGAGCAGTTCATCGCTAACTTTCAGGGAACCTACGAGAGGTGTCTTCTGAGCACTGATCTATATCAGCAATACACCAAAGAAGAACGAGTCTCTACGCGAATTCATCAAGAGGTTCTTCGAGAAGCGCAACCAGATCCCAATGATCAGAGACGAGGCAGTCATCCCGCCTTCCCAAGGGAGTAAGGACCCCGTTCATCGGCGAAAATTCACTCGGAAGCCACCGTCCTCCGTCCGGGCTCTCTTTGACATGGCGAACAAATACGCTGACTCGGCTGAAGCGGTTGTAGAGGCCCTCGACGAGAAGAAGGAGTCTCGACAGAAAGAACAAAAGGCGAAAGCTGACAACGAGCCATCTCAAACAAACGGGACCGGCGGCTGCAAGCCGGAAGTCGGACAACGAGGTGGCCAAGATGGAGCAAACTCGGTCGCTGTCCCAACGCAATAACGACTACCAGAAAGTCATGAATGGGCCTTGCCCTTTCCACCCCAAGGGCAAGCACGTGGCCAAAGATTGCTTCATGCTTAAGAAGTTTGCTTCCGAGCAGGCTTCATCATCTGGCGCCGACAAGGACAAAGACAAGCCAGATCAGGGTATGGCTGATGATTTTTTAAGATCCACAAGCCGAGCTCAACCACATCTTCAGAGGGCCGTATGCGTATGAGTCCAAGCGCAAGCAGAAGCTAACAGCGCAAGACGTCAACTCAATCTCTATAGTTAGACACCCCCCAATACTTGCGCTGGTCAGAGACGTCCATCACGTTCACCCGCGCAGATCAACTAGATCGGGTTACACATCCCAGGACGCTATCCGACAAAACAACTATCAAATAAACACTCTCAGACCCAGTCATGAAGAACATCAAGTTGAAGAAGGTTCTCATAGACGGAGGCAGCACACTCAATATCCTCTTCACCAAGACCCTGGATGAGATGAAGATTCCTCGTTTAGATTCCGGCGAAGCCGAGTTTTCTTACGGTTTTGCCCTTCCATGGGATAATTTCCCGGCTTGTCTTCAACACCACTCGGGTAGATTACCTTGCCGGTAACTTGGCACGCAGGGATAAACTTCCGCACATAACAGAAACATCTGCTTCAGAGGTCGCCGACTTCGGAGATTGCATATCACAGCGATACTCGGACGACCGGCGCTCGCCAAATTCATGGCGGTTCCGCACTATACATACATGGTGCTCAAGATGCCAGGGCCAGCAGGAGTCCTCTCCCTCCGCAGCGACGTCAAGCAAGCCTTCACCTGTGACAAGGAGAGTTGCGAATTGGCTCAATCACAAGAGGCGGCAGTCGGGCGCAACAGCATTCGGCAAGCCGTCACAACCGAAGTCGAGGAAGACCCAGTACCGGCCAAAAAAGCAGCGAAGTCGGGTATTTCAGCAGACTCTGACACGAAGAAGATCCCCCTAGATCCTTCCAACCCCTCCAAAACTGCTCTAGTCGGGACCGGATTCGACCCCAAATAGGAAGACGCGCTCGTCACCTTCCTCCAAGCTAACAAGGATATATTCGTGTGGAAAACCGTCCGACATGCCGGGCGTACCAGGGAGGTGTCGAGCACGCTCTCAACTGAAGACAGACGCCAAGCCAGTCAAGCAACGGTTGCGGTGCTTCGCTCAAGACCGAAAGGATGCTGTTTGGGAGGAGATAACCAAGCTTCTCGCAGCTGGGTTCATCAAAGATGTCTATCACCCGGATTGGCTGGCAAACCCAGTTTTGGTTCGGAAGAAAAAATGGTAAATGGCGCATGTGCGTTGACTACACTGATCTCAACAAGGCGTACCCCAAGGACACATTTGGTTTACCAAGGATAGACCAGGTGGTGGATTCAACTGCGGGGTGCGAATTTCTCAGCTTTCTCGACTGCTACTCAGGATACCATCAAATTTGCTTGAAGGAGGAGGACTGCCTCAAGACATCTTTTATCACGCCGTTTGGAGCGTACTGCTACATCACTATGCCGTTCGGTTTGAAAAACGCTGGAGCAATGTATCAACGAGCAATTCAGCGGTGTCTACACACTCAGATCAGGCGCAACGTAAAGGCCTACATCAACGACGTGGTGATCAAGACCAAGTCCAAAGAAGACCTCATCGCTGACCTGGAAGAAACCTTCCAAAATCTTTGAAGATTCAAGATGAAGTTGAACCTGAAAAAGTGCGCCTTCGGTGTGCCATCCGGCAAGCTACTCGGCTTCATCGTCTCACATCGCAGCATCGAGGCCAACCCGGAGAAAGTCAATGCAATCATGAATATGGCTTCCCTGACTAACCAGAAGGATGTCCAGAAGTTGACAGGCTACATGGCGGCACTCGGCCGGTTGATTTCCCGACTGGGCGAACGGGGTATGCCATTTTTCAAGCTACTAAAGAACACAGACAATTTCTAATGGACTCCCGAAGCCCAGCAAGCCTTCGAAGACTTTAAGCAATTTCTCACATCACCCCTGTGTTGGCATCACCAATGCCCCAAGAACCGCTAATGCTATATCTGGCGGCAACTTCTCAGGTAGTCAGCACGGTGCTGGTGGTCGAGCGATCCGAACAGGGTCACATCCAAAATGTCCAATGGCCAGTCTACTTTGTCAGCGAGGTACTTTCTGACTCGAAGACGAGATATCTGTAGGTCCAAAAGCTGCTCTATGGCCTACTCATCACTGTCCGGAAGCTGGTGCACTACTTCCAAGCACTTCAAGTCACGGTGGTCACATCGTTTCCACTCGGGGACATCCTGCATAATCGCGAGGCCATCGGCCGAATCGCTAAATGGGCGCTCGAGTTGATGGTGTTCGACATCACCTTTCAGCTGCGGACAACAATCAAATCACAAGCTCTAGCCGACTTCGTGGCCGAGTGGACAGAAGTTCACATGCCTGCATCAACAGCGAAGCTAGAGTACTGGACAATGTACTTCGACGGTTCTCTACGGATTGGCGGTGCCGGGGCTGGCGTCGTACTGACGTCCCCCACCGGCAAAAAACTCAAGTATGTCCTACAAATCCACTTCCCGGCTTCCCACAAAGTCACCGAGTACGAGGCACTCATCCATGGGCTCTGCATCGCTATATCACTCGACATCCGTCGACTGGTTGTGCGTGGAGATTCTCAACTTGTGGTAAACCAAGTCATGAAGGACTGGACATGTCTCGACGATACCATGGCGGCATACTGTCAGGAGGTCCGCAAGATGGAGAACAAGTTCAACGGGATGGAGATAACACATGTCCTACGACAATACAATGACGTTGCAGACGAGCTGGCAAACATGGGATCCAAGCGAGAGGCGGTCCCGACAGGGATCTTTGTTGAGCAACTCATGGAGCCGTCAGTCAAGAAGAAACCAGCGCTAGAGCAGTCAGGAAGCGAACCTACCCCGGCAACAGACGAGGTGCTGCACATATGTCAAGATTGGCGGACTCCTGTTCCTCCTGGATGATGAACTCCCAGAAGATCTCAATGATGCCGAATGAATCAAACGTCGAAGCAAGAGTTTCTTAGTCATCGGAGAAGACCTGTACCGAAGAAGGGCATCCAGTGTCCTCATGCGCTACGTCACCACCGAGGAGGGCAAGTAGATTCTACAGTCGATCCACTCGGGCGTATGTGGCAACCATGCCGCATCCAGGACGTTAGTCGGAAAGGCCTACCGGCAGGGATTTTTCTGGCCAACGGCAGTAACAGACGCCAAAGTCATTGTTCACACATGCGAGGGTTGCTAGTTCTACGCAAGACAAACCAATCTCACAGCCCAGGAACTCCAAACAATCCCAATCTCTTGGCCCTTTGCAGTATGGGGGCTTGACATGGTCGAGCCTTTCAGGAAAGCGCCAGGAGGGTTCACACACTTATTTGTCGTAGTGGATAAATTCACCAAGTGGATTGAGGCCAAACCTATTGCAACCATAACAGCAGCACGAGCCAAGGACTTCATCATGAGTATACTCTACCGATTCGGGGTCCCCAACCGCATAATCACCGACAACGGTACTCAGTTCACGGGCGGCGTGTTTCAAGATTTCTGTGACGACTTTGGCATCAAGATTTGCTATGTGACTGTGGCACACCCGCGGAGCAATGGGCAGGTTGAACGAGCCAACGGTATGGTCTTACAAGGTATCAAGGCCAGGATATTCAACCGACTACAACCATACGCGGACCGGTGGGTACAAGAACTCCAATCTGTTCTCTGGTCTCTCAGAACAACGGTTAGTCGGGCCACAGGGCAATCCCCTTTCTTTCTGGCCTATGGTGCTTAGGCTATGCTACCAACCGAGTTAGAGTTCTGCTCTCCACGAGTCCGGGCTTACGCAGAAGACATTTCCAACAATACCCGATTGGTCAAACTAGATCAGTTGAAAGAAGCGAGGGATATCGCAACAATCCAGTTGGTAAGGTATCTTCAAGGCCTGCGTCGTTATCACAATCGCAATGTCCGTGGCCGCTCCTTTTTGGTCGGAGATCTCGTCCTGAGAAAAATACAAACCACCAAAGACAGGCATAAACTATCCCCAATCTGGGAAGGGCCGTTCATTATCGTTGAGGTTACTCAGCCAGGCGTCTACCGACTGAAGACCGAAGACGGTGCCCTCATCAGCAACTCATGGAACATAGAACAGCTACGTCCTTTCTATACCTGAGTTTTTTATTCCATGTATACAGTTCCTCTCTGACTCACTATGTCACTTGTTTCAACCGAGTAGTGAGTCGGGGGCTGCATGTATCTTATGTGCTTTGTCAATAATATACGAGCCTATTTTACTTAAGTTACGAAGCTTCACTACGACTTTGTTTGTTTGCCCGAGTATAGCTTTTTGCGGTGAATGGTTTTATTAAGTTCCTATAGACTAACTCGGTGCAGACCATATAATCGAGTAAAGCTAATGACAACTGAGTAATAGTTTAAAGCTTGGCGGCATTGCACATATATTTACACATGTCTTTATAAAAGTCCACAATACACCGACTACATGATGTACTGTTTTTACAGACCCAGGTCTCGGGTGATAATCTCTGCAGTTGGCCTCGCCTTGGCTATCAGCTCCAGCGCCTCTTCAGGAGTTGTCTCCTTGGCAAACCCCTCCCCGATGGCTTCGACATTTGCCCTTGGGTAGATGGACTTGGTCATAGCCAGGGTTTGGGCCACACCGGTAATAACATGCTCATCCGAGTACCTCTTCAGGGCACTCGGTGCATCCTCAAGGCGTGACTCCACTTGGGCGATCGAGCTGCAGCTGGTTCCCATGGGGCGAGGATCCATGATGTCAAGGAGCCCTCTCACGGATTTGAGGAGGGCCTCCTGTGACTCCTTGACGACCCTTATCTCCTCTGCGTAAGCCTGAAATTGGGCTTGGGAATTGGCTCTAGCAGCTACCCGGGTTCACCGACAAGTAAACTTGTTAGGTAAAGCTGCAGATGGAGTAATTAATGGATTGGTTAAGATCAGTGTCAAAAGGGAGACTTACTGTCGCAGTCGGCCTCCAACCTGGCTATGGTCCTCTCCAGTTCAACCTTTTCCTTCTCGAGCTTGGTATTGGCCTCTTTCAACTCGGCCATCTCTTGCTCAAGCTCGGTTCTGGCCTTTGTCAGGTCGGCCTTGTCCTTTTCAAGCTCGGCCCTGGCTTTCTCGGCCTCCTTTAGCTGGATTTCTTCCTCTGTCTGGGTCTTCAACTTGGCTTCGAGGGCTGCATGACAGATTAGTCAAGAACTCAACATTGTAGTCAAGACACAACTGGGCAGTCGGGAACAACACAGCTGGAGAAATTTACCAAGGATCTGGTCAGAAAGATACATCCTGGAGGCTTACCTCTTATCTTTTTGGCTTGGTCCCAATTTTCAGCCCTGAGCTGAGTAACGGTGTCCCTCAGCCAAGATTCCCTCTCCTGGCTGCGCCCTTCTACTTCGGCCTTCAAGGCCCGGAGTTGGTCCAACTCTTGGAGCTAGGGGGCAACACGGATCAAGACTTCACTTATCCTCTCCGAGCGATCAACAAGTTTCTACTCAGGGAAAAACAGAGCAAAACAGAGTTAGTCGCCAGATCACTTATATGAGCAAGATAACCAAGACAACAATACGACAAAGCGCGCAGCAAGCTTTTGTGCTCCCTTTCCGCCGCAACCTCATCATGCTTATAACTCCTTGCGGTTCCGTTAGGCGCCGTCCAATGGAACGTCCGCGGGAACTTGCGAGGAGGAGCTTCGAGCCTGGGGAGGTCTGGTTTATCCGAAGGAGGAGACATTGATGATGACGACGACGACGACCAAGATGGCGACGAACTCCTGGCTCCCAACTCGGTGGCCTCCGGGGCCTCGGGGGTTGGTTCAGGAGCTACAGCCGTGGCTTCAACAACAGGTGCTAGCTCAGAAGCTGTCGCGATGGCTTCGACGACAAGCACCGGCTCAGGGGCTGGAGCAAGCGCTCCGGCAACCATCCCTTGGTCGACCGGTGTCGGCGATCCTGCAGTCGGGGATATCTCAGTTTCTGCAACTGGGACCACCGCCGGCTCGGCAGGTGTGCTCGCTAGCGCCGACTTGGCTGGGGCAGGATCAACAGCGGGGGTGGCCGGCGTGGTCTCCTTGAGATCAATGTCGACCCACCTCCTGCACAACGAATCCAATATCAAGACGTCACAATCATAAGCATGATTTTCAGAAGACCCAGAACGACCTACCTCTTGGAAAAGTTGAGCTTCTGTCCGGGAGATCCAGAGGGTAGCACTGGAGGGCTGCTGACTGTCGAGCCGGAGGGCGCGACAGTCGGTGGTGGCATTTTAGTCCTGGTCGGCCTCGTTCGCAGTGTGGCTGGCTGGGGCGCTCGGGTACTCGGCGGCGCTGTGGTCGACCTCGTACTCGGCGGCACTCTGGTTGGGCTCGACGACGTGGAGCTCAACCGCACGGGTCCCGGTCTGGGACTCAATGGCCTAGGTGCTGCGCCGGCGGTGTGCTTTATCTTCAGACTCCCAGCAGCGGTGCTCGGCCTCACAACCTTCTCCTTGCCCCGATCTACAATGGTTTTCTTCCCCACTCTCTTGGAGTCGGGCTAGGCGGCAGAAGGACTTCTCGGCCTCTTCTTCGACTTCGTGGCCGACAACGGGCAGGAGTCATCATCAAACTCCTTGCACCACTGCAAACGATTCAACAATATACATCACACAATGCTGGGCAATTACGGATACATGTCTACAAGCATTCATCACAGAATAAAAGCAGAGGTTACCTCGAGACGAGGCCGGTTCCGGTTATAAGCCGCGATGCAGCGCTCTGCGTCCTCGGTTTCGATCACCCCATTGGAGAAATAAGTGAACAAGGTTTCGGTCACTTCTTGCTGGCTGGCCACCGCTCGGCTTTCTTGGTCGGGGTCATTTTTCCCTTGATAATCCCAGCAGAACTCGCTCCTCAACTTCAGCGGCTGGATGCGTCGGGTCAAGAAACGCTTGGTCACCCAGGGGCCGGTCAGGCCGGCTTCCTTAAACTTCTCCAATTTGGCTAGCAACTGATGCACCTGGCCCATCTCTTCGAAGGATGGCTCCGACGACCAATTGGGCGAGATCGTCGGGGGCTTTCCGGTGAATGCAGGCAGGGAGGGTGTCAGATCGGAACAGTAAAACCACTCCTTATGCCAACCTTTCAAGGAGGACTTCAAAGGAAGACTGATATATATTTTCTTCATGTCACTTCTCAACTGAAGGCCAGCCCCCCAATCACCTGAACCTTATTTTTGGAGGGTTGGAGCTTGATGTGGAATAAGTGCCTAAAGAAATTGAAGTGGGGTTCTACACCCAAGTAGCACTCACAAAGAGTCACGAAGATAGAGATTTGCAGGATCGAGTTGGGATTCAGATTCACCAACTCCAATCCGTAAAAGTTAAGAAGGTGGCGGAGGAACTCGGAAGAGGGAAGAAACAAACCCCGGTCAAAGAAAGAGGCAAAAACAACAGTTTCGCTGGATTGGGGATTTGGAACTGACTCACCCTCAGCCGAGCACCAGCGGATGATATCACGGCTTTGCAGCCGCAACAACTTCTCCAACCTTTCCAGCTTCGACCAGCTACAATCCGAGATCGGCCACCCTTCGTTCGACGCACCAACGAAATATGGAACCTTCGGCATGGCTGGGGGGACAAGAGATTTGGGGGAAATATGGTCGGCGGCTTGGAATGGACAAATGGATGTGGAATCGCTCGAGCTTCGGTGGGGAGGAGCAAGCAATGGCGAACCCTAGCGGAGTGGGCGGCAAAATTTCGGCGCGGAGCTGGGAACACGAAACGATTGGTTGCTTGGGGAAGATAGAGGAATCTTTTCTCTCTCCCCCAGCCTTTATAGAGCCTGTGTCGACTTATGGGCTTGGGCTTCTACAATCAGCACTGGGCCACCCAAGATATGAGTTTCTACAGTAGCACGCTCAATATGGGCCGTTCGCTGGCTGCGTTAAAATCACAGTACAGGTGCTACCAACAGGAACCGATGAGGTAAACAGATATGCTTCATGAAGGCCTAATTGCTAAACACATGTGTTTGGGTATCTGTTTTATCCACCAGGTATTGAGGATATATCCTTATAAGGATCACAAGCTAGTCTTCATCAACATTGGGGATGCAGGTATCTCTCAAGTACATCTGACCACGCAATGGATTTATTTTCATAAAGTGGTACTCGGCCTACATGGTTGGCCAATAGTTGCCATGAGCAACATTATTCCAGCCGATATGACGCTGAAGAGTCTAACTTCCGAGTAGTGCACTACTCGTGAGAGACTATAAATATCTTTTCCAGCTGACATGACGCTAAGGAGTCTAACTCTCGAGTGGGACGCCACCCGGGAAAGACTATAAACCCCCCTTTCCAGCTGACATGAAGCTAAAGAGTCCCATATACGAGTGGCATGCTACTCGGCAAGACTATAAATCAAATTCCGGTTGACATGATATCGAAGAGTCTCATATACCAGTAGTAATCTACTTGGGAAAGACTACAAGGTTAAAGATCTTTGACTTTATGTTTAATTGTCTACACAATTAAGCACAAAGTCGGGGGCTACACCTAATAGGTGTGCCTATTCGGCGCACACTATTTATACATCAATATGAAGCCCTTCATAGCCTCGCTGCCAGCTGACATGAAGCAGGACTCGGGAAGAAGAAGTACTCGGACAAAGAGCACTTGGGAGCAATGCACTCGGGCAATCTTCATCGTGGAGGACGAGCTCTTGGCATCAGCTGTGACTCAACTATGAAGGTCTCAGGGGCTATTGTGGAGGCCATGGGCCCCGAGTACCTCATCATAAGCATATGGGCCACTCGGATAGAGGATAGGCCGAGACTTATAATTAGAGATATAGTAGCACTCGGTAGACTTTGCCTTGTACAATAAGGAATATATAGTCTTAGTCGGGTAAGATATATCTCTAAGAAAGAAATCCCTTGGCCGTATTTGGCTGGGATTCCTATCTTGTACCCCTGTCCCCCAGTATATAAGGGGAGGCAGGGCGCCCCCTGAGGGCAGAAGACATTACGAGATCATTGATCTACACACATCCTCAAAGGAATACCACCACAACTGGATGTAGGGTATTACCTCACATCGAGGGCCTGAACCAGTATAAAATCTCCCCGTGTTCCTTTGCAATCCACTGAGTTTTCCCTTGCCGAGTAGCCCTATATTCATATGGCCGGTGTAAAACATCGACATTTGCATTAGCATAGGATTCAGTTGGCAACCCTCATGGGGCGTACCCAACCTGGTAGAGTTGTGACCAAATAAGGTATCCGAACCTAGCATTAGCATAGGATTCGGCTGGCGACCTTCATGGGGCGTACCCTACCTAGCCGAGTGGTACACGAGCCTTGACTGGTGCCGGAGGTCGGTTATATTAGCCGAATAAGGTACCCGAACCTCGCATTAGCATAGGATTCGGCTAGTGACCCTCATGGGGCATTCCTCACCCAATAGAGTTGTGACCAAATAAGGTACCCGAACCTAGCATTAGCGTAGGATTCGGCTGGCGACCCTCATGGGGCGTACCTCACCCTGCCAAGTGGTACCCAAGCTCCGACTGGCGCCGGAGGTCGGTTTTTAGCCTACACACGAGTCCCGACTAGTGCGAGTACTTAGACAATGGCTCTCGTGGAGCATTCCAAGTGATTCTTGAAGTGTCGCACTCCAAGTGTATCTTGGCAGACTGGTCCAGCCCCTGAGCGTAGGAGATAGGCTCGTAGCCCTGAGTTCCTGTTACGCGTATCCGGAACTGGCCCTGCATTATAAACATATCGGATGAGGAGCATCTGATGATGAAAACAATCACCCGAAGAAAATTTATATATTTTACAATATATTTAAATATGTGTTCCTCCTCTTATTGATATTAATTTCCCCAAGTAGTTGACCCCTTATGTTTAAGCACTCTACCCGACTAGTCATAGCCCCCTAGCATCGGGAGTTGGCTCATGGCTCTTTTCCAGACATGCATTTTGGGTGACTTGAGTTCGTCTTTCATGGAGCAAAGTTTCACGGATCGGAATTTATACTACTTGTGTGGGAGCCATGGGCCCCGGGTACCTTATTACCAGCACATGGGCCACTCGGATGGAGGATGGGCCAGACCATGTAATTAGAGATAAGATAGCACCCGGCAGGCTGTGCCTTGTATAATAAGGAAACATAGCCTTAGTCGGATAGGATTCTATCTCTAAGAAGGAAATCCCTTGGTCGTATCCGACTGGGATCCTTACCATGTACCCCTGTCCCCTAGTATATAAAGGGAGGCAGGGCGCCCCATGAGGGCACGCAAGATCATTGATCGCCAAACCACCTCAGAGGAATAACACCTCAACTGGACGTAGGGTATTACCTCACATCGAGGGCCTGAACCAGTATAATTCTCTTGCGTTCCTCTGCAATCCACCGAATTCCAAGTCGCCGAGTAGCCCCATAATATTATTGCCGGTGCAAAGCATCGACAGTTGAGCGCCAGGTAGGGGGACGGCGAATTCTTCCTCAACAGATTCGATGGATCCTAGCAACGGAGTCAAGGGCTACAAGTTCTCCAATGGAGACACTATCACCTTCGGGAGTTTTGATTTCGTCGCCGATCAACTCGGCAATCTTTCCTTGGCTGAAGCAGATCTGATCTCGCCAGCCGAGGAGCCAGCCGGCGTTGCGCCAGTCGGCCCCAGGGACGTCGCCATCTCCTTCGACGATCTACTACGACAGTCCTTCACATCGCCGGACATCGGGACAACTCTCTCCTTCGGTGTCCGACTCGCGCTAGGCCTTGAGCCAGCGTGGGTTAGGCCGAGAGGGGGAGAGATCGTCAATCTCCCGTACGGATTCGGCGACGCTGTGCATCTACAACCCGCGCAGCAGATCTGACCTCCAGCAATTCAGTTTGGACACGGTCATGAACCGTTTCAGATTGGATCTAGAGAGGTCGGAGTCGTCCTAACTCCGATAAACTACTCGGAGTCCGACACCAAGTCGGATAGCGGTTCGAGCACCAACTCGGACTCCACCTTAGCAAGCTTCCTCCTCCCCCGCGAGATCTTCATGGCTTCAACGCCACCTTCCGAGGTGCGCCGACTGCAAGAGGAGCAGCAAGAGGAGGCGCGCTGACTACAACAACAAGAGGAGGCCAACCGCCAAGCTCGCAATGACGGGCTACGATAGGCTGGACGAGCCGCCCAGCAGCAGATCCTCCAAACCAAAGTCGGCGACCACGACATCTTCGTTACGCCACAACAGAACGTCGTGGCCGCCGCAACTCTGCTGGACACGCTCCAGCTTGGGCCGGATCATCAGGCCACACAAACTATCGCCAAGATCAAGGCGATGATTACTGCCGCCGCCTGCCAGCAGCAAGAACAGTCAGGCAACACTCACATACCGACCCATCGGACGGGCTCTCCAGCGGCGGAGTCATCTGCATCAGCGCGACGTCGGGCCGCCGGCTCCACCCGACAGCACGAAGAGTCCCGCCAAACAACGCTCGGCAATACCAACTACGACAACCGGCGGTGTCGCCAATACGACCGCCGACCCAATCAAGACCTCCGAATGCGAATACAACGCGATCTTCGCCACACCATAAGGGCCCGGCGCGAAGAGCGCGAAGAGGATGAACGCCGCCGACTGGAGGATGAACACGAGCGCTTCGGTCTCCACTACGAACGGCTACACCGCCAAAACCGAAGCCCAAGTCCTCACGATAACGAAGGCATTCCAGCCTTTACTCGGGAGTTACAGGACGTCCGCTGGCCAGTCGGCTTTAAGCCTACCGGAATCGAAAAGTACGACGGCAAGACCAACCCAGAGTCCTGGCTCACCGTTTACGTCCTAGCAGTACAAGCTGCTGGGGGCGACAGCAGAGCCATGGCTAACTACCTCCCAGTCGCATTAGCCGACTCGGCGGGGACATGGTTGACAGGCCTCCCAAGGCGGTCGATCGGTTCCTGGGGACAACTCAGGGAGCGGTTCATCGCTAACTTCCAGGGGACCTACGAGAGACCGGCTTCTGAGCACGACCTTTACCAGTTGCATCAAAAGAAGAACGAGTCTCTGCGTGAGTTCATCAAAAGGTTTTTCGAGAAGCGCAATCAGATTCCAAGTATCAAAGACGAGGTCGTCATCGCCGCCTTCCGCAAGGGAGTAAAAGACGCCCCGCTCATCGCAAAGTTCACTCGGAAGCCACCATCCACTGTCCGGGCTCTTTTCGACATGGCCAACAAATACGCCGACTCGGCTGAAGCCGTCGCTAAGGCCTTCGACGAGAAGAAGGAGCCCCGACAAAAAGACAACAAGGCGAAAGCCGACAACGAGCCGTCTCAGAATAAATCTGGCAGCCGCAAGCGGAAGTCGGACAACGAGGTGGCCAACATGGAGCGCAGTCGGTCGCGGCCCCAGCGGAACAACGACTATCAGAAAGTCATGAGCGGGCCTTGCCCATTTCACCCCAAAGGCCGGCACGCGGCCAAGGACTGCCACATGCTCAAGAAGTTTGCCTCCGAGCAAGCTTCATCGTCTGGCGCCGACAAGGACAAAGACAAGCCAGACTCAGGCCCGGCTGAGGATTTCCAGGATCCCCAAGCCGAACTCAACCACATCTTTGGGGGACCACTTGCGTACGAATCCAAACGCAAGCAGAAGCTCTCCATACGCGACGTCAACACGGTCTCCACGGCCGACACCCCCCAATACCTGCGCTGGTCAGAAACGGCCATCACCTTCAATCGCGCAGATCACCCAGATCGGATTTCCCACCCGGGACGATATCCACTCGTCCTGGACCCGGTCGTCAAAAATATCAGGCTGAAGAAAACCCTCATCGACGGAGGCAGCGCGCTCAACATCCTGTTCGCCAATACTTTGGACGAGATGAGAATTCCTCGTTCAGAACTACGGCCGAGTACTGCCGCGCCTTCCATGGGATAATTCCCGCTTATCATCAACCCCACTCGGGCAGATAACCTTGCCGGTAACCTTCGGCACGCGGGACAACTTCCGTACAGAAAACATCTGCTTCGAGGTCGCCGACTTCGAGACCGCGTATCACGCGATACTCGGACGACCGGCCCTCGCCAAATTCATGGCGATACCGCACTATACGTACATGGTGCTGAAGATGCCCGGGCCAGCAGGAGTCCTCTCCCTCCGCAGTGACGCTAAGCAAGCCTTCACCTGCGACAAGGAGAGTTGCGAACTGGCTCAAACACAAGAAAGCGGCAGTCGGGCGCGACAGCATCCGCAAGCCGCTACACCTGAAGTCGATCAGATCCAGTTCGGCGAAAAAAGCAGCGAAGTCAGGAATTTCAGCGGACTCTGACACGAAAAAATCCCCCTAGACCCTTCCGACCCCTCCAAGACTGCCTTAGTCGGGACCGGACTCGACCCCAAATAGGAAGACGCGCTCGTCACCTTCCTCCAGGCCAATGAAGATATCTTCGCATGGAAACCGTCCGACATGCCGGGCGTACCAAGGGAGGTGATCGAGCACGCCCTACACGTAAAGCCAGACGCCAAGCCAGTCAAGCAACGGCTGCGGCGCTTCGCTCAAGACCGCAAGGATGCTATCCGGGAGAAAATCACCAAGCTCCTCGCAGCCGGGTTCATCAAGGAAGTCTACCACCCGGACTGGCTGGCAAACCCAGTTCTGGTCCGGAAGAAAAACGGTAAATGGCGCAAGTGCGTCGACTACACCGACCTCAACAAAGCGTGCCCAAGGACCATTTGGTCTTCCCAGGATAGATCAGGTGGTTGACTCCACGGCCGGATGTGACCTACTCAGTTTTCTCGACTGCTATTCGGGATATCATCAAATTAGCCTGAGGGAACAAGACTATTTGAAAACATCTTTCATCACGCCGTTTGGAGCGTATTGCTATATCACAATGCCGTTCGGTCTAAAAAATGCGGGCGCAACCTACCAACGGGCTATTCAGCGCTGTCTGCACACCTAGATTGGGCGCAACGTGGAAGCCTACGTCGACGACGTGGTGATCAAGACTAAGTCCAGAGAAGATCTCATTGCCGACTTGGAAGAAACCTTCCAAAACCTCCAAAGATTCAATATGATGTTGAACCCGAAAAAGTGCACCTTCGGAGTGCCGTCTGGAAAGTTACTCGGCTTCATCGTCTCGCATCGTGGCATCGAGGCCAACCCGGAGAAAGTTAACGCCATCAGGAACATGGCGCCCCCGACCAACCTCAAAGACGTCCAGAAGTTGACAGGTTGCATGGCGGCACTCAGCCCGTTTATCTCCCGACTGGGCGAACGGGGCATGCCTTTCTTCAAGCTCCTCAAAAAGGCGGACACCTTCAAATGGACTCCGAAAGCCCAACAAGCTTCGAAGACTTCAAACAGTTCCTCACGTTCACCTCCCACGTTGCATCACCCTTACCCAGAACCGCTAATGCTGTACTGGCGGCAACACTCACGTAGTCAGCACGGTGCTGGTAGTGGAGCGATCCGAACAGGGTCATGTTCAGAAAATACAACGGCCAATCTTTTTTGTCAGCGAGGTCCTTGCCGACTCCAAAACGAGATACCCGCAGGTCCAGAAGCTGCTATACGGCCTACTCATCACAGTCCGAAAGCTGGTGCACTACTTTGAAGCACATCAAGTCACGGTGGTCACAGCGTTTCCACTCGGGGATGTCCTTCATAATCGCATGGCCACTGGCCGGATCGCTAAATGGGCACTCGAGCTGATGGCGTTCACATCACCTTCCAGCCACGGACAGCTATCAAATCTCAAGCTCTAGCCGACTTCGTGGCCGAGTGGACAGAAGTTCAACTCCAATACCAACAGCAAAGCTAGAGCACTGGACAATGTACTTCGACGGTTCCTACGGATCGGTGGGCCGGGGCTGGAGTCATATTGACATCCCCCACTGGCGAAAAACTGAAGTATGTTCTAACAAATCCACTTCCCGGCTTCCCACAACGTCGCCGAGTACGAGCACTCGTTCACGGGGCTCCGCATCGCCAATCACTCGCATACGTCGACTGGTTGTGCGCGGAGATTCCCAACTCGTGGTAAACCAAGTCATGAAAGACTGGACCTGTCTCGACGATACAATGGCGGCATACTGTCAGGAGGTCCGCAAGCTGGAAAATAAGTTCGACGGGCTGGAAATCACACACGTCCTCCGCCAATTACAACGACGCGGCGGAATAAGCTGGCAAACATGGCATCCAAACGAGAAGCAGTCCCGACTGGAATCTTCGTCGAGCAACTTATGGAGCCATCAGTCAAGAAGAAACCGGCACAAGAGCAGTCGGGAGGCGAGCCTACCCCGGCTACCGACGAAGTGCTGCACATATGTCAAGACTGGAGGAGTCCTGTTGTCAAATTCCTTCTGGATGATGAACTGCCAGAAGATCGCAATCAAGCCGAGCAGGTCAAGCGTCGGAGCAAAAGCTTCCTGCTAGTCGGAGAAGACCTGTACCGAAGGAGTGCATCCGGCGTCCTCATGCGTTGCGTCACCACCGAGGAAGGCAAGCAGATCCTGCATTCAATCCACTCGGGCATATGTGGCAACCATGCTGCATCCAGGGCGTTAGTCGAAAAGGCCTACTGGCAGGGATTCTTCTGGCCCACAGCAGTGACAGACGCCAAAGACATCATTCGCAAGTGCGAAGGTTGCCAGTTCTTCGCAAGGCAAACAAATCTCCCAGCCCAGTAACTCCAAACTATCCCTATCTCCTGGCCATTCGCAGTATGGGGGCTCGACATGGTCGGGCCCTTCAAGAAAGCGCCAGGGGGGTTCACACATTTATTCGTCGCGGTGGATAAGTTCACCAAGTGGATTGAGGCTAAACCCGTCGCAACAATTACAGCGGCACGAGCAAAGGACTTCATCATGAGTATATTATACCGGTTCGGAGTCCCCAACCGCATCATCACCGACAATGGTACTCAGTTCGCGGTGGGCCTATTCCAAGATTTCTGCGATGATTTCGGCATCAAGATCTGCTATGCATCTGTGGCACACCCGCGGAGCAATGGGCAGGTTGAGCGAGCCAACGGTATGGTCTTGCAAGGCATCAAGGCCAGGATATTCGACCGACTACAACCATATGCGGGTCGGTGGGTACAAGAACTCCCATCCGTTCTCTGGTCTCTCAGAACCACAGTTAGTCGGTCAACAGGGCAATCCCCTTTCTTCCTGGTCTATGGTACCGAGGCCATGCTACCGACAGAGATACAGTTCGGCTCTCCGCGAGTCCGGGCTTACTCCGAAGACGACTCCAACAACACCCGACTGATCGAATTAGATCAGCTGGAAGAAGCAAGAGACGCCGCAACAATCCCGTCGGCAAGGTATCTTCAAGGCCTGCGTTGTTACCACAATCGCAATGTCCGTGGCCGCGCCTTTTTGGTCGGGGATCTCGTTCTAAGGAAGATACAAACCACCAAGGACAGGCACAAATTATCCCCTATCTGGGAAGGGCCGTTCATTATAGCCGAGGTCACACGGCCAGGCGCCTACCGATTGAAGACCAAAGACGGCGTCCTCATCACCAACTCATGGAACATAGAACAGCTACGTCCTTTCTATACCTGAGTTTTACATTTTCCATGTGTACAGTTTTTTCTGACTCACTACGCCGCTTGTTTCAACCGAGTAGTGAGTCGGGGGCTGCATGTATATATGTGTTCTGTCAATAACATACAAGCTTATTTCACCCCGGTTATGAAGCCTTGCCACGACTGATGCGTTCACCCGAGTATAGCATCTTACTCCGAACATTTTTTATCAAGTTCTATCGGACTAACTCGGTGCATGCTACACGGTCGGGTAAAGCTAATGAAAACCGAGTGATAAGCTTGGCGGCACGACACACATATTTACACATGACCATGTATAAAAGCTTATATACATACCGACCATATAATGAATTGCCTTTACAGACCCAGGTCTCGGGTAATTACTTCAGCAGTCGGCTTCGCCTGTGCGATCAGCTCCAGCACTTCCTCGGGCGTCGTCTCTTCGGAAAATCCCTCCCCGATGGCCTCAATGTCCGCCCTCGGGTAGATGGACTTGGTCATTGCTAGGGTCTGGGCCACGCCGGCGGCAACCCGCTCGTCCGAATACCTTTTCAAGGCACTCGGCGCGTCCTCGAGACGCCCCATTATCTGAGGAATTCTGCTACAGCTGGTTCCCACTGGGCGGGGATCTACAAGGTCAAGGAGCCCTTTCACGGACCCGACGAGGGCCTCCCGTGACTCGCTGATCAACCTTATCTCCTCCGTGTAGAACCGATACTGGGCCCGGACGTTAGCTCTCATGCCTGCCCAGATCGGCCGGCAAGTAAGCTTGTCAAATTCGGCTACACACAGGATAACTAATGGATTGGCTGAGATCACAGTCGGGTTGAGGACTTACTTTCGTAGTCGGCCTCCCACCCGGCCACGGTCTTCTCCAGTTCAGCCTTCTCCTTACCGAGCTTGACGACGGCCTTCTCCAACTCGGACTTCTCCCGGTCAAGCTCGGTGTTGGCCTTCGTCAGGTCGGCCTTGACCTTTTCAAGCTCGGCCTTGGCTTCTTTAGCCTCCTTCAGCTGCGATTCCCTCTCTGCTCGGGTCTTTAACTCCGCTTCGAGGTCTGCACCACAGATTAGCCAAGAGCTCAACCGTGCAGTCATGACACCACCGGGCAGTCGGGATCAACGCGGCTGGATGAATACATCAACGGTTCAGTCGGAAAGATATACTCGAGGATCTTACCTCTGACCTTCTCGGCTAGGGCCCATGTCTCCGCCCTGAGCTGATCGGCGCCACTCTTCAGCCAGGCCTCCCTCCCCGCGTGACGCGCCTCCATCTCGGCCTTCAATGCCCGGAGTTGCTGCAATTCCGCGAGGTGGGGAGCCATCTCGACCAGGATCTCCGTCATCACCTCGTTACGGTTGACGAGCTTCTGCTTGGGACAAGGAACAAACCGACGACAGAGTCAAACATCAAAACAAGAAGATTGCTGGAGCTTTACTACAAGAATCATACCGCAACCCCTTGGGACCCGCTGATGGCGGTGCGAAGAAGGCTTTCGCGCTCTCTCCTTGCAACGACATCATCGAGCCTGAAGCTTTTTGCAGTACCGTCGCGAGTGGTCCACGTAAAGGTCCGGGGCATCACACGTGGGGGAGCTTCGATCCGAGGCAGATGCGGGATCTCCGGCGGTGGCGGCAGCGGCGGCGATGGCGATGACGATAACCACGGCGGCGACGGGGTCCTAGCCTCAGCACCGCCTTCCCCTACGATTTCGTGGACCGGCTTAGGGGCTCCGTCCGCCGCTTCCGCAACGTACGGCGCCTCGGGGGCTGGGGCATTAGTTTCAACAGCAACCTCTCGGTCGGGTGGCGGCAGCGGCCCTGTAGTCGGAGCCACCTCGGTCTCAGCAACCGGGCTGGCCGCCGGCTCAACAGGTGTGTTCACCGCCGCTGGCTCGGCTGGGGCAGGCTCATCAAGTGGAGCAGACGGGTCAATCTCTTTGAGATCGATATCGGCCTGCTTCCTGCACGACGAAGCAAGACATCAGGACATTACTCTAACATACAATGACTACAGAGGACCCGGAGTAGCGCACCTCTTGGAGAACCTCAGCTTCCTGCCGGGCGGCCCGCCCCCCGGCGAAGCGCTAGCGTCGGCAGTCGGCCCGGTCGGCGTCATCGATGGCAGAGGCGTATCAGCCCGAGTCGGTCCCGACTCTGGTATGGTTGGCTCAGGTTCCTTCGCCCCAAGCGGCCTCTGCTCTAGCCGGCCCCTTGGTGGCGCTGCTGCCGAGCACGACAACGTTGGGCCCGAACCTGCAGGTCTCAGCCTGGGACTCGACCGCGTGGGCGTTGTGGCAGCGGTGTCCTTTATTTTCAAGCTGCCGCTCACGGCGCGCGCTGTCATGGCCCCCTCGCCCCGATATAAAATCGGCTTCTTCCCCGCTCTCTTAGAGTCGGGTTGGGCAGCAGAGGAACTCCTCGGCCTCTTCTTCGACGCGACCGCCGACAATGGACGGGAGTCTTCATCAAATTCCTCATGCCACTACAAGCCAGTCGACGAGATACCATCACGCAAGGTTGAACAATCACCGTTCCACAGGCGTTCACCACAGAAGAAAGTAGAAGGTTACCTTGGTCCGCGGCCGGATGAAGCTATAGGCAGCAACTCGGCGGTTATCATCTTCGGTGGCAACCACCCCTTCGGAGAAGGAGCCAAACAAGGTATCGGTCACTGCCCCCTTGTCCGCCATCTCGCTGCTCACTCGGTCGGGATCGTGTTTACCTTTGAAGGCCCAGCCAAAGGCGCTTCTCAACGTCAGCGGCTGGACGCGCCTCGTCAGAAAACGACGAGCCACCCAAGGCCCTGTCAAGCCGGCCCTCTTGAGGTCATCTATCTTCATCAGCAATATATGTGCCTGGCCCAGTTCTTCAAAGGTTGGCTCCGAGGACCAGCTTGGCAACACCGCCGGCGGCATACCGGTAAACGGGCGCAAGGAAGGAGCCAGATCGGCGCAATAAAACCACTCCTTTCACCAGGCCGGGGGTTGGGGAACGACTCATCCCTCGCCGACCGCCAACGGATCACTTCTTGGCTGGGCAACTTCAGCTCGCTCTCCAGCCGTCTCGGCTTCACCGAGCCACAATCTGAGATCGGCCAAGAACTCCCTGGCGCACCCGCAGGATTCGTCGCCTTCGGCATGACTGGAGGTGGTGAGATTTGGGGGAAAGCAAATCGGGGGCTTGGAATAAACGAGGAGGATTGAAATCGCCCGAGTCCGGGTGGGGAATAGCGGCTGCTAACCCTAGCCGGGCGGGAGGCGAAAAGTTAGGCGCGAAGGTGGAAGACGAAGAGATTGGCCGATTTGGGGAAGACGACGGAATCTTTTCTCTCTCCCCGTCTTTTTATAGCCTGTACCGACTAGATGGGCCCAGGCCTGCACAGTCGGTATTGGGCCGACAAGATATGAGTTCCTACAGTAGCATGCTCCATGTGGGCCGCTTGCAGGCTGAGTTGAAATTATAGCGCTGGTGCTACTAACAGGAACCGATGAGGTAAGCGGATACGCTCCATGAGAGCCTTATTGCTAAACGTATATGTTTGGGTATCTGTTTATCTCACAGGTCTCGAGGGTATATCCTTACAAGGATCACAGGCTGGTCTTCATTAAAATTGGAGACGCAGGTATCTTTCTCGAGTACACCTGACCACGTAATGGATTTATTTTCATAAAGTGGTACTCGGCCTACATGCGTGGCCATCAGTTGCCGTGAGCAACATTATTCCAGCCGACATGACGCTGAAGAGTCTAACTTTCGAGTAGTGCACTACTCGGGAGAGACTATAAATATTTATTCCCGCTGACAGCTTTTGAGTGGGACGCCACTCGGAAAAGACTATAAACTCATATTCCGACTGACATGAAGTCGAAGAGTCCTATATACGAGTAGTCTTCTACTCGGCAAGACTATAAAGTTTATTCCGGTTGACATATACCGAAGAGTCGCAAATACCCAAAGTAATCTACTCGGGAAAGACTTCCAGGTTAAAGATCTTTGACTTTATGTTTAATTGTCTTCACAATTAAGCACAAAGTCGGGGGCTACACCTAATAGGTGCGCCTATTCGGCGCACACTATTCATATATCTACATGAAGCCCTTCATAGCCTCGCTGCCAGCTGACATGAAGCAGGACTCGGGAAGACTTACTCGGACAAAGAGTACTCGGGAGCATCGCGCTCGGGTAACCTTCACCGTGGAGGATGAGCACTCGGCATCAGCTGTGACTCAACTATGAAGGTCTCAGGGGCTACTGTGGGAGCCATGGGCCCCGGGTACCTCATTACCAGCACATGGGCCACTCGGATGGAGGATGGGCCAGACCATGTAATTAGAGATAAGATAGCACCCGGCAGGCTGTGCCTTGTATAATAAGGAAACATAGCCTTAGTCGGATAGGATTCTATCTCTAAGAAGGAAATCCCTTGGTCGTATCCGACTGGGATCCTTACCATGTACCCCTGTCCCCTAGTATATAAAGGGAGGCAGGGCGCCCCATGAGGGCACGCAAGATCATTGATCGCCAAACCACCTCAGAGGAATAACACCTCAACTGGACGTAGGGTATTACCTCACATCGAGGGCCTGAACCAGTATAATTCTACTGCGTTCCTCTGCAATCCACCGAATTCCAGGTCGCCGAGTAGCCCCATAATATTATTGCCGGTGCAAAGCATCGACAACTTGAGTACTTTTGCAATCATTAAGAGCAAAAACAGAAAAGTGCAGCATGTGCACCTATTAGGTGTAAGTGGCTGCGACATTGGCAAGGCCAAGTGAGGAAATATTTATTAGAAAGCAACTTAGCTGTTCGGTATTTGGGAGTGGGGATGCCATCCTTGCGTTTGGGCTTTTTAGCCCCTGAGCATGTCACTTGTTGTTCTGATAATCTCTAGTTGTAGGAGGTCAAAGACGCTTGTGATCAACTGCCACAATGAAGTCATCCGACTTTCGTTTGCGGTTCCTAGCCTTAGTCGGGGCCGCATCATTGGTGTCCTTCCGCTCCTTCTGTCAGGGTGCCTTTTTGTCTTTGAGGGCCTCAGCAACAGCGTCGGCCAAGTCAGCGTAATTTTTTGCCATGTCGAATAGAGCCTTGACAGAGTTGGGTGTCTTTGACTCCTTTTCGAAAGGCGGCGATGACGACCTCGTCCTTGATCTTCGGGATTGAGTTCTTCTCAGAAAACCGCTTGATGAAGTCACAAAGAGACTCGTTCTTTCTTTGATGCAACTGATATAGGTTGTACTTGGAAGATGGCCTCTTGTATGTTCCCTGAAGTTGGCGATGAAGCGTTCCCGGAGTTCTCGCCAGGAGCCGATTGATTGCTTGGGAAGTCCCGTTAGCCATGTCCTCGCCGAGCCAGATAGAGCGACTGGGAGGTAGTTAGCCATGGCTTAGTGATCTCCTCTGGCTGCTCGGATCACCAGAGTGTAGACCACAAGCCAGGACTTCAGGTTGGTCTTCCCATCATATTTTTTGATCCCAGTCGGCTTGAAGGCTGTTGGCCAGTCGACCTGTTGAAGCTCCTCGGTGAAGGCCGATACACCTTCATCTTCATGAGGACTCCGACTCCGCCTACGATGGTGAAATCGCTCGTGGTGGAGGCCGAAGCGCTCGTTCTCGTCTTCCAGTCGGCATTGCTCGTCTTCCTCTCATTCGCGGCGCCTAGCGTTAATGTCCTACCGAAGATCATGTCGTAGTCGGCCTTGGAGATCCCGGTTGTCCCGATGGTCATCTTGATGTCGATGCCGCCGGTGGCCATTGGGGTTGTCGAGTGACGTCTGGCGTGACTCCGTGTGTAGCCGACTGGAGCTAGCCGCTCGGCGTCGCGTTGAGGTGGATGAGACTACCGTTGGAGAAGCCGACCGATTGGTTGATATGAGGGTATCGCCCGACTGTTGATACTGTTGACATGCAACAGTGGTGATCATGGATTTTATCCTTGCTATCATCGGGGTGGCCAGATGATCAAGCCCAAACTGGAGCGTGTCCAGCAAAGTTGCAGTGGCTACGACGTTCTGTTGAGGTGTAACGAAGACGTCGTGATCGCCGACTCGGGTTTGGAGGATTTGTTGCTGAGTAGTCCGCCCAGCCCTGCACAGGTCGTCATTGCGGGCGTGTAGGAGTCTTGCTTCTTCCTCTTGTTGTTCTCGTGGTCGATGGGCCTCCCCCTCTTGGTGCTCGCATAGTCGGCCTGCTTCCTGAGTGGGAGTAGAGCCTTTGGACACCATGAAGATTTCTCGTGGCGGGGAGAAGCTTGCCGAACTACTGTCCGACTTAGAGTCGAGGTCGGAATAGTTGATGGGGATGATGACGACTCCGACTTCCCTAGATCCAATCTCGAGCAGCTCTGGGCCGTATCCGAGTTGAACCCCAGAGGATCGGGTTTGCCGCATCTAATGCTGGTCACAGTCCTCCGTGGTGTTGCCGAGTCCGAACAGGAGATTGACGATCTCTTCCTTTCTTAGCCCGATCTTAGCCGGCTCAAAACCGAGTCCGAGTCGAACACTGAAAGAAAGAGTTGTCCCTAGACTCGGGTATATTGGAGATCGCTATAGCATGTCACCGAAGATTGCCGCAGCGTTGAGTAGGCTAACTTGCGCGGAGTCGGCTTTATCCCTGGCCGATCGGATCGAATCCTAGTCGGACAGGGTAAGTGTCAATGTTTTACACCGGCAATATAACTATAGGGCTACTCGGCAAGGGGAAACTCGATGGACTGCAAAGGAACACAAGGAGATTTTATACTGGTTCAGGGCCTCGATGTGAGGTAATACCCTATGTCCAGTTGTGGTGATATTCCTTTGAGGATGTATGTGGATCAATGATCTCGGGTGTTGTTCTTTGCCCTCAGGGGGCGCCCTGCCTTCCCTTATATACTGGGGGGCAGGGGTACAAGGTAGGAATCCCAGCCGGATACGGCCAAGGGATTTCCTTCTTAGAGATACATCTTACCCGGCTAAGATTGTATATTCCTTTTTATACAAGGCAAAATCTACTGGGTGCTACTATATCTCTAACTATAAGACTCGGCCTATCCTCTATCCGAGTGGCCCATATGCTTGTGATGAGGTACCCGGAGTCCATGGCCTCCACAGTAGCCCCTGAGACCTTCAAAGTTGAGTCACAGCTGATGCCGAGTGCTCGTCCTCCACGGTGAAGATTGCCCGAGTGCATTGCTCCCGAGTACTCCTTGTCCGAGTGCTTCTTCTTCCCGAGTCCTTCTTCATGTCAGCTGGCAACAAGGCTATGAAGGGCTTCATGTTGGTGTATGAATAGTGTGCACTGAATAGGCATACCTATTAGGTGTAGCCCCCGACTTTGTGCTTAATTGTGAAGACAATTAAACATAAAGTCAAAGATCTTTAACCTTGCAGTCTTTCCCGAGTAGATTACTACTGGTATATAAGACTCTTCGGTATCATGTCAACCAGAATATTATTTATAGTCTTGCCGAGTAGCATGCCACTCGTATATAGGACTCTTCAACTTCATGCCAGCAAGAATAGGGGGTTTATAGTCTCTCCCGAGTGGCGTCCCACTCGGAAGTTAGACTCCTCAGCGTCATGTTAGCTAGAAAAGATATTTATAGTCTCTCCCGAATAGTGCACTACTCGGATGTTAGACTCTTCAGCGTCATGTCGGCTGGAATAATGTTGCTCATGGCAACTGGTGGCCAAGCATGTAGGCCGAGTACCACTTTTATGAAAATAAATCCATTACGTGGTCAGGTGTACTCGAGAAAGATACCTGCATCCCCATTTTTAATGAAGACCAGCTTGTGATCCTTATAATGATATATCTTCGAGACCTGGTGGATAAAACACATACCCAAACATATATGTTTAGCAATTAGGCCTTCATGAAGCATACCTGTTTACCTCATCGATTCCTGTTGGTAGCACCAGCACTGCGATTTTAACACAGCCACCGAGTGGCCCATTATGAGCGTGCTACTGTAGAAACTCGTATCTTGGGTGGCCCAGCTTCAACTGTGTAGGCCCAAGCCCATTTAGTCGGCACAGGCTCTATAAAGGCTGAGGGAGAGAGAAAAGATTCCTTCATCTTCCCCAAAGCGACCAATCGTTTCATCTTCCGCCTCCGCGCCAAAATTTCGCCTCCCACTTTGCTAGGGTTCACTGCTGCTTGCTGTTCCCCACTAGAACTCGGGTGATTCCGATCCTTCTTGTCAATTCCAAGCCCCCAATCGCATTTCCCCCATATTTCTCTGCTCCAACCATGCCGAGGGCCTCGAACCTTGCGGGTGCATCGGAGAATGCCTGGCCGACTTCTGATTGTGGCTCGGTGAAGCTGAAGCTCCTGGAGAGTCAATTGAAGCTGCAAGGCTAGGGCGTTATCCGCTGGCGTCCGGCCAAGGGTGAGTCAATTCCAAACCCCCAATCCGGCGAAACTGTCGTCTTTGCCTCTTTTTCGACCGGGGTTTGTTTCTTCCCTCTTCCGCATTCTTCCGCCGTCTCCTTGGCTTCTACAGGTTCGAGTTGGTGAATCTAAATCCCAACTCAATCCTTCAAATCTCCATATTCGTGACTCTTTGTGAATTCTTCTTGGGTGTGGAACCCCACCTCAACTTCTTTAGACATTTGTTCCATGTTAAGCCCCAGCCCTCCAAGAATAATGTTCAGGTGATTGGGGGGGCTGGTCTTTAGTTGAGAGGCGAGAGGAAGAAAACATATATCGATTTTCCCTTGAAATCCTCCTTGAAAGGTTGGCATAAGGAGTGGTTCTACTGTTCTAATCTGGAACCCTCCTTGCCTTCGTTCACTGGCTCACCACCAGTGGTCTCATCCAATTGGTCTTCAGATCCAACCTTCGAAGAGATGGGCCAAGTGCATCAGTTGCTGGAGAAACTGGTGAAATTCAAGCGAGCCGGCTTAACCGGGCCCTGGGTGGCCAGGAGCGCATTCGGCTGGGATTACAAAGGGAAACATGACCCTGACTGAGAAAGCCACGAGTCGGCTGACTAGCAGAAGGTAACTAAAACCTTGTTCGGTTATTTCTCCAGCGGGGTAATCGAGACCGAGGACGTAAAATGCACCATTGTAGCTTATAACCATAGTTGGCCCCGCCCCGAGGTAACCTTCGTCCTTCTTCTGTGATGAATGCTTGTGAACATGTGTCCGCAATTGCCCAGCATTGTTTGATGTATGTTGTAAAACTATCTGTAGTGGTGCGAGGAGTTTGATGATGACTCCCGTCCTTTGTCGGCCACAAAGTCGAAGAAGAGGCCGAGGAGTCCTTCTGCTGCCCAGCCCGACTCCAAGAGAGCGGGGAAGAAGCCCATTGTAGATCAAGGCAAGACAAAGGTCATGAAGCCGAGTGCCACAGCCGGGAGTTTAAGGATAAGGGACCCTGCCGGCATAGCGCCCAGGCCATCGAGTCCCAGACCGGGACCGGCGTAGTTGAGCTCAGCAACATCGAGCCCAACCCAAGCACGGCTGAGTACAAGGTCGACCTCGGCGCCGCCGAGCACCCAAGCGCCCCAGCCGACCACACCGCGAACGGGGCCGACTAGGATAGAGGTGCCGCCGCCGACTGCCGCACCCTCAGGCCCAACAGCCAGCGGCCCTCCAGTGCCACCCTCTGGATCTCCTGGGCAAAAGCTCAAGTTCTCCAAGAGGTAGGCTATTCTGGGTCTTCTGAAAATCATGTTCAGCATTGTTGCACCTTGATGCTTGACTTGTTGTGTAGGAAGCGGGTCGACATGAATCTTTAGGAAGTCACACCGATTGCCCCTGCTGTCGACCCTATCCCTGCCGGTCCGGAGCCAGCAAGTGCGCCTGCCGAGCGGGCGGCGGGCCTAGCTGCAGAGGCCGAGTCCGTCCCGACTACAGGGTCGCCGATGCCAGTCGACCAAGGGGTGGTTATCAAAGCCGCCGCCCCAGCCCCTGAGCCGGCGCCCGTCGCCGAAGTTGTCACTGTAGCTCCTGAGCCAGTGCTTGGTGTTGAAGGCACTGCCACAGCACCTGAGCCAGCCCCCAAGGCCACAGAGGCCGCTGAGCCGGGGGACGGGAGTCCGTCGCCTTCCTAGTCGTGGTCGTGGTCATCGTCATCGTCGCTTCCTTCAGAGAGGCCCGACCTCCCCAGGATCGAGGCCCCTCCATGCAGGTTCCCGAGGACGTTCTAGTGGACGGCGCCTGATGGAACTGCACAGACCTACAAGGTCGATGATGTGGCAGCAGGAAGGGAACGTGAAGCCCTGCTTCGTGCCACACTCGCCGCGTCCGAGGGGATTCGGGTATGGTTTCCATTGTACCGGAATTTTGGTAGTATTTCTTGATGCTCGATTTTGCTTTGACTTGTTAATCCCCGAGTAGAAAATTGTTGATCGCTCAGAAAAAATGCATGAGGTGCTGAACCGAATCGCCCCCCAACTCCAAAAATTGGACCAACTCCGGGCTTTGAAAACTGAAGTGGAAGGGCACAGCCAGGAGAGGGAATCTTGGCTGAGGGAGAACGTCACCAAGCTTAGGAGCAAAAATTGGGATCAAGCCAAGACGATAAGAGGTGAGCCTCTAGAACCCTTCTTCCTGACCAAATCCTTGATATATCTCTCTAGCTGTGTTATTCCCGACTGCTCAGTTGTGTCTTGACTGCATCGTCGAGTTCTTGACTAATCTGTCGTGCAGCCCTTGAAGCCGAGTTGAAGACCCGAGCAGAGGGAGGAGAGCAGCTGAAGGAGGCCGAGAGAGATAGGGCCAAACTTGAAAAAGATAAGGCCGCCCTGACAGAGGCCAAAACCGAGCTTGAGCAAGAGAAAGCCGAGTTGAAAGCGGCCAATACCAAGCTTGAGAAAGAAAAAGTTGAACTGGAGAAGGCCATAGCCAAGTGGGACGCCGACTACAAAAGTGAGTCTCCACCCTGATAATAACCTTAGCCAATCCATTAATTACTCCATATGCGGCTTTGCCTAACAAGTTTACTTGTTGGTGAATCCGAGTAGCCGCGAGAGCCAATTTCCAGATCCAGTTCCAGGCTTTTGCAGAGGAGATCAGGGCAGTCAAGGAGTCATGGGAAACCTTTGGCGAGTCTGTGAAAGGGCTCCTTGACCTGATAGATCCTCGTCTTGTGGGAACCAGCTCCAGCATAATCTTCCAACTGGAGGAGCACCTTAAAGACGCACCAAGTGCCCTGAAGAGGTACTCGGATGAGCGTGTTATTGCCGGCGTGGCCCAGACCCTAGCAATGACCAAGTCCATCTACCTGAGGGTAGATGTCGAAGCCATCGGGGAGGGGTTTGCTGAGGAGATGACTCCTGAGGAGGCGCTGGAGCTGATAGCTAAGGCGAGGCCAACTACAGAAGTTATCACCCGGGACCTGGGTATGTAAAGACAATATATCATGCAGTTGGTGTGTATATACATTTTGGTAAGAATATGTGTAAATGCATGTGCAATGCCGCCGAGCTTTAGACTATTACTCAGTTGTCACTAGCTTTACTCGACAACATAGCCTACGCCGAGATAATCTATAGGAACTTAATAAAAGCGTTCACCGCAGAAAGCTGTACTTGGGCAGACATGGAAAAGTCATAGTAAAACTTCATAACTTGAGTGAAATAGGCTCGTATATTATTGACACAGCACATACAATACATGTAGCCCCCGACTCACTACTCGGTTGAAACAAATGGTGTAGTGAGTCAGAGAAGAACTGTACAGATATGAAAGTATAAAACTCAGGTATAGAAGGGACGTAGCTGTTCTATATTCCATGAGTTGCTGATGAGGGCACCGTCTTCGGTCTTCAGTTGGTAGGCGCCTGGCCGAGTAACCTCCGCTATAATGAACGGCCCTTCCTAGATTGGGGATAGTTTATGCCTGTCTTTGGTGGTTTGTATTTTTCTCAATACGAGATCTCCAACCAAAAAGGCGCGGCCACGGACATTGTGGTTGTGATAGCGACATAGGCCTTGGAGATACTTTGCCGACTAGATTGTTGCGATGTCCCTTGCTTCTTCCAACTGATCTAGTTCGACCAATCAAGTGTTGTTTGAAGTGTCTTCTGAGTAAGCCCGAACTCTCGGAGAGCCGAACTTTAACTCGGTTGGTAGCATAGCCTCAGCACCGTAGACCAAAAAGAAAGGGGATTGCCCTGTTGCCCGACTAACTGTGGTTTTGAGGGATCAGAGGACAGATGGGGGTTCGTGCACCCACCGGCCCGCGTATGGCTGTAGTCGGTCGAATATCCTTGTCTTGATGCCTTGTAAGACCATGTCATTGGCTCGTTCAACCTGCCCATTGCTCTGCGGGTGTGCCACAGACGCATTGCAGATCTTGATGCCAAAGTCGTCACAGAAATCCTGAAACACGCCACCCGTGAACTGAGTACCGTTGTCGGTGATGATGCGGTTAGGGACCCCGAATCGGTATAGTATACTCATGATGAAGTCCTTTGCTCGTGCCGCCGTTGTGGTTGCGACGGGTTTAGCCTCAATCCACTTGGTGAATTTATCCACTGTGATGAACAGGTGTGTGAACCCTCCTGGTGCTTTCTTGAAAGGCCCGATCATGTCAAGCCCCCATACTGCAAAGGGCCAAGAGATTGGGATTGCTTGGAGTTCCTAGGCTGGGAGATTGGTTTGTCTTGCAAAGAACTAGCAGCCCTTGCATGTGCAAAGGATGTCTTTGGCGTTTGTTACTGCTGTTGGCCAGAAAAATCCCTGCCGATAAGCCTTTTCGACTAACGTCCTAGATGCGGCGTGGTTGCCACATACGCCCGAGTGGATCGATTGCAGGATCTGCTTGCCCTCCTCGGTGGTGATGCAGTGCATGAGGACACTGGATGCACTTTTTCGGTACAGGTCTTCTCTGACGACTAAGAAATTCTTGCTTCGACGTTTAATTCGTTCAGCTTCACAGCGATCCTCTAGGAGTTCATCATCTAGGAGGAATTTGAGAACAGGAGTCCGCCAATCTTGACATATGTGCAGCGCCTCGTCTGTTGCCGGGGTAGGTTTGCCTCCCGACTGCTCTAGCACCAGTTTCTTCTTGACTGACGGCTCCATGAGTTGCTCGACAAAAATCCCTGTCGGGACTGCCTCTCGCTTGGATCCTAGATTTGCCAATTCATCTGCCGCGTCATTATATTGTCGTAGCACGTGTGTTATCTCCAGCCCGTCGAACTTGTTTTCCAGCTTGCGGACCTCCTGACGGTATGCCGCCATGGTATCGTCGAGGCATGTTCAGTCCTTCATGACTTGGTTCACCACGAGTTGAGAATCTCCGCGCACAGCCAGTCAACGTATGCCGAGTGATATAGCAATTCGGAGCCCGTGGATAAGTGCCTCGTACTTAGCGACGTTGTAGGAAGTCGGGAAGTGGATTTGTAGGACGTACTTGAGTTTTTTGCTGGTGGGCGACGTCAAAACGACGCCAGCCCCGGCGCCGCCGATCCGTAGAGAACCGTCAAAGTACATTGTCCAGTACTCTAGCTTCATTGTTGATGTAGGCATATGAACTTCTGTCCACTCGGCCACGAAGTTGGCTAGAGCTTGTGATTTAATTGTTGTCCATGGCTGAAAGGTGATGTCAAACGCCATCAGCTCGAGTGCCCATTTAGCGATTCGGCCGATGGCCTCGCGGTTATGTAGGACGTCCCCGAGTGGAAACGATGTGACCACCGTAACTTGATGTGCTTGGAAATAGTGCACCAGCTTTCGGACAGTGATGAGTAGGCCATAGAGCAACTTCTGGACCTGCGGGTATCTTGTCTTCGAGTCAGCAAGGACCTCGCTGACAAAGTAGACTGGCCATTGGACTTTTTGGATGTGACCCTGTTCGGATCGCTCGACCACTAGCACCGTGCTGACTACCTGAGTAGTTGCCGCCAGATATAGCATTAACGGTTCTTGGGGCATCGGTGACGCCAACACTGGGGGTGATGTGAGAAATTGCTTGAAGTCTTCGAAGGCTTGCTAGGCTTTGGGAGTCCATTGGAAGTTGTCTGCTTTCTTCAGTAGCTTGAAAAAGGGCATACCCCGTTCGCTCAATCGGGAAATAAATCGGCTGAGTGCTACCATGCAGCCAGTCAGCTTTTGGACGTCCTTCTGGGTAGTCAGGGGTGCCATGTTCATGATTGCGTTGACTTTCTCTGAGTTGGCCTCGAAGCCGCAATGCGAGAGGATGAAGCCGAGTAGCTTGCCGGATGGCACACCGAAGGCGCACTTTTCGGGTTCAACTTCATCTTGAATCTTCGAAGATTTTGGAAGGTTTCTTCTAGGTCAGCGATGAGGTCTTCTTTGGACTTGGTCTTGATCACCACGTCATCGACGTAGGCCTCCACGTTGCGCTCGATCTGAGTGTGTAGACACCGCTGAATTGCCCGTTGATACGTTGCTCCAGCGTTTTTCAAACCGAACGACATAGTGATGTAGCAGTACGCTCCAAACGGCGTGATAAAAGACGTCTTTAGGCAGTCCTCCTCCTTCAGGCTAATTTGGTGGTATCCCAAGTAGCAGTCGAGAAAACTGAGAAGGTCGCACCTTGCAGTTGAATCCACCACCTGGTCTATTCTCGGTAAACCAAATGGGTCCTTGGGGCACGCTTTGTTGAGATCGGTGTAGTCGACGCACATGCGATATTTACCCTTTTTCTTCCCGACCAGAACTGGGTTTGCCAGCCAGCCTGGGTGATAGACCTCTTTGATGAACCCAGCTACGAGAAGCTTGGTTATCTCCTCCCGAATAGCATCCTTTCGGTCTTGAGCGAAGCGCCGTAGCCGTTGCTTGACTTGCTTGGCATCTGGCTTCATGTTGAGGGCGTGCTCGATCACCTCCCTTGGTACGTCCAGCATGTCGGACAGTTTCCACGCGAAGATATCTTTGTTGGCTTGGAGGAAGGTGACGAGCACGTCTTCCTATTTGGGGTCGAGTCCGGTCCCGACTAGAGCAGTCTTGGAGGGGTCGGAAGGGTCCAAGGGGATCTTCTTTGTGTCTGAGTCCGCTGAGATTCCCGACTTCACTGCTTTCTTGGCCGGAGCTTGGTCTTCCTTGACTTCGGTTGCGGCGGCTTGCCGAATGTGTTGCACCCGGCTGCCGCTTCTTGGGTCTGAGCCAATTCACAACTGTCCTTGTCACAGTTGAAGGCTTGCTTGACATCGCTGCAGAGGGAGAGGACTCCTGCTGGCCCTGGCATTTTGAGCACCATGTATGTATAGTGCGGTATCGCCATAAACTTGGCGAGCGTCGGTCGTCTGAGTATCGCGTGGTACGTAGTCCCGAAGTCGGCGACCTCGAAGCAGATGTTCCCCGTGCGGAAGTTATCCCGCGTGCCGAAGGTGATTGGCAAGGTGATCTGCCCGATTGGTGTTGAAGATAGGCCAGGAATTATCCCATGGAAAGGCGCCGTGCTCGGCCGCAGATCTGAACGAGGAATCTTCATCTCATCCAGAGTCTTGGTGAAGAGGATATTGAGCGCGCTGCCTCCATCTATGAGAACCTTCTTCAGCTTGATGTTCTTGACGACCGGGTCCAAGACGAGTGGATAACGTCCTGGGTGCGAAACCCGATCTGGGTGGTCTGTGCGAGTAAACGTGATGGATGTCTCTGACCAGTGCAAGTATTGGGGGGTGTCTGCATTAGAGATTGCATTAACATCACACGTTGTTAGCTTCTGCTTGCGCTTGGACTCGTATGCAGACGGCCCTCCGAAGATATGGTTTAACTCGGCCTAGGGATCTTGGAAATCATCGGCCGTGTCCTGATCTGGCTTGTCTTTGCTCTTGTCGGTGCCAGACGTTGAAGCCTGCTCGGAAGCAAACTTCTTGAGCATGAAGCAGTCTTTGGCCGCGTGCTTGCCCTTGGGGTGGAAGGGGCATGGCCCGTTCATGACCTTCTGGTAGTCGTTATTCCGTTGGGGCCGCGACCGGGTACACTCCATGTTGGCCACCTCATTGTCCAACTTTCGCTTGTGGTTGCCGGACTTGTTTTGGGATGGCTCGTTGTCGGCTTTCGCCTTTTGTTCTTTTTGTCGGGACTCCTTCTTCTCGTCGAGGGCCTCTGCGACTGCTTCAGCTGAGTCGGCGTACTTGTTCGCCATGTCGAAAAGAGCCTGGACGGAGAATGGTGGCTTCCGAGTAAACTTCGCGATGAACGGGGCGTCTTTTACTCCCTTGCGGAAGGCGGTGACGACGGCCTCGTCCTTGTTCATTGGTGTCTTGTTGCGCTTCTCGGAGAACCTCTTGATAAATTCTCGTAGAGACTCATTCTTCTTCTGGTGGAGCTGATATAGATCATGTTCTGAAGATGGCCTCTCGTAGGTCCCTTCAAAGTTAGCGATAAACCGCTCCCTGAGTTCTCCCCAAGAACCGATCGACCGCCTTGGGAGCCCTGTTAGCCATGTCCTCGCCGAGTCAGCTAGCGCGACTGGGAGGTAGTTAGCCATGGCTTTGTGGTCACCACCGGCAGCTCGGATTGCCAGGGTGTATACTGTGAGCCAGGACTCGGGGTTGGTTTTGCCGTCGTATTTCTCGATCCCCGTAGGCTTGAAGCCCAACGGCCAGTCGACGTCCTGGAGCTCGTGAGTAAAAGCCGGAACGCCTTCGTCTTCGTGAGGGCTCCGGCTCCTGTTGCAGCGGTTATACCGCTCATGGTTGAGGCCGAAGCGTTCGTAGTCGTCCTCCTGCCGGCGACACTCATCTTCTTCGCGTTCATGGCACCGAGCATTAATGGTGTGTCGGAGGTCACGTTGTAGTCATACTCGAAGATCCTGGTTAGGCCGGCGGTTGTACTGGTGACGCCGCCGGTTGTTGTTGTTGGTGTCGCCGAGTGATGTTTGGCACGAATCCTCATGTGGCCGACTTGAGCCGGCCCCCTGACGCCGTGCTGATGTAGATGAGCCTGCTGCCGGAGAACCCGACCTGTTGGTCGGTATAATTGTGTCGCCCGACTGCTGTTGCTCCTAACAGGCAGCAGCTGTGATCATCGCCTTGATCTTGGTGATAGTCGGAGTGGCCTGGTGATCAGGCCCGAGCTAGAGCATGTCCAGCAGGGTTGCAGCGGCCACAACGTTCTGTTGTGGCGTGACGAAGACGTCGTGGTCGCCGACTTTGGTCTGGAGAATCTGTTGCTGGGAGGCTCGCCTAGGCTTGCGTAGCCCGTCGTTGCGAGCCTCGCGGTCAGCTTCCTCCTGTTGTCGTAGTCGGCGCGCCTCCTCCTGCTGCTCTTCTTGTAGTCGGCGTACCTCGGGTGGTGGTGTTGAAGCCATGAAAATCTTGCGGGGCAGGAGAAAACTTGCCAGACTGGAGTCCGAACTAGCGTTCGAACCGTTGTCCGACTTGGAGTCGGAATCCGAGTAATTTATCGGAGTAAGAACGACTCCGACCTCCCTAGATCCAATCTGAAACGACTCTAAGCCGTGTCCAAACTGAACAGTGGGGGATCAGGTCTGCCGCATGAAGTGTAGATCTACGGCGTTGCCAAGCTCATGTGGGAGATTGACGCTCTTCCCCCTTCCTAGCCTAACCCGGGCTGGCTTAAGGCCTAGCGTGAGTCGGACGCCGAAAGAGAGAGTTGTCCCGAGGCTTGGCGAAGTGAAAGATTGCCGCAGTAGATCGATGAAGGTGACTGTAGCATCTTGCGGGCCGACTGGCGCAGAGTCAGCTGGTTCCTTGGCCGGTTGGATTTGATTTGCTTCGGCCAAGGTGAGGTTACTGATCTGGTCGGCGATGAAGTCGAGGCTGCCGAAGGTTATCATGTCCCCAGGGGAGAACTTATCGCCGTTGACTCTGGTTGCTGGATCCATCGAGCTTGTAGATGTGAAACTCGCCGGAGCCCCTACTTGGCGCGCCAACTGTCGATGTTTTACACCGGCAATATAACTATAGGGCTACTCGGCAAGGGGAAACTCGGTGGACTGCAAAGGAACACAAGGAGATTTTATACTGGTTCAGGCCCTCGATGTGAGGTAATACCCTACATCCAGTTGTGGCGATATTCCTTTGAGGATGTATGTGGATCAATGATCTCGTTTGTTGTTCTCTGCCCTTAGGGGGCGCCCTGCCTCCCCTTATATAGGGGGGGCAGGGGTACAAGGTAGGAATCCTAGCCAGATACGGCCAAGGGATTTCCTTCTTAGAGATGCATCTTACCCGGCTAAGATTGTATATTCCTTTTTATACAAGGCAAAATCTATCGCATGCTACTATATCTCTAACTATAAGACTCGGCCCATCCTCTATTTGAGTGGCCCATATGCTTTTGATGAGGTACCCGGGGCCCATGGCCTCCATAGTAAGGTTGCCGAATTCGTCTGCGATGAAGTTGAGGCTCCCGAAGGTGATTGTTTCTCTGGGGGAGAAGTTGATGCTGTCGACTCCCTTGATTGGATCCATCAGGCTTGATGTAGATGATCTCGATGAAGCCCCTACCTGGCAAGCCAACTGTTGATGTTTTACACCAGCAATAAATATATAGGGCTACTTGTCGGACTGAAACTTGATGGATTGCAATCGGACCGAAACTTGATGGATTGCAAAGGAACACGAAGAGTTTATACTGGTTCAGGCCCTTGAGATGAGGTAATACCCTACGTCCAGTTGTGGTGTATTTCATTTGAGGTTTCTCTAGTGAGATTTTCTGCTTCTGCCCTCAGGGGGCGCCCTTCCTCCCCTTATATACTAGGGGACAGGGTTACAAAGTAGGAGTCACAGTCGGACTGCGACCAAGAGATCTCCTTCTAGGAATACAACGTGCCCGACTAGGACTGTATTTTCCCTATCGTACAAGGTTGAGTCTGTCGAGTCCTATTATATCCCTAATTACAAGGCTAGGCCCATCCTCTTTCCGAGTGGCCCAATAGCTTCTCATGAAGTACCCCGGGCCCATGGCACCGACACAACACGACGCCGAGTGGCCAGCTCCAATTAGCCACACACGGAGTCACGCCACACGTCACTCGGCAACCACAATAACGACTGGTAGCACCGACATCAAGACGACCGTCGGGATAACCAGGATGTCCGAGGCCGCTTCGATGTGATCTTTGGCAAGACATCAATGCACGACGTTGCGAACACGAGAAAGATGAGCGTCGCTGACTAGAAGACGAGAATGAACACTTCGGCCTCTACCATGAGCGGTTTCACCGCCGTAGTCGGAGTCGAAGTCCTCACACAGATGAAGGTATACTGGCCTTTACCCACGAGCTACAACAAGTCGACTGGCCGTCAGGCTTCAAGCCGACTGGAATTGGAAAATACGATGGGAAGACCAACCCCGAGTCTTGGCTCACAATTTACACTCTGGCGATCCGAGCAGCTGGAGGAGATCACAAGGCCATGACTAACTACCTCCCAGTTGCTCTAGCTGACTCGGCGAGGACATGGCTAACAGGACTTTCTAAGAGATCAATCAGCTCCTAGGGAGAATTCCAGGAATTCTTCATAACCAATTTCCAAGAAACATATGAGAGGCCATCTTCCGAGTACGATCTGTATCAGTGCCATCAAAGGAAGAACGAGTCTCTTCATGATTTCATCAGGAGGTTTTCAGAGAAGAGGAATTCAATCCCGAAGATCAAGGACAAGGTCATCATCACCGCCTTTTGAAAAGGAGTCAAGGACACCTCGTTAATCACTAAGTTCACTCAGAAGCCTCCAAGTTCTGTCAAAGCTCTATTCGACATGGCGAACAAATACGCCGACTCGGCCGACGCTGTTGCTGAGGCCCTTGATGACAAAAATGGCACCCCGACAGAAAGAGTGGAAGGACACCGATGACACGGCCCCGACTAAGGCTAGGAACCGCAGACGTAAGTCGAACGACTTCATTGCGGCAGTTGGTCGCAATCGTCTTCGACTTCCTATAATTGAAGATTATCAGAACGATAAGTGACATGCTCGGGGGCTCAAAAGCTCAAAAGCAAGGATGGCATCCCCACTCCCAACTTGTGAAATACCGAATAGCTAAGTCACTTTCTAATAAATATTTTCTCCTTTATATGATATTCTCATCTAAATAGGCTAGGAGGCAACTCGCTTCCCTATGGTCTGACTCGGATATGGCTTAGTACCAGTCAGGATCGGATCTAGGGGGATGAGATCATCAATTCCTCACTCGGCCTCGCCATGCCATAGCCGCTTACACCTAATAGGTGTACATACTGCGCATTTTCTGTTTTTGCTCTTAATGGTTGCAAAAGTACTCGAGTAGCATAAATTCTGATCCATGAAGCTTTGCTCCATGAAAGACGAACGCAAGTCACCCAAAACGCATGTCTGCGAAAGAGCCATGAGCCAACTCCCGATGCTAGGGGGCTATGACTATTCGGGTAGAGTGTTTAAACGTAAGGGGTCAACTACTTGGGGAAATTAACATCAATAAGAGGAGGAACACATATTTACATCTATTGTAAAATAGATCAATTTTCTTCCGGTGATTGTTTTCTTCATCAGATGCTACTCATCCGATATGTTTATAATACAGGGCCAGTTCCAGATACGTGTAACAGGAACTCGGGGCTATGAGCCTATCTCCTACGCATGGGGGTTGGACCAGTCTGCCATGATACACTTGGAGTGCGACGCTTCAAGAATCACTTGGAATGCTCCATGAGGGCTATTGATCGAGTACTCACGCCAATCGGGACTCGAATGTCACCTTTACTTTGGTACGTTCCATGTGAGCTAATAACCGACCTCCGGCGCCAGTCGGGGCTCGGGTACCACACTGCTAGGTAGGGTACGCCCCATGAGGGTCGCTAGCCGAATCTTATGCCAATGCTAAGTTCGGGTACCTTATTTGGCCACAACTCTGTTGGGTAGGGTACGCCCCATGAGGGTCACCAGCCGAATTCTATGCTAATGCAAGGATCAGGTGCCTTATTCAGCTACAACTCTATTGGGTAGGGTATGCCCCATGAGGGACGCCAGCCGAATCCTATCCTAATGCGAGGTTCGGGTACCTTATTCGGCTACAATTTTGCCAAGTTGGGTATGCCCCAAGAGGGTCGCCAGCCGAATCCTGTGCTAGCGCAGCGTTCAGGTACCTATTTGGTCAAAACAGAGTAATAAGCCACTACTGGATCTTTCAGTCGGGTGCAGCATCAAAACCAGAACCTACGGAGGTGCTCATTATTTTTCAAGACTAGAAGACCCCAATCATTTGATTCCTACTGGAAGATGAACTTCCTAAAGATTGCAACGAAGCTAAGTAAATCAAGCGATGGAGCAAAACCTTTATCGTAGTCAGAGAAGACCTATATTGTCAAAGCGCATCCGGAGTTCTCATGCACTACGTCACACCTAAGGAGGGCAAGCAGATCCTGCAATATATCCACTAGGGCATCTGTGGCAACCATGCTGCATCCAGAACAAGAGTCGGAAAGGCTTGCAGACAAGGATTCCTTAGGCAGATTGCGGTTGCCAACGCTGAAGGACTCGTCCTGTCCTACAAGGGATGTTGATTTTTCGTTCGGCAAACTCACCTACCGGCACAGGAGTTGCAGACTATCAAATGTGCAACGCATACTGATTATGATCTATAGATCTGGCATCCTCAACACCATTATGGACAATGCACTCGGTTCATGGGCGGCATATTCAAAAATTTCTGCAACAATTTCGGCATGAAAATCTGCCATGCTTCGGTGGTACACCCCCAAAGTGACAAGCAGGTTGAACAATGATCAAAATCTCCGGATTTTATAGGGTTGCGCTAGGTAGGTCGACTTTGGTCGGCTTATTCAGTAGTAGGCCAAAGATATGATTTCTTAAATAACATGCCCTAGTGGGTCGCCCGCTGGTCGCATTAAAATCATGATGCAGGTGCTATTTTATAAGAACCGATTAAATAATCAGATACGCTTCATGCTAAGCCTACAGCCGGGTGTATACATTCGGGTATCTTGATTATTTTAAGGTATTGAGGATATATCCTTATAAGGATCGATAACTGGTCTCCATTAAAATTGAGGATACAGGTATCTCTCAAGTACACCTGACCACATATTGGGTTAAAATCTATGAAGTGGCACTCGGCTTACATGCTTAGCCAACAATTGCCCTGTGCAAAAATTATTCCAACTGACATGATGCTGAAAAGTCTACATACCATGTAGTATCGGGAAAGACTACAAGGTTAAAGATCTTTGACTTTATGTTTATTTGTTTCACAATTAAGCACAAAGTCGGGGCTGCACCTAATAGGTGCGCCTATTTGGCGCACACTATTCATATTTTTCTATGAAGCCCTTCATAGCCTCGTTGCCAGTTGACATGAAGTAGGACTCAGGAGAAGAAGCACTCGGACGAAGAGTACTCGGGAGCAATGCACTCGAGAATTCTTCACCATGGAGGATGAGCACTCGGCATTAGCTGTGACTCAACTATAAAGGTCTTAGGGGCTGCTGTGGAGGCCATGGGTCCCGGGTACCTCATAAGAAGCATTTGGGCCACTCGGACAGAGGATGGGCCTAACCTTGTAATTAGGGATACAATAGGACTCGGCATACATAACCTTGTACGACAAGGAAAGGATATAATCCTAGTCAGGCATGTTGTATTCCTAGAAGGAAATCCCTTGGTTGGAGTCCAACTGGGATTCCTACTCTGTAACCTTGTCCCCCGGTATATAAGGGGAGGCAGGGCGCCCCCTGAGGGCAGAAGAAGAAGAATCTCACCAGAGAAACCTCAAAGGCAATACACCACAACTGGACGTATGGTATTACCTCATCTCGAGGGCCTGAACCAGTATAAATTGTTCGTGTTCCTTTGCAGTCCATCAAGTTTAGTTCTCTCAAGTAGCCCCATATTATTATTGCTGATATAAAACATCGACACCAGCTGACATGAAGCAGGACTCGGGAGAAAAAGCACTCGGACAATGAGTCCTTAGGAGCAAAGCTATTGGGAATCTCTTCACCGTGGAGGATGAGCACTCGGCATCAGCTGTGACTCAACTATGAAGGTCTCACAGGCTACTATGGAGGCCATGGGCCCCGGGTACCTCAAGGAGGGTAATTACGGCCACTCGGACAGAGAGTAGGCTGGTCCCTACGATTGAAGATAGAGTAGGACTCGGCTTTATATTACCTTGCATGACAAGGAAAGCGATATAGTCCTAGCTGGATACTCTATGTACTGAAAAGGAAAGCCCTTGGTCATATCCGACTGGGTTTCTTACCCTGTAATACTCATCCCTCCAGTATATAAGGAGGGGGTAGGAAGCCCCCGGGGCATATGACAATCTCATTAGAGAATACCGCGAAAGTAATACACCACAACTGGAACTAGGGTATTACCACATACCGAGGGCCTGAACCAGTATAAATCTCGTGTGTCCTTTCGAATCCATCGAGTTTAGGTCCGATGAATAGCCCCTTAAATTATTGCCGATAGAAAACATCGACACTTCATCAAACGATCCTTCAAGAAAAGGAACATGATCCCAAGATCAAGGATGAGACAGTCATCGCTGCCTTCTGCAAGGGAGTCAAAGATACCCCTTTGATTGCCAAATTCACTTGCAAGACGCCGACCACAGTTTAAGCCCTCCTTGAGATGGCCAACAAGTATGCCTCCTCGGCCGAAGCCGTGGACGAGTTGCAAGACGAAAAGCCTCGACAGAGAGATTGACATGAGTCGGATGACGCTGGACCATCATGAACAATGGACTACAAGCAGAAGTCCAAAGACCTTGTAGCCGTAGTCAAACATGGCCGTCCTCAAGCTCCTAGAACTGAAGAATATTAGAAGGTCATGAACGGCCCGTGTCCTTTTATCCCAAAGGGAAGCACGTGGCCAAAAATTGCTACATGCTCAAGAAGTTTGTCTGGAAGCACGAGAAGCCATCGGCGGGCGGCGACGCCGGCAATAGCAAGGACAAGGATAAGCTAGACGTCGGTGTAGCAAGAGGGTTCCAAGACCCCCACACATAACTCAATGACATCTTCGGCGGGCTGTTGGCGTACGAGTCCAAGTGGAAGCAAAAGTTAACCGCTCGGGAAGTCAGCATTGTCACAATCGATGCCCCTCAATACTTACGGTGGTTCAAGATCGCCATCATGTTTGACCGTAAGGATTATCCCAACCGAGTGGCCCATCTAGGGTGGTACCCACTTGTCCTAGACCCAGTCATCAAAAACATCAAATTTAAGAAGGTCCTAATCGATGGTGCGAGCGCGCTCAACATCCCCTTCACCAAGATGCTCGACAAGATGAAGATACCTCGATCCGAGCTACGGCCGAGTATAGACCCTTTCTACAGGGTCATCCACGGCCTCTCTTCAATGCCACTTGGCCAGATCACCTTGCTGGTCACCTCTAATACACGGGAAAATTTCCGCATGGAGAACAGTAGTTTTGAGGTCACCGATTTCGAGACAGCCTACCACGCCATCTTGGAAAGACCGGCACTCACCAAGTTCATGGCGATTCCCCACTACACATACATTATGCTCAAGATGCCAGGACCTGCCAGAGTGATCTCCCTCCATAGCAACGTCAAGCAAGCCTTCACCTGCGATAAGGAGAGCTGCGAACTAGTGCAATCACAAGTGGCTGTAGTTGGACGGGACAATATCCGACTTGCGGCATCCACTTCTCAGGAGTACGAGGAAGCCCTGACAAATATGGCAACCAAGTCGGGAATTGGAGCTAACAAGGAGGTCAAAAAGATCCCCTCGACCTTTCTGACCCAACCAAGAGGATGCTTGTTGGGACTATACTCGACCCCAAATTGAGAGACACGCTCATCACCTTCAGGCAAATAGGGACATCTTCACTTGGAAACCTTCTGACATGCCTGGTGTCCTAAGGGTGGTGATCGATCACTCCCTAAATGTCAGGCGGACACTAAGCTCATAAAGCAACGACTATGGCATTTCACTCAAGACCACAAAGATGCTATCCATTGGGAGATCACCAAACTCCTGGTTGCTAGATTCATCAAGGAGGTCTACCACCCAGATTGGCTGGTAAACCCAGTTCTGATATGGAAGAAGAACAGTCAATGGCGCATGTGATTGACTACACCAACTTAAACAAAGCATCTCCCAAGGATCCCTTTGGTCTTCCTCGTATTGATCAAGTGATTGATTCTACTCTGGGATGTGAACTACTCAGCTTTCTCTACTGCTACTCAGGATACCACCACGTCAGCTTAAAGGAGGAGGATTGTCTGAAGACCTCTTTCATTACACCGTTCAGAGCGTACTGCTATATCACAATGTTGTTTGGGTTGAAGAACGCTGGTGCAACGTATCATCACGGTATCTTCACTCTCAATTTAGATGCAACATGGAGGCCTATGTTGACGACGTGTTGATCAAGACAAAAGTTAAAGACGACCTCATCGCTGACTTAGAAGAAACTTTTCAAAGCCTAAGAGCATTTAAGATGAAGCTCAATCCGGAAAAGTACGTCTTCAGAATACCTTCGAAAAAACTACTCGGCTTCATCATGTCGTACCACAGCATAGAGGCAAATCGGGAAAAATCAATACAATCATGAAGATGGCCCCACCTAACCTATGGCATGGTGACATTCAATTGATTTGTTTCCCGACTGGGGGAACGGGTTATACCCTTTTTCAAGCTCCTGAAGAAAGTTGACAATTTCCAATGGATGTCAGAAGCTGTGGAGGCCATGAGCCCTGGGTACATCATCACAAGCATATGGGCCACTCGGATAGAGGATGGGCCTAGCCTTGTAATTAGAGATATGATAGAACCCGGCAAACTTTGCCTTGCACGATAAGGAATATACAGTCCTAGTCGGGTAGGTTATATCTCTAAGAGGAGATCCCTTGGCTGTAACCCGGCTGCACTCCTACCTTGTACCCCTGTCCCCCAGTATATAAGAGGAGGCAGGGCGCCCCTGAGGGCAAGAGTTCATTAGAACAACACACATCCTCAAAGGAATACACCACAACTAGACGTAGGGTATTACCTCACATCGAGGGCCTAAACCAGTATAAAATCTCCCCGTGTTCCTTTGTAATCCACCGAGTTTCCATCCGCCGAGTAGCCCTATAACCATATTGCCGGTGTAAAAGATCGACAGTTGGCGCGCCAGGTAGGGGCTTTGGTGAGATCTATATCTACAAGCTCGATGGATCCAACAACAGGAGTCGACGGCGACAAATTCTCTCCTGGAGATACAATCTCATTTGGAAGCCTCGTCTTTGTCGCCGACATGTTTGGCAACCTCACCTTGGCCGACGCAGATCCAATCCAACCGGCCGAGGAACCAGCCGACTCCGCGCCAGTCGGCCCACAAGACGGTGCAGCCACCTCCGTCGATCTGCTGCGGAGATCAACCACCTGTCCGGGTCTCAGGACAACTCTCTCCTTCGGCGTCCGACTCGCGCTTGGCCTTGAGCCAGCCCGGGTCGGGCTAGGAAGGGGAGAGATCATCAACCTCCCGTGCAGACTCGGCGACACTGTGAATCTACATCCGACGCGACCCGATCTCCTACGCTTCAGTTTGGACATGGCCTAGAGCCGTTCCAGATTGGATCTAAGGAGGTCGGGGTCATTTTTACTCCGATCAACTACTCGGATTCCAACTCCAAGTCAGACAACGGTTCGAACGCTAGTTTGGACACCAGTCTGGCGAGTTTCCTTCTGCCCTGAGAGATTTTCATTGCTTCAACCCCTCCACCAGAGGTGCGCTGACTACAAGAGGATCAACAAGAGGAGGCACGCTGACTACGGCAATAGGACGAGGCTGATCGCGAGGCTCACAACGACGAGCTACGCAGGGCTGGGCGAACAGCTCAGCAACAGATCCTCCAGACCAAAGTCGACGACCACGACGTCTTCGTCACGCCACAACAGAACGTCGTGGCCGCTGCAACCCTGCTAGACACACTCCAGCTCGGGCTTGATCACCAGGCCACCCCGACTATCGCCAAGATCAAGGCGATCATTACAGCTACTACCTGTCAGCAGCACCAGCAGTCGGGCGACACACTTGTACCGACTGTGGGTGCCATGGGCCCTGGGTACCTCATGACAAGCATATGGGCCACTCGGATAGAGGATGGGCCTAGCCTTGTAATTAGAGATATAGCTAGATTCGGCAGACTTCGCCTTGTATAGAAAGGAATATACAGTCCTAGTCGGGTGCGTTATATCTCTAAGGGGAGATCTCCTAGTCGTAATCCGATGGGGACTCCTACCTTGTAACCCTGTCCCCCAGTATATAAGGGGAGGCAGGGCGCCCCATGAGGGCAGAAGAGCACTGATAAGCTCACGGCCATACGGTTCATCAGAATCGCCACCATAATTCCTCAAAGGAATACATACAAACTGGACGTAGGGTATTACCTCACATCGAGGGCCTGAACCAGTATAAAATCTTCTGTGTTCCTTTGCAATCCACCGAGTTTCCATCCGCCGACTAGCCCCATATATTTATTGCCGGTGTAAAACATCGACAGTTGGCGCGCCAGGTAGGGGCCTTGGCGCGATCTACATCTACAAGCTCGATGGATCCAGCAACCGAAGTCGACGGCAGCAAACTCTCCCCCAGAGATACAATCGCATTCGGAAGCCTCGACTTCGTCGCCGACCAGATCGGCAATCTCACCTTGGCCGACTCGGACTCGATCCGATCTGCCGGGGAACCAGCCGACTCCGCGCCAGTCGGCCTACACGATGCTGCGGCGATCTTTCACGACATGCTGCGGCGATCTCCCATACGCCCAAGTCCAGGGACAACTCTTTCTTTCGGTGTTCGACTCGGACTCGGTTTTGAGCCGGCCGAGATTGGGCCAAAAAAGGAAGAGATCGTCAATTTCCCGTTCGGACTCGGTGACGCCGCGGATATCTACAATCTACATCCAACGCGGCGAACCCGATCCTCTGGAGTTCGACTCGGTTACGGCCCAGAGCCGCTCGAGATCGGATCTAGGGAGGTTGGAGTTATATTCATCCCCATCAACCATCCCGACTTCGACTCGAAGTCGGACTCCGACTTCCAGTCGGACTACGACTCTAAGTCGGACAGCAGCTCGGCAAGCTTCTCTCCGCCACGAGAAATCTTCATGGCATCCAAAGTCTCTACTCCTACTCAGGAATCACGCCGACTACGCGAACAGCAAGAGGAGGAGGCCCGCCGACTGCGAGAACAACAGGAGGAAGAAGCAAGACGCCTGCACGCCCGCAACGACGATCTACGCAGGGCTGAGCAAACCGCTCAGCAGCAAATCCTCCAAACCCGAGTCGGCGACCACGATGTCTTCGTTACTCCCCAACAGAACATCGTGGCCGCTGCAACCCTACTGGACACAGTCCAGCTTGGGCCTGATCATCAGGCCACCCCGACGATCGCAAGGATAAAAGCCATGCTTACAGCTGCTGCATGTCAACAGCACCAACAGTCGGGCAACACACTCGTACTGACCAGTCGGTCAACTTTCCCAGCGGCAGTCTCATCCACCTCAAAGCGACGTCGAGCGGCCGGCTCTAGTCGGCTGCACACGGAGTCACGCCAAACGTCATTCGGCAACCCAAACAACAACCGGCAACGTCGAAGTGACCGTCGGGACAACCGGGATCTCCGAGGCCAACTATGGCGTGATCTTCGGTAGGACACCAATGCTCGGCGCTGCGAACGAGAAGAAGACGAGCAACGCCAACTGGAAGACGAGAACGAGCATTTCGGCCTCCACCACGAGCGGTTTCGCCGCCGTAGTCGGGGTCGGAGTCCACATGAAGACGGAGGCATACCAGCCTTCACCCAGGAGCTACAACAGGTCGACTGGCCACCGGGTTTCAAGCCTACAGGCATCGATAAATACGACGGCAAGACCAATCCCGAGTCCTGGCTCACGGTCTACACTCTGGCGATACGAGTAGCTGGAGGAAATCACAAAGTCATGGCTAACTACCTCCCAGTCGCTTTAGTCGACTCAGCGAGGACATGGCTAACAGGACTCCCAAAGCGATCAATCGGCTCTTGGGGAGAACTCCGGGAACGATTCATCACCAACTTCCAGGGAACATACGAGAGGCCATCTTCCGAGCACGACTTATATCAGTTGCATCAAAGGAAGAACGAGTCTCTTCGTGACTTCATCAAGAGGTTCTCTGAGAAGAAAAATTCGATCCCAAACATCAAGGATGAGGTCGTCATCGCCGCCTTTCGAAAAGGAGTCAAAGACACCTCGTTCATCGACAAATTCACGCGGAAGCCTCCCAACTCTGTCAAGGCCCTATTCGACATGGCAAACAAGTACGCCGACTCGGCCCACGCTGTTGCCGAGGCCCTCGATGACAACAAGTCACCCTGATAGAAGAAGCGGGACGACACCGACGACGCGGTCCCGACTAAAGCTGGGAATCGCAAACGCAAGTCAGACGGCTCCATTGTGGCAGTCGGTCACAACCGCCTTCGACCTTCAACAACTGAAGATTATCAGAACAACAAGTGACGTGCTCGGGGGCTCACAAGCTCAAACACGAGGATGGCATCCCCACTCCCAAATATCGAACAGCTAAGTCGCTTTCTGATAAACATCTCCTCACTCGGCCTTGCTAGTGCCACAGCCGCTTACACCTAATAGGTGTACAAGCTGCGCATTTACTTTTTTCCGTTTTTGCTCTTAAATGATTACAAAAGTACTCGAGTAGCATAAATCTCGATCCGTGAAACTCTGCTCCATGTAAGACGAACTCAAGTTACCCAAAACGCGTGCCTGGGAAAGAGCCATGAGCCAACTCCCGACGCTAGGGGGCTATGACTAGTCGGGCAGAGTGCTTAAACGTAAGGGGTCAACTACTCGAGGAAATTAATATCAAAAAGAGGAAGAACACGTATTTACATACATTGTAAAATACATTTTATTCGGGTGATTATTTCCATCATCAGATGCTACTCATCCGATATTTTTATATTGCAGGCCCAGCTTCGGATATGCGTGACAGGAACTCAGGGCTGCGAGCCTATCTCCTACGCTCGGGGGCTGGACAAGTCTGCCAAAATACACTCGGGATGCTCCATGAGGGCTACTTACCGAGTACTTGCGCCAGTCGGGACGTCATCTTCCTCGGCTACGCTCCATGCGAGCTAATAACCGGCCTCCGGCGCTAGTCGGGGCTGTGTACTACTCGGCTAAGTAGGGTACGCCCCATGAGGGTCGCCAGCCGAATCCTACGCTATTGCTAGGTTCGGGTACCTTATCCGGCTTTACCGAAGTCAGAGAAGACCTATGTCGTCAAAGCACATCCGGAGTTCCCATGCACCGCGTCACACCTGGGGAGAGCGAGCAGATTCTGCAATATACCTACTCAGGCGTCTGTGGCAACCAGGATGCATCCGGAGCATAAGTCAGAAAGACTTGCAGACGAGGATTCCTTTGGCTGATTGCGGTTACCAACGCCGCCATAGTCATCCTGACATGCGATGGATGCTACTTCTATAGAGCTATGCTGGGTAGGTTGGTTCAGGCCGGCTTACTTGGTAATAGCCACCAAGACATGAGTTCCTACAGTAGCATGCTCCATGTGGGCCGCCCGCAGGCTGAGTTGAAATTATAGCGCTGGTGCTACCCACAGGAACCGATGAGGTAAACAAATATGCTTCATGAGAGCCTTATTGCTAAACATATATGTTTGGGTATCTGTCTTATCCACCAGGTCTCGAGGATACATCCTTACAAGGATCACAAGCTGGTCTTCATTAAAATTGGAGATGCAGGTATCTCTCTCGAGTACACCTAACCACGTAATGGATTTATTTTTCATACAGTGGTACTCGGCCTACATGCGTGGCCACCAGTTGCCATGAGCAGCATTATTCCCGCTGACATGACGCGGATGAGTCTAACTTTCGAGTAGTACACTACTCGGGAGAGACTATAAAATTCTCATTCCCGCTGACATGACGCGGATGAGTCTAACTTTCGAGTAGTACACTACTCGGGAGAGACTATAAAATTCTCATTCCCGGCTGACATGATGCCGACGAGTCGAATTTTCGAGTAGTATACTACTCGGGAAAGACTATAAACATTCTTCCAGCTGACGAGCTGAAGAGTCTAACTTCCGAATGGGACGCCACTCGGGAAAGACTATAAACACCTTTTCCAGCTGACATGAAGCTGACGAGTCTAATTTTCGAGTAGTATATTACTCGGGAAAGACTATAAACACCCCCTTTCCAGGTGACATGACGCTGAAGAGTCCCATATACGAGTAGCATCCTACTCGGCAAGACTATAAACACACATTCCGACTGACATGAAGTCGAAGAGTCCTATATACGAGTAGTTCCCTACTCGGCAAGACTATAAATCATATTCCGGTTGACATGATACCGAAGAGTCTCATATACCAGTAGTAATCTACTTGGGAAAGACTACAAGGTTAAAGATCTTTGACTTCATGTTTAATTGTTTTCACAATTAAGCACAAAGTCGGGGGCTACACCTAATAGGTGCGCCTATTCGGCGCACACTATTCCTACATCTACATGGAGCCCTTCATAGCCTCGCTGCCAGCTGACATGAAGCAGGACTCGGGAGAAGCAGCACTCAAACAAAGAGTACTCGGGAGCAATGCACTCGGGAAACTTCACCGTGGAGGATGAGCACTCGCATCAGCTGTGACTCAACTATGAAGGTCTCGGGGCTACTGTGGGTGCCATGGGCCCCGGGTACCTCATGACAAGCATATGGGCCACTCGGATAGAGGATGGGCCTAGCCTTGTAATTAGAGATATAGCTAGATTCGGCAGACTTCGCCTTGTATAGAAAGGAATATACAGTCCTAGTCGGGTGCGTTATATCTCTAAGGGGAGATCTCCTAGTCGTAATCCGATGGGGACTCCTACCTTGTAACCCTGTCCCCCAGTATATAAGGGGAGGCAGGGCACCCCATGAGGGCAGAAGAGCACTGATAAGCTCACGGCCATACGGTTCATCAGAATCGCCACCATAATTCCTCAAAGGAATACATACAAACTGGACGTAGGGTATTACCTCACATCGAGGGCCTGAACCAATATAAAATCTTCTGTGTTCCTTTGCAATCCACCGAGTTTCCATCCGCCGACTAGCCCCATATATTTATTGCCGGTGTAAAACATCGACACCGACCAACCGGTCGGGTTCTCCGGCGGCAGACTCGTCTACATCAGCACGACGCTGGGCGGCTGGCTCAAGTCAGCCGCACGAGGAATCATGGCAAACATCGCTCGGCAACACCAACAACAACAATCGACTGCGCCCTCAGAACGATCACTGGTTCAACCAAGACCTCCGAGTCCGACTACAATGTGATCTCCACCAAGAAATTAATGCTCGGCGCCGTCAACACGAAGATGACGAGCAACGCCAACTAGAGGACGAACACGAGTGTTTCGGTCTGCACCATGAGTGGTTTAACCATCATGGCTAGAGCCGGAGCCCTCACAAAGATGAAGGTTTACTAGCCTTCACCTGGGAGATACAAGACGTCGACTGGCCATCGGGCTTCAAGCCTACGGGAATCAAGAAATACGACGGCAAGACTAACCCCGAGTCCTGGCTTACCGTATATACCTTGGCAATCCGAGCTGCCGGAGGTGACCATAAAGCCATGGATAACTACCTCCCAGTCGCCTTGGCCGATTTAGCGAGGACATGGCTAATAGGGCTCCCAAGACGATCAATCGGCTCCTGGGGCGAACTCCAGGAGCACTTTATAGCCAATTTCCAAGGGACTTACGAGCGGCCGTCTTCTGAGCACGATCTCTATCAGCTGCACCAGAGGAAGAACAAGTCCCTCTGTGAGTTCATCAAAAGGTTCTCCGAGAAGTGCAATTCCATTCCTATGATCAAGGACGAGGTTGTTATCGCCGCCTTCCACAAAGAAGTCAAGGACGCCCTGTTCATCGCGAAGTTCACTCGGAAGCCACCAGCCTCTGTTCGGGCTCTCTTTGATATGGCAAATAAATATGTTGACTCGGCCGAAGCGGTCGCAGAGGCCCTCAATGAGAAGAAAGTGCCCCGGCAGAAGGACCAGAAGGCGAAAGCCAACAATGAGCCATCACAGAACAAGTCCGGCAGCCGCAAGCGGAAGTCGGATAACGAGGTGGCCAACATGGAGCGAACTCGATCACGGCCCCCACGGAACAAGGACTACCAGAAAGTTATGAACGGGCTTTGCCCCTTCCACCCCAAGGGCAAGCACGCGGCCAAAGACTCCTTCATGCTCAAGAAATTTGCTTTCGAGCAGGATTCATCATCTGGCGCCGACAAGGACAAAGACAAGCCAGATTCGGGCCCGGCCGACGATTTTCAGGATCCCCAAGCCGAGCTCAACCACATCTTTGAGGGCCGTCTGTGTACGAGTCCAAGTGGAAGCAGAAGCTAACAGCACGCGACGTCAACACGGTTTCTACAGCAGACACCCCCCAATATTTGCGCTGGTCAGAGATGTCCATCACATTCACCTGCGCAAATCATCCAGATCGGGTTTCACACCTGGGACGCTACCCACTCGTCCTGGACCCGGTCATCAAAAATATCAAGCTGAAGAAGGTCCTCATAGATGGAGGTAGTGCGCTCCACATTCTGTTCACTAAGACTCTGGATAAGATGAAGATTCCTCGTTCAGAACTGCCACCGAGTACGGCGCCCTTCCACGGGATAATTCCCGGCCCGTCTTCAACGCCCCTCGGACAGATAACATTGTTGGTCTCCTTCGGCACGCGGGATAACTTTCGCACAGAAAACATCTGCTTCGAGGTTGCTAACTTCGAGACCACGTACCACAGGATACTCGGACGACCGGTGCTCGCCAAATTCATGGCGATACCACACTATACCTACATGGTGCTCAAGATGCCCGGGCCAGCCGGAGTCCTCTCCCTCCACAGCGACGTCAAGCAAGCCTTCACCTGCGACAAGGAGAGCTGCGAGTTGGCTCAATCACAAGAGGCGGCAGTCGGACGCAGTAGCATTCGGCAAGCCATCACAACTGAAGTCGAGGAAGACAAAGTTCTGGCAAAAAAGCAGCAAAGTCAGGAATTTCAGCGGACTCTGACATGAAGAAGATCCCCCTGGACCCTTTCGACCCCTCCAAGACTGCTCTAGTGGGACCGGACTAGACCCCAAATAGGAAGACACGCTCGTCACCTTCCTTCAAGCCAACAAGGATATCTTTGCATGGGAACCGTCCGACATGCCGGGCATATCAAGGGAGGTGATCGAGCATGCCCTCAATGTCAAGACAGACGCCAAGCCAGTCAAGCAACGGCTACGGCGCTTTGCACAAGACCGGAAAGATGCTATTCGGGAGGAGATAACCAAGCTCCTCGTAGCCGGGTTCATCAAAGAGGTCTACCACCCGGACTGGCTGGCAAACCCAGTCCTGGTCCGAAAGAAAAACGGTAAATGGTGCATGTGCGTCGACTACATAGATCTTAACAAGGCCTGCCCCAAAGATCCTTTTGGCCTACCTAGGACAGATCAGGTGGTGGATTCAACCACGGGGTGCGAACTTCTCAGCTTTCTTGACTGTTACTCGGGATACCACCAAATCAGCCTGAAGGAGGAGGACTACCTAAAGACGTCTTTCATCACGCTGTTTGGCGCCTACTGCTACATCACTATGCTGTTCGGTTTGAAAAATGCTGGAGCAACGTATAAACGAGCAATTCAGCGGTGACTACACACTCAGATCGGGCGCAACGTGGAGGCCTACATCGACGACGTGGTGATTAAGACCAAGTCCAAAGAAGACCTCACTGCTGACCTAGAAGAAACCTTCCAAAATCTTCAAAGATTCAAGATGAAGTTGAATCCGGAAAAGTGCGCCTTCATTGTGCCATCCGGCAAGCTACTCAGTTTCATCGTCTCGCATCGCGGCATCGAGGCCAACCCGAAGAAAGTCAATGCAATTATGAACATGGCATGCAAGTATCTTTCTCGAGTACACCTGACCACGCAATGGATTTAATTTCATAAAGTGGTACTCGGCCTACATGCTTGGCCAACAGTTGCCATGAGCAACATTATGCCAGCCGATATGACGCTGAAGAGTCTAAATCCCGAGTAGTGCACTACTTGGGAGAGACTAGAAATATCTTTTCCAGCTGACATGACGCTGAGGAGTCTAACTCTCGAGTGGGACGCCACCCGAGAAAAACTATAAACCCCCTTTTTTCCAGCTGACATGAAGTTGAAGAGTCCCATATACGAGTAGCATGCTACTCGGCAAGACTATAAATCATATTCCGGTTGACATGATACCGAAGAGTCTCATATACCAGTAGTAATCTACTCGGGAAAGACTATAAGGTTAAAGATCTTTGACTTTATGTTTAATTATCTTCACAATTAAGCACAAAGTTGGGGGCTACACCTAATACGTGCGCCTATTCGGCGCACACTATTCGTACCTTCGTGTCAGAGTCCGCTGAAATTCCCGACTTCACTGCTTTTTTGGCCGGAACTGGGTCTTCCTCGACTTCGGTGGTGACGGCTTGCCGAATGCTGTTGCGCCTGACTGCCGCCTCTTGTGATTGAGCCAATTCGCAACTCTCCTTGTTGCAGGTGAAGGCTTGCTTGACGTCGCTACGGAGGGAGAGGACTCCTCCTGGTCCTGGCATCTTGAGCACCATGTATGTATAGTGCGGTACCGCCATGAATTTGGCGAGCGCCGGCCGTCCGAGTATCGCGTGATACGCAGTCTCGAAGTCGACGACCTCGAAGCAGATGTTTTTTATGCAGAAGTTGTCCCGCGTGCCAAAGGTTACCGGCAAGGTAATCTGCTCGAGTAGTGTTGAAGACAGGCCGGGAATTATCCCGTGGAAGGGCGCCGTACTCGGCCGCAGATCTGAACGAGGAATCTTCATCTCATCCAGGGTCTTGGCGAAGAGGATATTGAGCGCGCTGCCTCCGTCTATGAGAACTTTCTTCAACTTGATGTTCTTCACGACCGGGTCCAAGACGAGTGGATAGCGTCCCGGGTGTGAAACCCGATCTAGGTGATCTGCGCGAGTGAATGTGATGGACGTCTCTGACTAGCACAAGTATTGGGGGGCATCTGCTGTAGAGATTGAGTTGACGTCTCGCGCTATTAGCTTCTGCTTGCGCTTGGAATGATACGCATACGGCCCTCCGAAGATGTGGTTGAGCTCGGCTTGTGGATCTTGAAAATCGTTAGCCGGACCCTGATCTGGCTTGTCTTTGTCCTTGTCGGCGCCAGATGATGAAGCCTACTCGGAAGCAAACTTCTTATGCATGAAGCAGTCTTTGGCCACGTGCTTGCCCTTGGGGTGGAAGGGGCAAGGCCCATTCATGACTTTCTGGTAGTCGTTGTTGCGTTGGGGCCACGACCGAGTTCGCTCCATGTTGGCCACCTCGTTGTCTGACTTCCTCTTGCGGCCACCGGTCTTGTTTTGAGATGGCTCGTTGTCAGCTTTCGTCTTTTGTTGTTTTTGTCGGGGCTCCTTCTTCTCGTCGAAGGCCTCTGCGACCGCTTTAGCCAAGTCGGTGTATTTGTTCGCCATGTCAAAAAGAGCCCGGACGGAGGATGGTGGCTTCTAAGTGAACTTCACGATGAATGGGGCGTCCTTTACTCCCTTGCGGAAGGCGGCGATGACGGCCTCGTCTCTGATCATTGGGATCTTGTTGTGCTTCTCAGAAAATCTCTTGATAAATTCGCGTAGAGACTTGTTCTTCTTCTGGTGTAATTGATATAGATCGTGCTCAAAAGACGGCCTCTCGTAGGTTTCTTGAAAGTTAGCGATGAACCGCTCCCTGAGTTCTCCCCAGGAACTGATTGATCTCCTTGGGAGCCCTATCAACCATGTCCTCGCTGAGTCGGCTAGTGCGACTGGGAGGTAGTTAGCCATGGCTTTGTGGTCACCTCCGGCAGCTCGAATTGCCAGGGTGTACACGGTGAGCCAGGACTCGGGGTTGGTTTTGCCGTCGTATTTCTCGATCCCCGTAGGCTTGAAGCCCGATGTCCAGTCGACGTCCTGGTGCTGGTGGGTGAAAGCTAGAATGCCTTCGTCTTCGTGAGGGCTTCGGCTCTGATTACGGCGGTTAAACCACTCGTGGTGAAGGCCGAAACGCTTGTTCTCGTCCTCTAGTCTATGGCGCTCATCTTCTTCACGTTGATGGCGCCGGGCATTGATGTCATGTCGGAGGTCGCGTTGTAGATGATCTCGGAGATCTTGGTTAGGCCCGCGATCATACTGGTGACGCCGCCGGTTGTGGTTGTTGGTGTCGCCGAGTGATGTTTGCCGCGATTCCTCGTGTGGCCGACTAGAGCCAACCGCCCAGCGTCGAGCTGATGTAGATGAGCCTGCTGCTGGAGAACCCGACCGGTTGGTCGGTACTAGCGTGTTGCCCGACTGCTGTTGCTGTTGACAGGCGGTAGCTATGATCATCGCCTTAATCTTGGCGATAGTTGGGGTGGCCTAGTGATCGGCCCGAGTTGGAGCATGTCCAACAGAGTTGCGGTGGCCACAACGTTCTGTTGTGGTGCGACGAAGACGTCGTGGTCGCCGACTTTTGTCTGGAGGATCTGTTGCTGAGCAGTTCGCCCAGCCTTGCATAGCTCAGCGTTGCGAGCCTCACGATCGGCTTCCTCCTGTTGTCGTAGTCGGTGTGCCTCCTCCTGCTGCTCCTCTTGTAGTCGGCGCACCTCCGGTGGTGGTGTTGAAGCCATGAAGATCTCGCGGGGCAGAAGGAAACTTGTTAGACTAGAGTCCGAACTAGTGTTCGAACCGTTATCCGACTTGGAGTCGAAATCCGAGTAGTTCATCGAAGTAAGAACGACTCCGACCTCCCTAGATCCAATCTGAAATGGCGCTTGGCCATGTCCAAACTGAATCGCAGGAGATCAGGTCTGCTGCGTAAGATGTAGATCTGCGGCGTCACCGAATCTGCATGGGAGATTGACGATCTCTCCCCTTCTTAGCCCAACCCGGGCTGGCTCAAGGTCTAGCGCAAGTCGGATGCCGATGGAGAGAGTTGTCCCAAAGCTCTGCGAAGTTGAAGACTGCTGCATTGGATTGATGATAGTTGACGCAGCGTCTTGTGGGCTGACTGGCTTGGAATCGGCTGGTTCCTCGGCCGGTTGGATTGGATCTGCATTGGCCAAGGTGAGATTGCCGATCTGGTCGGCGATGAAGTCGAGGCTTCCAAAGGTTATTGTGTCTCCAGGGGAGAATTTGTTGTCGTCGACTCCACTTGTTGGATCCATCGAGATTGTTGGTGTAGATCTCGCCGAAGCCCCTACCTGGCACGCCAACTGTCGATGTTTTACACCGGTAATATGAATATAGGGCTACTCGGCAAGGGGAAACTCGGTGGATTGCAAAGGAACACAAGGAGATTTTATACTGGTTCAGACCCTCGATGTGAGGTAATACCCTATGTCCAGTTGTGATGGTATTCCTTTGAGGATGTGTGTAGATCGATGATCTCGTATATGCTCGTGCCCTCAGGGGGCGCCCTGCCTCCCCTTATATACTGGGGGACAGCGGTACAAGATAGGAATCCTAGCTGGATACGGCCAAGGGATTTCCTTCTTAGAGATACATCTTACCCGACTAAGACTGTATATTCCTTTTTGTACAAGACAAAGTCTACCGGGTGCTACTATATCTCTAATTACAAGTCTCAGCCCATCCTCTATCCGAGTGGCCCATATGCTTGTGATGAGGTACCTGGGGCCCATGTCCTCCACAAAAAGTTTATATACACCGACTGCATGATGGACTGTTCTTACATACCCAGGTCTCGGGTGATCACCACTGCAGTCGGCCTCGCATGGGTTATTAGCCCCAGTGCCTCCTCAGGTGTCGTCTCCTCGGTGAACCCCTCTCCGATGGCTTCAATATCTGCCTTGGGGTAGATTGACTTGGTCATCGCCAAGGTTTGGGCCACACCAACAACAACATGCTCGTCCGAATACCTCTTCAAGATGCTCGGAGCTTCGTTAAGGCGTGCCTGCACTTGGGAGACCGTGTTGGAGCTGGTTCCCACATAGTGAGGGTCCATGATGTCAAGGAGCCCTTTCACGGACTCGGCAAGGATCTCCCGTGACTCCTTGACAACCTTCATCTCCTCTGCAAAAGCCTAAAACTGGATCTGGGCATTGGCTCTAGTGGCTACCCGGGTTCATCGACAAGTAAACTTGTTAGGGAAAATTGCAGATAGGGCACTTAATGGATTGGTTAAGATCATTGTCAGAGTGGAGACTTACTTTTGTAGTCGGCCTCCCATTTGGCTCTGGCCTTCTCTAGTTCAGCCTTCTCCTTCTTGAGCTTGGTGTTGGCCTTCTTCAAGTCGGCCTTCTCCTTCTCGAGCTCGGCCTTGGCCCTTTTCAAATCGGCCATGTCTTTCTCAAGCTCGGCCTTGGCCCTCTCGGCCTCCTTCAGCTTGGCTTCCCCCTCTGTTCGGGTCTTCAACTCGGCTTCAAGGGCTGCGCATCAGAATAGTCAAGTACTCAACACTGCAGTCAAGACACAACTGGGCAGTCGGGAAACAACATGGCTGGAGAAATATACTAAGGGCTCAATCAGGGAGATGTATTCGGGAGACTTACTTCCAATCTTCTTGGCCTGGTCCCAATTTTTGTCCCTGAGCTGATTAACAGCTCCCTTCAGCCAAGATTCCCTCTCCTGGCTACGCCACTCCAATTCGCCCTTTAAGGCTTGGAGTTGGTCCAATTGTTGGAGTTGGGGAGCGAGCTGAGTCAGGACTTCGTTCATCCTCTCTGAGCAGTCAACAATTTTCTGATCAGGGAGAAATAGAGCGAAGCAGAGTCAAGCGTCAGAGCACTTATGCAAGGAAGACTACCAGGACTCCAATACGGCGAAACTCATACCCGGACCCCCTAGGATGCGGCGATCGCGGCGCGAAGCAAGTCTTCACGCTCCTTCTCCGCCGCAACTTCGTCGTGCTTGTAACTCTTCACAGTTCTGCCGGGGGCTACCCAGCAGAATGTCCTCGGGAATTTGCGGGGAGGAGCCTCAAGCCTAGGGAGGTCCGCTCTTTCTGAAGACAACGACGATGAAGACGACGATGATGAAAAGGACGGCGACGGGGTCCTGGCCCCCAACTCGGTGGCTGCTGGGGCCTCAGGGACATGCTTAGGGGTTGGAGCAACAACTTCGACATTAGCCCCTTGGTTGGCCAGTGTCGGCGGCTCTGCAGTCGGGACGACCTCGGTTGCTACGACTAAGACGGTCACCGGCTCAGCTGATACGCCTGTAGGTGCTGGTCCGGCTGGGGACGGCTCTACAACAGGAGCAGCCGGCTTGGTCTCTTTGAGATCGATGTCGGCGCGCTTCCTGCACGACGAGTCGGATATCAACACACCACAATGCTGAACAGGACTTCCGGAAGACTTAAAGTCACATACCTCTTGGAGAATTTGAGCCTGCCCCCGGGGGCTCCTGATGTCAGCAGTGGACTACTGTCGGTGTCGAGCTGGATGGGCGCGGCAGTCGGTGGTGGCGTTTTTGTCCTGGTTGGCCCCGCTCTAGGTGTGGTTGGCTGGGGCGTTCGGGTACTTGGCGGTGCCATTCTTGGGCTTGATGTTGGTGAGCCCGGCAGCGCTTGACCCGACCTTGTACTCGGAGGCACTCTTATTGGGCTCGATGATGCTGAGCTTGATTGTGCTGGTCTCGGTCTGGGACTTGGCGGCCTAGGGGCTGTGCCGGCAACATCTTTTATCTTCAGATTCCCGGCTGTGGCACTCGGCCTAATAATCTTCTTCTTGCCCTGATCTTCGATTTCATGGCCGATAAATTTCGGGAGTCACCATCAAACTCCTCACATGACTACAACAGTTCAACAATACATATTACACATTCTGGAGCCAACCTGGGAGTATATCTACAAGCACTCATCACATATGAACAACAAGGGTTACCTTGGGGCGAGGCCATTTTCGGCTGTAAGTCACGATGGAGTGCTCTGCATCTTTGGTTTCAACAACCCCACTGGAGAAATAACCAAACAACACTTCGGTCACTTTTTGCTGGTCAGCCAGATCTCGGCATTCTCAGTCGGGATCGTCTCTCCCCCGGTAATCCCAATAGAATTGGCTTCTTAGCTTCAACGGCTGGATGTGCCGGGTCAGGAAATGCCTAGCCACCTAGGGACAAGTCAAACCGGCCCTCTTCAGCCTATCTAGTCTCTCAAGCAACTGATGCACTTGGCCCATTTCCTCAAAAGTTGGCAATGATGACCAATCGGACGAGACCACCGGAGGCAAACTAGTAAATGGAGGCAGAGAGGGTTCTAGATCAGAACAATAGAACCACTCCTTATGCCAACCTTTCAAGGAAGTTTTCAAAGGAAGATGAAGATATGTCCTTTTCATTTCACTCCTGAGCTGGATACCAGCCCCCCCAATCACCTGGACCTTGCTCTTCAAGGGCTGGGGCTTGATGTGAAACAAGTGTCTAAAAGGATTTAAATGGGGTTCCACACCCAAGAAACACTCACAAAGAGTTACAAATATAGAAATTTGTAAGACCGAGTTGGGATTCAGATTCACCAACTCCAATCCATAGAAGGCAAGAAGATGGCGGAGGAAGTCAGAAGATGGAAGAAATAGACCTCAGTCAAAAAAGGAGGCGAAAACAACAGTCTCATCGGCCTAGGGCTCTGGAACTGATTCCCCTTCTGCCGGGCGCCAACGGATGACATCGTGGCTTTGCAGCCGCAGCAACTTCTCCAAATACTCCAGCTTGGACTGACCGCAATCCAAAGTCGGCCACGCCTCATCCGACGCCCCCACAAAATCTGAGGCCCTCGGCATGGTTGAAGACGAGAAGATTTGGGGGAAATGTTGCTGGAGGTTTGGAATGGACGAGGAAGAGTGGAATCACCCGAGTTTCAATGGGAAAGAGCAAGCAATGGCGAACCCTAGCAAAGCAGGAGGTGAAATTTCGGCGCGGAGATTGGAAGATGAAACGATTGGTGGATTGGAGAAGATGAAGAAATCTTTTCTCTCTCTGCCCGCCTTTTATAGAGCTGTTTCTGATTCGTGGGCTTGGGCTTATCGAGTTGGTACTGGGCCACCAAGATATGAGTTTCTACAGTAGCACGCTCAATATGGGCCGCTCGCTGGCTATGTTAAAATCATGGTGCTGGTGCTACCAACATGAACCAATAAGGTAAACAGATATGCTTCATGAAGGCCTAATTGCTGAACACATGTGTTTGGGTATCTGTTTTATCCACCAGGTATTGAAGATATATCCCTATAAGGGTCACAAGCTGGTATTCATTAAGATTGGGGATGCAGGTATCTCTCAAGTACACCTGACCACATAATGGATTATATTTCATAAAGTGGTACTCGGCCTACATGCTTGGCCAACAGTTGCCATGAGCAAATCTCTTTCCAGCTGACATGACGCTAAGGAGTCTAACTTTCAAGTAGTGCACTACTCGGGAGAGACTATAAATATTCTTCCCAGCTGACATGACACTGAAGAGTCTAACTTCCGAGTGGGACGCCACTCGGGAAAGACTATAAACACATTTTCCAGCTGACATGAAGCTTAAGAGTCTCATATACGAGTGGCATACTACTCGGCAAAGACTATAAATTATTTTCGGTTGACATGATATCGAAGAGTCTCATTATACCAGTAGTATTACATTGGGAAAGACTACAAGGTTAAAGATCTTTGACTTTATGTTTAATTGTTTCCACAATTAAGCACAAAGTCAGGGGCTACACCTAATAGGTGCGCCTATTCGGCGCACACTATTCATACATCTACATGGAGCCCTTCATAGCCTCGTTGCCAGCTAACATGAAGCAGGACTCGGGAAGTGGAAGCACTCAGACAAAGAGTACTCGGGAGCAATGCACTCGGACAATCTTCACCGTAGAGGATGAGCACTCGGCATTAGCTGTGACTCAACTATGAAGGTCTCAGGGGCTGCTGTGGAGGCCATGGGCCTCGGGTACCTCATCACAAGCATATGGGCCACTCGGATAGAGGATGGGCCTAGCCTTGTAATTAGAGATATGATAGAACCCGGCAGACTTTGCCTTGTACGATAAGGAATATACAATCCTAGTCGGGTAGGTTATATCTCTAAGAGGAGATCTCTTGGCTGTAATCCGGCTAGGACTCCTACCTTGTACCCCTATCCCCCAGTATATAAGGGGAGGCAGGGCGCCCCCTAAGGGCAAGAGTTCATTAGAACAACACACATCCTCAAAGAAATACACCACAATTGGACGTAGGGTATTACCTCTCATCAAGGGCCTGAACCAGTATAAAATCTCCCCGTGTTCCTTTGCAATCCACCGAGTTTCCATCCGCCGAGTAGACCTATAATCATATTGCCGGTGTAAAACATCGATAGAAGCCCACAGAGCCTTTGAAGAGTTCAAAAAATTCCTCACTACCCCACTCGTGTTGGTATCACCCATGTCCGAGGAGCCACTTATGTCATTCTTATACCTCGCGGTGACTTCTTAGGTGGTTAGCATGGTGTTGGTCATGGAGCACAAAGAGGCTGGTCAAATCCAGAAGGTTCAACAGCCGGTCTACCTTGTTAGCGAAGTCCTGAGAGAGTCCAAGATGTGATAACCTCAGCTCCAAAAGCTGCTTTATTATGTACTTATTACTGTCCGGAAGCTAGTCCGCTATTTCCAAGGGAACCTCGGACAGTCCCGATCATGTCGAACTTGTCATCATGGAGTTTTTGGAGCTCTTCCCGGAGACAGTTCTCCCTTAGCTTCGCTGATTGTTGTATATGGTCCTTTTCTCTTTGGACTTGCTTGATCCGAGCGTTCTGAGGAGAGAGTTTGGCCAAAGCCTTGGATACTTTCTCAGATCGGTTAGTCATTTTCTAGACAAGATGAGGGAATGGAAGTCATGATAAAACCTATATGCAAGAAGGCAACAAACCGACTACCAAAATGACTAAAGATTTACTTGGACCAATTTCAAATCTTTGAATGTCGCTTCGTACAACTCAATCCTCTCCTATTTGGCCGTCGCCTCGTCCACTTCAATGGTCTCTGTCTCCCACATCGGCATTCCTCCATGTATAGCACTTGGGGGGTTCGGGTGAGGAGCTGGCAGCCTTAGGATTTCTTCAACGTGTTCTTGGGCCGCAGTCCCTTCCTGGGTAGACGAGGATGGCGGCGGAGTAGAAGAAGGTTGTCACACCTGGAATTTCCATCCAAAATTTGGGTGATTTATTGTGCGTAAATCCATGTCTAGGAATCAACCGAGGCACACAAATAACATAGTTGATATCAAAGTAAAAGTCTTACATAAGCGAATGTATTTATTACAGAGGTGAATGGCACCTCTCAAAAATAAAAGAAATCTAGGCAACGGAAATAAACTATGGACGACGTGACGACTCCAAATTCACAGGCGCTTGACTAGGCTCCTGCTCAGTCCTCCAAGAAATCCTCATTGCCGAAGTACTCCTCTAATAATGATTGTTGATTGCAAGGTGAGTACATAAAATAGTCCGCAAGCCACACAACAAATATGCAAGTGCACATATATCCAAAGGGTGGAATAATAGGGCTCAATTTGCATAAACAACATTTAATAAAGCATTTAAGGAAGTAGTAAAGCAAATAATCATTAAACAGTATTAACCAACACTATACCGCTCTCCAAAGCGGTACAGTCCCAACCACTCCCAACCTGGAGCTAACCATATTCAATCATTTATTATTAGTGTAAAGTAGTATGGGACTAATCATGAAAAACATTACTAGGCCACCCATTAACCGCGGGCATGGCTATTCAAATAGTTTTACTCTGGCCAGAGGTGTACCAATTTACCCACAAGATACAACTCCACAACACGTCACCGTGTGCCTCAATACCACCATGGTACCTCAGAAAGGAGTTGTGATAGGACCTTCCATGTAACCCGCACAACAAGAGTGCCACTCACCAAACCATCTGTCTCAGCAAGAGCTAATCAGGCCCCCAACAGGGAGACGACCCAGTGCCCGAAACATGAACTTATTAACAACTGCCATGGTGGTCTTATTGACACAGCCACAACACATTGTGGGGCCTCCGGTTGAACAGATCACACTTTAGTTCCCGCCATTACCCATTCTAGCTTGTGGTTAGTACGGATATTGCTTTGCAACAAGTAGTCCACGAACCGGTCCTTAAGTGTCATGAGCATCACTAGCATCAACCACAAACCCGGTGCTCACAACCCACCCTTTAGTCAAGTTTTAGTTGACCATTAAATTAACCTCACATGACCACAGTCGTGAACTAAATCATCATTTTATGTGAATCTGATAATATAACCAATATTTAAGTGATAGCCCATAAGTTATACCATAGTTTCTAAGCATGGCTAAGCAGGGTCCTAGAATTATTCTAGCTAACCAATAATTAAAGCTAGCTAGTCCCATTATTCCCATAGGTACAATGACAAGTAATCAAAACAATAGGGCTATAAACAAAGATCAGGGTTTCCCTCCCGATGACATTGGAAAATAAATACATATTTGAAGGAAAACATTGCTTAAAACATAGGTACAACATGCTCAACGGTGTTAAGGATCTGTGTGACTTACCTTGCTGCTCTATGAACGCTTCAGAACTCTCCTCGTAAAAACCTGGCTCCTCCGGAATGTCGGTGGCTAAAGGCAATAAACAAAAACGAGAAAAACAGTACATAAGCAGACATCAACAGTACAATATTATATTTTTAATGGATAGATCTTGATTTTAAAGAATTATACTAGTTGAATCACCCCAAATGGAGTTAAGATGAATTAGTTATGAATTTAGAAGTTTTAATCCTTTTAAAGCCTATTTAAAGAGATTAAACTAATTTATTGCATCATTTAGCATTTATTTTAATTCTGAAAAAAAGGATTATGGCATCAGCACTGAATCAAGGGCGACTGACAACCTGGGCCAACAGATTAGGTAGAGAAGAGGCTCGGTCCACAGTAGACCGAGTCCACTGAGTTGGTCCACCGGGATCCAACGATCCAGATCGGATCGGAGGAATATCAGACAGTTTAGATTGATCTCGAGTTTATGATGGGTTTGGATGGTCGAGATCTAACTGAGGGTGTATCAGATGCCTTGGACTTAATCTAAACAATCCGATGGCTAAGATCACTCCCGATTGGATCGGACCCATGGGCTAAGGTGGCGCTGATCTGGCTCCTACGTGGTGTCCACGTCGGCGACTGGCGACGGCGGCAGCTGGGGGATCGATGGTCAACGGTGAACGGCAGCTCGGCGAGGCTCGGCAAGTGCACGGATAGGTAGAGAGGATCACGGCGATCCTTACCAAGGCAGAAATGGCGATGAACGGCGACGGGAGCGACCGGTGGCGAGCTTCTAGAGGTGGAAGGGTTTGGGTCCTCGGCGACGATGTTATTCCAGTGGTCTTCTATGGCTGGGAGAGGGCGGCCAAGCTTCCTTGCTGTCCGGCGAGTCCAACAGTGGTGACGGTGAGCACCGATGGTGGCTAAAGCAGTGGCCGGGCTTGGCTGGAAGGCGGCTATGGCGGTTGATTGGATTGGATTGGTGCTAGGGTGACAAGAGCTTGGGTAAGCTCGGTTGATGGCGAAAGGGGAGAGAGGGAGGCCCGGGGATGCTATTTATAGAGAAGGGGAGCGGAGATCGGCTCAGGTTCGATCATGGTGGCGGATTAGGTTTTCCCTCGGAGTCCCGAAGCTTCACGAGCTCGAATTGGTGTTGATTCCGTCCGTTTCTCTCCGCGATTCTTGGGGCAAAAGAAAGAGGAGGTCAAGGGGATCAAAACCCCTCAACCACTTTGAGGGAATCTCGACTGGAGTGAGTGGATTGGAGTGAGATTCACGGTGGCAGCGTTGGATTGCACAAGAGCTCTATGACCCAAGGTCGAAGACGATACTGAGAGCTGGACCCCACCTGTCGGCGAGAGAGGAGAGGCACAGGCGCAAGCAAGCCGTGGGCCGCACAGCGCGCACGCAAGAGAGAGGGAAGAACAGTGACGGGTTGGATTCGGCCCAAGAACAGGGAAAGGATTTTTAAAAGGTTTTTCTTTTTGTTTAATTGCTAAAATGCTTATTATAATTATTAAAAATAATTCCCTTGCTCAATTAATTACCAGAAAATTCCAGGAGCTAAAGAATTAAGCAAAGTATTTTATAAAATTTAATCTAGACCCACTTTTGTTGCAAATTTTTTCTAATTTTTATGATTTCACTCATTGGGTTTCTTAAAATAATTTATAAATATGCTTTTTCACATGATTTATTTATTTAGGGAATTTTCAGGGTGTGACAAAGGTGGCTATGGATCAGTCGGCGGTGCATCAGGAACTGACTCCATTGGTTGGTTCTTTGGCTCCTGACTAGGGGAGGCTAGCGTTGGTTTTGCGGGCTGTGCCTCAGCCTCATAGTCAGTCGGGATGGCACTCGGCTCCATAGCTAGAGCCACAGCCTCATCACCACTCGGGATGGCAGTTGGAGTGGCTTGTGGCGAAGATTCCTTTGGGTCATCGTCACAGGGCTTCCTGAAAGACATCAAGCATAATTTCGATTGAAGACATGCACATACAACATTAATAGTGTATGAAGATGCAGACGAACTTGTTGGAAGACTTGAAGCGAAATTCACGCCCTAGGTGTGAAGATCTTGGAGGAGGCGAGGTCGAGGCTCGCCATAGCTTGCGGCATCACTCGGTGCAGTGCCAATCGGCTGTGCTCCAGGTGGAGGACATGCTGTCGTCGGTGGCGGCGTCGGTAATGGCACGTTTCTTGGTAAAGTGGCGGTGGAGCATCGCTGGGCTCCCTGAACTTCAGGCCACCAACCGACTTGACTGGTGCCTGCTTCTTTGTCGGCTCCACCGCTGGCTGTTTTCTAGCTCTCTTTGAGCTGGGCTCATCGGTGGAGGGGTCGTTGGAGCGCTTTTTGGAGCCGCTAACCAGCTGGCTACGGGGTGAGAGGCGAGGTCCTTCCGGTCCTGCAATCAAGCGATGATGTTGACATTCTTAATAGATTCAATACACCAATCAGCAAATTGAAGATGGCAGAAGTTAACGACAGGATCCTTCCATATACTCCAGCTTCAGAGGCACCGATAGGAAGGACGACACCACCGTCGTGCACTTGGCACACATGGTGGCTGCTTACGGCTCAGCCCACGTCTACTTCCACTAGCTTGTGCACCGTGGGATGGTGCAGAAAAACATGAAGATCCTGGAGCTTTGTCAGGAGAACTTGAAGCTTAAGAAGGAGTTGGACGCCATGGAGGAGGAGATGCGCCAGCTCAAGATCGCCCAGGGTCAGATCTACCGTCCTAAGCTTAGCCTCGTCTGCCGCAGCATGAAGATCACCGTGCGTAAGAGCACCTCCAGACCAGCAATCATCCATCAGTCCCTTACAGAGGCCAAGTTCTTAGAGCCCCGTCATGCAGAGCAGGAGCCTTTCGTTCCTCACAAGGATGGCACCTCCGGCAATGGCAGCACCGATGACATCCTGATGATCACCCTGCACCCTGGTGTTGGTCCTTCGCGCCAGTAGACGTGTAGCGTTAGACAAGTCCGTGTTTTTCTTGTTTATCTTTTTTTAGGAGTTTTATGCCTTTGTGTGTTTTGGGGTATGGTTATATCGGCCTACTGTGATATAGCCTTACTCGTATGTGCTTAAACTATTTGAACTCCTTAAGTAACCAAATCACCACAATAAAATTTAAATAAGTTGGTTTAAGTGGTTGTCTTAGCCTGATCTCTTCCTCCCGTTTTCTTGTCTCTTCAGTTTAGGTTGGTTTATAGAGATGGTGAACACCAAGATAACTATCAACAATGAGAATGGAGCACCGTAGGAGGGTAACCAGGGAGTTGCCCGGAACCAGGGAAGTGGACAGAACCAGGAGAATCTATCGCAGCCTCCACCACAACCTAACATGGATAATCCCATACTCACCCAGATCCTTGCCCAACAAGCCAATATGATGGTTGCTTTGCTCCATCATGTCCAAAACCCACCAGCAGCCGCTGCCGCACAAGCTCCACCAAATCCACCACCGCAGTCCAAGCTTAGCGAGATCCTTCGCATTCGCCCACCCACTTTCTCCAGCACCACCAATCCCATGAATGCCCTTGATTGGCTCCATGCCATCAACAAGAAGCTCGACACCATCCAGTGCACAAACACAGAGAAGGTTACTTTCGCCGCTCATCAACTTCAAGAACCTGCTTCTGAATGGTGGGACCATTTGTAGGTGTTAACGCCAAAATTTGGTAAAGCCCTGTATCAGATTCGGTCAAGAAGAAATTGCAGATAATTAACGGAAGTTGATCCAGAAGGGACCAAATCCGGAAAGGAGCCGTGAAGACCACAATATGGCAGTTAATTACTGTATCTATTAATTAGGCAAGTGCTTATCTTTAGGAAACCTGACCCCGTGTCCGGTCGGGTCTTATTAGTGTTTTCTGTTATAATTAGGAAATCATGTACCGTGTCCAATAAGGACTCATGTAACTCGGGGTATAAATACGTATGCCCGGGTGCTGTCTAAAAATCATCACTCGATCAATACAAATTCGGCGCATCGCCACCCTTTCGACGGGTTCTTGCTTCTCAAGCTGGGCTGCATCGGTTAAGTTCGACCTCCTGCGAGAGGGTAAGTCTCGTCACCCCGGCTACCTATCGGCTAGGACTTCCTCGGTTAGGTCCGATATTCTAGTCGGTTTATGGTAGTCGGCTTACCATGATATATTTATTTTGTCTATGGCTGCATCAGTTCAGTTTGATCTCATAGATTGATTAGGTATACAACATCACGCGTGCGTAGATCGTATCGGCTTACTGGGAGCGGTTTATCAACAGTTTGTGCTGCATCGGTTAGGTCCGACCTATTAAACTGCCAGTGATAAATCGTTCCTGCTAGGTTGATACTTTGTGCGCAAGCGTCTTATCGGGGTGTATAGCCGATAAGTTATCATTTTACATCACGATCGCATCAGGTCTATCGGCCTATCGAGGTATTGTTATCATTATCAGTCTGTGCTGCAACGGTTGGGTCCAATCTACTAGACTGACGATAATAACTTTGATCTTAATAAGCCGATGGGTTTCATGCGGTGTTTTATCGGAGTGCTTAGCCGATAAGTTAACTCTTAAATATAGCCGATTATACTGCTTGCCTTGTTATACATTCTTGCCTGCATTACTGTTACGATCGGCTAAGGGCTAGCCGATTGGTTTACTCTGCTGATCCGAGCGCGAGCACAAGCAGGTTCCCGGGCACGAGTTCAGTCAAGTTCCCGAGCACGATCAGTGTGCAAGGACCCGGGCACGGGTACAAGTGAGCACCCAGGCACGGGCACGACCTCGGGTAAGGACCCGGGCACGAGCACAGGTAGGAACCCGGGCACGGGTACGGACAACGAACGAAGATCCCGGGTGCGGGCACGAGCAAGGGCCCGGGCACGGGTGCGGGCATTATCTTCGCGTCGACACTAGTAATTTTAATCGCGATCGGCTGGAGTTTACTTAATCTATTTGCTTATGCATCCTTTTTACTTATTTTATTTTATCAAGTTTACAACCGATTTTTGAGCATCCCTTCGATGATCGGCTAGTTTAATATTTTTTTATTATTAGCAATTGCTCATGCCATCATCGGCTTCCAGTCGATGTATAAGTGCTACAGTTCAAATCGGCCATCGGCCGATAAGACGAGTCCAGATCGGCTTCCAGCCGATTGGCTCATGAATCTAATATTTTCTCTCCTTGTCAATTGCAGGGTCAAATTAACTGGCACGCCTACAAACCTCAAGATTTTAGGACCTGCACTAGAGTGAAGCAAATCTCCCAGGCCTTCACGTGTCTCCCAGACGCCGGACGGCCCCTGGCGGGTTTTTGGCGTCAACACGTTTTTGGCACGCCTGGTGGGACACAAAGTTTCAACACAGAGTCCCGATCGGAATTACAACATGGCCGGGAAAGAGATCAAGACAGACAACGTAATTCCGGTCAGCATGGAAGATTTAATAGACGAACAAAAACAGCAAGTTGAGCAAACTATAGCCAATTTTCAGAAGCTGTGCTTAGAATCCTTCAGCATGACAAGGCAAGGGCCAATTGAAAAATCCCAGTTTCCGAAACTAGTACTGGTTGGAGAATCGAGCCGTACGCCACCTGAAAGTCCACCGGTAAAACCCTTGCAAGAGATGGTGAATGAAGCAGTTCATCACGCGCTCATCAATCAGTCCGGGATTCTAGTGAACACACTTCATAATCTCATAAAGAAGACGGTGGACGGATCGATTATTCAAGAGCCTACTCGGGGTCCTGTTTACCTCCCACCAAAGGTTGAACCAAATCAGGTTGCTTACAACGTCAGCAGAGACATACCAGAAAACCTGTTTACACAGAACCAAGCTGGGGGCAACAGGATATTCCTGCTGGATATCATCGGTCTGCTTATTACGGGGGATATCAGCAAAATTATTAGGAGGCGGGGCCGATCCAGGTACTTACCAGAGGGAGTATCATAGACAGAATCGGCAACAAACTCCACCTGTGCAGTATCAACAAGACAACCTGAGGGAAGAAGATCTATCAACTAGGGTTGCTGACATAGTAAGGGAGCAGTTCGGGATCAAGCCCAAGGAACAAACATTTATGTATCGGCATCCATATCCTGAGTGGTTCGACAGGGTTCCATTACCACACCGATACAGGGTCCCAAATTTCTCTAAGTTCTCAGGGCAAGACAGCACATCTACAGTGGAACACGTCAGCCGATTCCTGGCACAGTGCGGGGAGGCATCAGCTGAAGAGGATCTGAGGGTTAGGTTTTTCCCCTTGTCACTATCTGGATCGGCTTTTATGTGGTTCTCTTCATTACCACTGAATTCCGTTCGGGGGTGAGCCGATCTAGAAAAACAGTTTCATAAATACTTCTTTGCCGGAATCCATGAGATGAGACTGACAGATTTGACATCGGTTAGGCAACGACCAGATGAAACAGTGCCGGAATACGTTCAGCGATTTCGGGACGTCAGAAACCGATGTTATAGTTTGAACCTGAGCGATGGGCATTTAGCCGATCTGGCTTTCCAAGGTCTCTTGGTGCCAATTAAGGAGAGGTTTTCATAACAAGAGTTCGAGTCCCTGGCGCACCTGGTACAGAAGGTATCGGCTCATGAAAGCCGATTTCAAGAGGCGAAAAAAGATAAATATCAAAGAAGGGTTGCTCAGGTACAGGTTTATTCATCGGACTCAGACGGTGAGGAATCCGATGCTGAGGTTGGACTGGCGGAGTGGGCCAGGAATAAGAGATCAGTATCATGTCCATGGGTCAAGGATATCGGCAAGGAGGAGCGGTATGATTTTGATATCAATAAAGCCGATAAAATCTTCGACTTGCTGTTACAAGAGAAACATACAACTTTTCCGCCAAACACGGTTGATTCCATCAGTCGAGAACTAAAGAAAAAAGATATTGCAAATGGCACAATTACTATATCGCATCATACTAACGAGTGCAAAGTTTTTCGGCACAAATTCAATCGGCTGTCCAGCAGGGAAGAATTAAATTCGAAGACAAGAAGCCGATGAAGATTGACTGGGCACCCGTTCCCGCCCCGTACATGGTCTATGCAGGATCATCGTCAAGGGCTCAGGCCGATGAAGGAAGGCATCAAAGGTACAAATCAAGGATCACTTCATCGGATATGATAGAGAAATATTCAAGGTATGAGGAACGGGAGGGATGAGCTAGAAAAGATATAATCCGCATTGGAACTGCCCGTTCTTCCGGTTCTGCTGGGATCAAGGGATGAGATTGCCATCAGTAGAGATTGCCCGAGTGCAGTAATATGGGGAATTGGCATGATCAGCAGGAGAGGATTTCGTAGGATCGGTCACTCGGGAAAAAAGCATCGGTTCATAGCCGATTAGGGCTGATCCATGAAGAGTTCTTTGAAGAGGATGAAGAGGAAGTGCATGAAAAACAAGTCCATAATCTTCAATGGTGCCCTAGTGGGATATTCAAAAAGAATCAGAAGAGAAGGGCACAACGGCTACGACACCGAGAGCAACAGGAAGAACAGAGGCAAGATCAGGAAGAGGCCGATCATCGTCACAAGAGAACTAAACAAGTGTGGCGCGTGAAGAGGAAGGACGATGAAGCTGATCATCAATTCCGGCTCCAGTAAATATGGTGTCTTTTTTTGCCTCGGGAGTATAAAGCACTTTCATCAGATGAAGAGGCAATGAGGAGGTTTTCGCTCAGCTAACGTTCGGCAACCGATCAGGCCCATATTTTGAATAACCTTGAAGAGTCAGAGCATCGGCCCCTAAAATACCCTTATCTCACGGGTTATGTGAATTTGGGACGCCGAGTGAATGGAAAGATGTGGTTGATGGGGGGAGCACCATTTAATCTCATGCCCTTCAAATGCTCAACCGTTTCGAAATTTGGGGGGGAAAACTACTCCGCTGAAGATTTAATCAAACAAATTATGGTGCCTAAACTAGACTTCGGTGGGGACTTCAATCAAAAGGCGAAAGGCCGTTATTTTAACGTGGAGTTTGACAGTGGGGAGAATAAGACATTACCTACCACGTTTTTTTTTTCGTGCCATTGAAATTGGAAAGGGGTCATATGTTTTTGCTTCTCAGCATGGAGGCTGGATTTCACCGAAATGTTGCGTGCCTTCGACATGCATCAATGTTTGATTACGTGGCAGGGAGAATCCAAGTCGAGCTTGGTTCCCTAGCAAGAATCGGTCAACATCAACATTGCAGATGACCCGATTTTTGCCCCAGTCTTGGGAAGCTTGATGGGTGTTTGAAATGCTGTTCCGGAAATATGGGGAAGGAAAGACTACCTTTTAAGGTCAACTAGCCACGGGATACAACCGTTCAGCAAGTCGGCCTGCTGAATTGTTTTACTCTGAATTTGGGCCCTTTTCCCAATTGAAGACTTCGAGGGGAAATGGGACCAAGGATTTTTACGTCGGCCGATGATTTTGGGGAGAAAAAATCGACAAGGATCTTAGGAGATTCAGCCAAGGCCGACGTACAATAAGCAAAAAGTTTATATCCCTAAACTCCGAGAAGAATTGATAACACTATTGAGGCGTCGGGGAAATTGTTTCCTGTGGGAGTTACCATGAGATGCCAGGATTAAGCCGATCAAATGTTGAACCATGGCTGCCCTCCCCATTAAACCAGTGATATCGGCCATTTCAACTAGGCCTCACAGGAGGATTTTAAGGCAGAAATATATGAGCCAAAATCAACAAGCAGTAAAATCACAAGGTTTGTAATGCTGCCCAGTTTTAATAAGGCCATTCCGATATGGCTGAGTGGGTTTCCCTAAATAATCGTCCCGGTGGAAGAAAGAAAAAACGGAAAATTGAGGATCTGTAATTGATTTTTCCGGGATTCTGAAATAAAGGCTACCTACCCCCAAGGAATGAATTACCCAATGCCGATTAGCGGTTTTATTGGTGGATTGCAGCATCAGGCCCACAAAAATTATCAAGCTTCAATGGCGGCCAATGCAGGAATACTCAGTTTTTGGCTTGAAGAGATATACATAAAGCCCTGCGTTTTCCCGGTTGTCCCCTGGAGCTTATCGGCTTTTTGTTTATGAAGTTTGGGGTAGTAATGACTTTTGGATTGGAAAAGTGCCGGTGCGACTTTAATCAGAGAGGCGATGAATTATATATTTTCATGATCTCATCGGCTTGTTTGGTAGAAATTTACATTGATGGAAATGTTGGTGGTTAAGTCTTAAAAGTAAGGAAAGCCCATGATAGCCCGATTTGCAAGGAAAGTGCTGGAGAGTGGCCAAGAAATATGGACTAATGGATAATCCCATAATGCGCCTTTTGGTGGTGGTCGCTGGGCAATTTTTTGGGTTTTATGGTTCATGAAAGCAGGAATTGAAGTTAGTCAGCGGAGCAATGAGAACCATTAAGCACTACAGGCCACCAGCAAAATAAAGACCCAAAGTTGCAGTCATTGTGGCAAGATTTAATTTTTGGTGAAGAAGAATTTATATCAATTTGTCAGGGGAAGAATTGAAAGTCCTTTTTACTCCATTTATTTTGAGTTGAAAGCCGATTCAAGAGTTTGTGTTGGGGCGGCGCAGCAGAAGGCATTTTGAATAAGAAAATTCAGAACTTTTTGAGGTTTCCCCCACCCTATTTTTAATTCCGCCGTAGGAGGGATTGGCCATCAAAGTTAATACTTATCAAGTCCCCGATGAGAAATCCATCGAGTCTTGTTTTTTTGATTATAGGAATTTTGGAGGGAAAGGAGCGGTTTGTGTTTTTTAATCTGAAGCAGAAGGGCTTTTGGATGCTGAATACAGAATATCCCGCGGTGGAGAAAATTATGCATGTGTTTTATATTTCCTCATCGTACGACCCGTTAGGCAATTATATCTATCGGCTGAGTGTATAATAGTTTGCACAGGCCCGATGTTGGTTCAAAATATACATGTTATTGGCTCCAGTATTTGAAAAGGAGAAGTTTGGTAAATGGATTTTTTTGTTTTGACAAAGAGGTTCCGACTTTGAGATATGAATCGCCCTTAAAGCAATCAAAGGACAAGCGGTGGCCGATTTTTTATGTTTGCAACCACAGAGGGGCTCAACGGGGAGTTTAGGTGGACCGTCCATGGACCCCTTTGGTTTTTTTCTTGGATCGGTTTTTTTTGTTGCCAATGGGCATGGCTTCTGGTATCACGGCTTGGTTTTATTATATCACTTCGGGGGGCAAAAGTTTGAGTTTGGCTTTTTACATTAAACCTTAATCAGACCTAATAATCAAAGGCGGATGATGTAAAAAGAGGTGGTATTAAAAAGACTATACAACTTTTAAAGAGAACGGTATCCAGATATCATAGAGATTGTTGGGTGACAAGCAGTTGTCTGGAGAACTATGAGTGCAGGGATGAAACGTTTTGAGAATTCATATTTATGCAGGAATGTGTGGATTTGATCAACAGGATTTTTCCAAGATGGGTATTAGTTAAGATCATATTCTAGGAGCAAATCTAGACAGCCAATGATCTTTGCATCTAAGATGGCCTTTTTCAGGTTTATCAAGCTGAATAGGCACACGTTGAAGTTGAAAATAGCCGCTGGTGACATTCCAAGACAAGGCCGATGACCCTGGAGGACCAGGAAATAATTGATTATCTTGCAAAATCCGTCCATGATCGGTTTTCTTAGGTAAAATTTCGGTATAAAGTCCTACTAAAGTATGGTTGCTGCCCCTCCCTTGATGGGGGAATTGTATTATTCGGCCTTTTTTGAGGGAGTTTCTTGCCTTAGGTGCCTGATTTGGCAAGAAGCCCAAGTGGTTATGTTGCGAGTGCATGCAGGGCCGTCTGTGGACTCATTCAATCGCCTCATAGGATGAAGTGTTCTGAGAAGAAGAGTAAGAGTTATTTTTTTTTGGCCGACTAATGCTGAAGTAGATGCTTAGTATATAAGTGTAGTCAAGAGTCAGTATAAGTTTGGGAATGTACAGCGATGCCATCCGCACCGGCTTATGAATTCCCTTCATCAACCGTGGCCCCGTTTCCAGGAGGTTTGGGGGAAATTGAAACCTGATCGGCCAGGTTTCCCTCCATTCAAGTAAAGGACATAATTTATATTGCGCGAAAGATTATTTTACTAAGTGGGTAGAGGCGATTCGCTTTGAGAAAGGTTACGTCCAAGGAAGCGTCGAGTTTTGTAACAGGAGCATATAATCTATGGTTGGAATTTCCTCAGACATAACTACTGATCAGGGATCTGTCCTTTCGTGTCCGATGAGTTTTCAACAGTTTTTTCTGCCGAGTATGGGGTTATCAAGTTATTTAATTCATCGTCTTATATGCTCAAGCTATGGACAGGCGGAACGCTTCCTAAATAAAGGTTTGATCACGTTTTTGTAGCGGAAGATTGAATGGAGCCAGGCCGCGGGCGATTTGGGCCTTATACATTTAGCGATTTTCTTGTGGGCCTATCGGAGCCATGTCATGGATCTACTCGGTTGCCTGCTCCGTATCAGTTTGGTATATGGATCATAAGGCAGTTTTAACGTGGAAAACTAACATTCTGGCTTCTAGGAGAATTTCTTTGGCAAAATCCATTGACAGCCGATGATTATTTATAACTTTAATGGACAGAGACTTTGAGAATTTGGCTCAGAATCGTTTTTAAGGGCATTAGAAGAAAGGATCAAGGAAAAGACAGGCCTTAAGGCAGTTCCGGCATTTACAACAAAAAGGTGGTGAATAAATCATTTTTGCCTGAGGGGATCTTGTGTGGATATTGATTTTGCGATCGGGTCCAGAGATAATAAGTTTTGGAAATGGTCCGCCCTAATTGGGAAGTGGCCCTATCCGGATTAAAATTCCGTTGCGTTCCCCCCTGGTTTAATGCTTATGTTTTTTTTTTGATGGGTCTTGACTCGGGACGGAATTTGCCTAAAGCACTTTAACGGAAATATCTCAGAAATAGCTTCCTAAGCGTTTTGATTTATCCTTTAAAAAATCATTTAAGTGCATCCCGAATTTCTAAAAATAGTGTAGAAAGCCGATGTGTTTTTGCACCCCTAAAGATACCGATATCAATTTGATAATTGCCTTAGATCAAACCACAGAATATTATCAAGGGTGAAGGAGGGCATGGCAACAAGAGCCGATCAAGATATAACCTTACATGAAACAACAGCATGTTTCATGGAAGTCCAATCGGTCCAATGTAATTTGCATGAAATTTTTTGGATTCGTTGCGATTTCACGCAGGTGGATTTGGTTCCCAATTTCATTGATAGCTCGGATTTGTTGTCTTCAATCGAGCCCGGATTGTCCTTCAAAATTTTTTTGCCCGATATGACTGACGCACGTTGCTGCGCACCTAGCCTCCTTGTCTTGGATAGCTTACGGTACCGATAAGCCTGGGATTTCCTGTTGCTTCCGAGAATCCCTTATGCGAACCTTTTCCCATGTTCTGCAGATTCGCCTCAGCCTTCCTTTTCCTTCAGTTTGGGGCCTAGCTTGGATTTGGAGGCTCTTTGGGGGGCTAAAGCTGCCCATGTCCCCATATCAAGCTTTTTTCTTCTCTGTTTGAGCCTAACCAGCCGATCGGCTTTTGGATATCCTTCGGGTTATCTTTCTGTTGGTGTGACGCCGAACCCGGGGCCCGTACCGGGCGTCTGGGTGACACCGCGAAGGCCTGGGAGAATCTCTTTAGCTTTCCAGTGCAGGTCCCTAAAAGTTCTTTGAGGTTTCGTAGGCGTGCCAGTCAACTTTGACACCCTGTAATTGAACAAGAGAATTAGAAATGTTAAATTCGCGCGCCATGCTGAAGCTAGGAAGCCGCGTTGGATCATCTCATCGGAGCCGAGATGGCCGTACGCACCTGTAGCAACTGTTACGTCGGCTTGAGGCGGGATAAGATGAGCAAGAACCAATTGGGGACACATACTAATCACAAGTATCGTGCGAGAGGACGATCAGCGAGGGATCACTTTCAAAACGGGTTGTAAGACTTGGGTAAGATACACATGTATAATGCTAAGTAAATAGATTCAAACAATCCTAGCCGGATCATAATTTAGGTGTTTATGTGTTGCCAGCGGAGGATATGCTGGCCCCGCGCGCGACCTCCTGCAAGATATGGTCCAGGGTCTTCATCCGCTATCGGGCCCGTTACATGGTCCCTTACTAAGCATCGTCGCCCGGGCCCTCACTGGGTCGTGCCCTCGGGAAGCCATGCTTTACGTTACTAATGGTCAGCAGATAAACCGGATCGGACTGAGTCCTTAGCCGATTGTAAACAATAATACAGGCCAAAGAATATAATGATAAGGCATGCGAGGATACAGTAACATGATAGATGCTGGATGAGCCAGAGAACGACTAACTGACAGAGTAAGTATAGATAAGACAAATGAATAAATGTAGGTCGAGAGTATTAACAGATAAACTGTATCGGCTTAAGCACTCGGTACACCGCGATCGCACCACACCATTGGTCCATTGCAGGGATGGTAAAGCTCGGTGGGATATCGTCAGCGGGCATAGGTGGTAGATCGACCCAAACCGCTTGACAGCGACAGACCAGCAATGAATAACGATACCTCAAGGGGCCGTAAGATATGATGACGCCGATAGAAGGGTGACAGTAGGGAGGGCTGGTAGCGGCTATGGTGCACTGCCGAGGTTCGTAAGAACGCGGGCGCCACAAGATGGCGCTAGAGCGAGCCGAAATCTAATCGACTAAGTAGTTCAGACATAAGGATCGCGACGCTACACGATGCACGCGAGAGGCTGATGCATTCAAATAGGAGCGTCGACGAGTACCCAGATACGATGGCTATGCGCAGCGATGGGATTGACGACCAGGAAGGGCACGGGGTTGTACGCTAAATAAGTGCATGATGAGGATACAATGCTGACCTGATGCAGCCGAGAAAATAAAAATCTGATGTGGAGTAAGGGACAGACGGGAGACCCTAACAATAACGCGACGATAGAAGTAGGCGACCGCTAGCGGAGGATGTCTCACCGCATAGGGGTCAGCCGGAGGCCGGGGGCGGGAAGAAGGAGTAAGGAGAGGATGGAAGGAAGGACGGGGAAGGGGAACGCAGAAGAAAGGCCGAAAGGCGAAAGGGGAGCGAGAAGGCGGAAGGAAGGAGGGCACCGGGGCGGCGGGGGAAGAGTAGCGGGGTGACGAGACTTACCCTCTCGACCAGAGAGGAGTGTCGGACCTTACATCCGATGCAGCCCGCTCGAGAGCGGGCGGAATCCCCGTCGAGGAGGGTGGCGATGCGCGAGAGAAATGTTGTATTGCATCTTGTGCATAATTACAAGCGTCCCGGACAATACGGGTAATAGTATACCGGCCGAATTAGGTGATCCTTGAAGGACCGGTTGGGCAGAAAGACGTTAATTACAGAGTTCATATCGCCCATGAGAGAGAAAGGCAAACTAATCCTAGGGGCGGACACGGAGGTCAGGTTTTGCTGAAGATAACAATCGCTGCCTAGTTAAGTAGTGTACAAGTGAAATTATTGCACAAATAACGGTCTTCATGGCTGCACTTCGGCGATTCCGGCAAGTCTCTTGCTCCAAATCAGGTTACTGGCCAATTTCTCCTTGAGATGGACCGAATCATAAATACAAGGGCCATTGACAAATTGGGCGGAGAGTTTAACACAGGTGTGGACCCTCCAAATTTCGGAAGTGATCTTCAAAGGATAGGGGGACTTCGAAATTGCTTTGATTATTGAGAGCCTACCAGTTTATCACGAGGCATTAACCGAGGCGGCACCCAGAGGAAGGTGGCGAGCGTCAAAAGTGTGCCAATACAGGATTTTGATAAACAGTGGGCCGAACAGAGCCTCAATTCAAGAACCGACAACTCGTTTCACACCTCTATAAAAACACTTCGTTCCTCCTGCCTTTTTTTATGCTTTCAACAAGGGTACCCCAGAAGGCCCCAGGCACGCTTTCAATCCTTCCAATCCCTCACCAAAGCTCTAGCGAATCCTAGACGAATGTCATTGTCAAACCGTTTTCTCCGGCCGTCGATCCCTGCAACTTCTCCTTGCTTCCCGGCCGGCGAGGGAGAATCCAAAAGCAGTCTGCAGTTACGGCTGAGGTAATCCTTCTCAGGCGGACCGTATTCTTCCACCCGAGTCTACAAGTCTGTATAGAAACCCGGCCGGGTCATGCGGAGAATCGTCCATTTTCTTTTAAGCTGTTCTTCGTCGTGTCTCTGTTTCGCAAGAAGGTCAGATCTTAAGCCAGGTCGTTGAGGTGTCCAAGGAACCCGGAATCGAAGTAAAAGTAGCGCCCAGAACTTTTGTCTATCAATGTGGAACGCGGCGGATGGGCAGCGAGAGCTCGGCACCGATTGGGTCATCAAAGAGGGGGGTGGCGAAACACAACGATAATGTCCTTTGCGTAAGAACTCGAGTGCATGTTATGTCAAGTGACCCTGGGACCAACAGCTTTAGGTCAGATTGGACAACAAAGAAAAAAGCGGGCCACGACCGAAGATTGCGCGGGGAAGTTGGAGGAGATTTTACATCGGAAGTCGGCTGGGAAAGAGCGTTTTGGGCATTGAATCGAGATATGGCCCAGCTGCATGTACTGGCTCCCTCCCTGGGCGTGATGGGTATTGAAAGGAACGAGCCCCTACGTGCATCGGCCTCATACTACTGGTCGATGCCTCATGCTTCATGTGTCGGCCATTGGGCCATGACCCCACTTTAGCTCGGATGTGAACCATTCAGTCACCTGCCTGGATACGACGAGCCTACATAACCCTTTCAAAGCTCCGGTTCAAGCCTGGCTCACCGGCTCCAAACAAAAAACGGGATTCGGGGCCTGGTCCAGGCTATAATCTCTTCCACAACAAGGACTGGACGGTGTTGGATTTTGATCCAGGGAGCACGTCGCTTTTCTGAACTTGTGGTGTGGACCTGGTTTCGTCTTGCTGGTTGTAACCCTCCGGCCGGGACGAACCAATATGCAACTGCTTAGCGGGGCAGTGCATGCTGGCCGGATCAGAAACAAATTCCGTTGGGGCACTATCTCCTTGGCGCCACCTACCAGCTGCTTCAATCAGGTCCGCAACGAAGCTATCGCCGGCTAGCAGTCGGGCCATATGGGGGCCCTTGGTGGTTTGTACAGCTCTGGCTCAACATGGTTACACCTCCAAGGGGCCATCCCAGAAACTTCTCTTCTATAAGCAGATCGCTCCCAGCGAAATTACCCAGAGATCAAGACCCCGTCTATCGCCGATGCATTTCTATGGCGAAGCTGCAGCGGCTCTCTCTGGCGCAAGATACACCCCCGTGAGTTAGTCGAATGGCAGGGTTTGATATTATGGCTGTCACCCAGGGAGGCCAGCTCTCTAGGGGTGTGTGTGCTTATAATGAGCGATCATGCATTTAGTGCCTTTCATAACTCGTCATGAACGCGCCGCTCAAAGCCCTGGACAATGATGAATCCAATCCATCCTTGCCTATCGGCCATAACCCGCCTGTCTCGGCCAACTGGCACCATCTCTCTCTGTGCGCTTGGCCATGTCCGATCTGCAAGCCTTACATAAATGGGTTCGGTCTCGATTGGCGACTCATCCAGGTCGGCTGCTCGGCCAGTTTGCGGTCTTGGGACTTCCCATCGGGCCTCGTCCTCGATTCATCAAGCAAACTGCAATGCCCGAGCGAAGGACGGCTCAGCAGCGCCGAACCCTGGAATATGATCGGTGCGGACGTTGACGATTCCCTCCTAGCCAGGCGCCGCCACCGAGGCTGTACGATCCTGCGAAGCTGCAACACACCAAGGGCGTTTGTGGGTCCGGATGCCAGTGGATCAGCGGAATGGAAGAGAAACACTATGTGTCAGACTTAGCGGCCGCAACTGGTGTACTGGCTCGCGGCGATGCTTGAACCCCACCGAAGTAGCATCGAAATCCGATGACAAGTATCACTGCAGCTTAATCGCCTCCGTCCAACAACTCTCATCTCTATTTGTGCAGGACAACCGCCCGCATGAAGCGTCAGCGATGCGAGGCCGGGAAATGCAGCCAAACGAGAGGAGGGAAAGCGAGACAGTGGTCGGCCGAGGATTCTGGTGTATCGACGCTCATCGGGGGCCACTCACAAAGGGAGAACGCGCAACTACCACGGGGGGCGCTGGACGCTGCGCGCCATGCCGATGGAGGCTTCGTGCTCCAGGCGAGCCAGCCAACTCGGGAGGGGCCAGATGGGCGAACCAAAAAGAAAAAAAATCTACGGATAGCGCATCGCCCCTCCGCTAAAGAAAGCACGGAAAAACCAGATGAAAGACAGATGCTTCGTGTACCCGCCCGGACGCCCGGGATGTCTTCCAGATGCGACACATTCGGGCTCCCAACTTCATCTCCGCTCAGGTATGCGCCAAGTCTTAAACTGATTATTACCAGCTTTCCATTTATACTACCAGCTCCATCGTTCAGCTACGAGGAGTCATCGGTACCAAGATCCTCAGCCTTACATTCCGATCCCCCACAAAGCATGACGGACCGCGTCGAAAACTGAGCCTCTGACACCGACGGTGGTCCCACTCTGAGGCCAAGCCAAAAAGGTTCCCCAGAGCTGTCGATAGAAGACTTACCCGGTATTCGGCATCGGCTGACATCGCTCTCAGCCAGGATGGACAACCTAACTTACATCTCCCTGAGCCAATGTCGTGCAAGTACCGATGGTCAGTCGCTCGGTATCGCGTCTTGCGCCCCGGAACCCTATCATGCGTCCCTTAACTCGTCCGTGGGAAGTACGGCGGTGAGCCCTCCGTAGTCATACCCCGATCGGTCGCAAGGTCGGTCGTTTTGGGGCGAACACACCGGCCCCAGGACGAGCGAAGGGGCGCCGAGTGTGGTGTTATTCCTTGGTAATCGACATCGGCAATACTATAGGAGAGTTAGAAAGAGGCCGGGAACTAGAGTCCGACCAGGGGAAGGGCGCAAGCACGGCCAAACCATTCGCTCCAGGGCGCGATACGCCTGCGCGGATTAAACTTATACGAGCACATCCGACGCCAGTGCGGCTGAAACCAACAATTGCGACGGGCGCTAGTAGAGGGAACTGGGGCGGATGTGCGGGGAAGCGAAGATTTGCAGAAGCCAAAGGGACTTGGACAACACAAGCTTAGGACTGCGCCGACAGAGGAGGAGCTTCGACAGAGCGGCAATTAACAGCCCCTTCGGGCGACGGGAAGCCATAATCTGGGAATTGCGACCCACTAAGATTGTAACACTCGAATCAGCTATAGACAGAGCATAGGCACACTAAACACGAACGTCGCCGCATGGGGGTGACAGAACAGAGAAGGGAGGGACTAGACGAAAGACGATCCAAGGAGCAGCGGATCGATATAGTAGCGCGCAGCAAGAGAGAAAGGAGGGGCTGTGATCCCGATGGCGCGGCGGTGCCCAGAGCTGCCCAACCTAAGTCGTCGGACCGCGCGATAGACACGAAGGAGAACACGACCGAGCAGCAACGGCGCCATATATGCAGGGGAGCCTACGCGAACGCGCAAATGACTTGAACGAGAAGCAAGTGGGGCGCGGGAAGGCGCTCGCGCGGGTCCGCGAGGCCGGCGCGGGGGGCGGGGCCGGGGGCGGCGACACCGACCCCGCCCGCCTGGGCGGGACGCACCCGACCATCCGTGCGCGCTCAGTCTCGCAACCGAGGACCAAATACGGCCTAGAATCGCGAGGGCAAAGGAAGGAACACCAGCCTACCGCACCAGCCATCCGGAAGCGGGGACGCAGAGGCACCAGTCCAACTTGCAGGCAGGACGAAACAAGGACGGGCGACTGTAGTCAAACGGTCGAACATTCATTCGAGACGCCCCGAACCCTGAAGACCAAATCCGGGCATGACGGAAAAATAGAGAAGGATGAACATACCGTGTATCAATCCCGAGAAATTGATAGATCCGCTGCACGCAATGTTTGAAAGTTGATCCAAAACTTCTGAGTTGTAAATCTTAAACCATTTCTTAACTGACGATTCATTCTGGAACATGACGATCACCCTATCTGCTGTCATCTAATTTCCGCTTGCTACTTATCCCTTCTATGCAACCTGATTAATCTTTCGACACCTTGTTTCATTCTAAAGGCGATACTGCGAATTGATATCTGCTTCTTTAGGCGATGTACGAAAAACAGTCGGCTCTTCCAAGTGCTTTAAGAAATCGGCTAGATCAACCGACTTCAAGAATCGATCCACGACGGCTAGGGTAAGATTTCTTGAGATATTTTCCGGTTAAGCGCTTTAGCAACTCTGTCCAGATAGCAAGATCCCTTCAAACTAGCAATTTAACCAGGACACACACGGACACGATTTCTACCGATAGGGCCCTTCCCAATAGGTCCCATTTCAAACATTTATATATCATCTGGACGGCCCCAGCCGAAGAGGTGCGACCGGCAAAGGCAACTTCCACAACGAGATCTCCTCGGCAAACGACTTATTCCCACCTCTTTGTGTTGTAAGGTGCGCGAGGGCGTGCCTTAGCCTTCGTTTCGGGCTGCATCGCCTCCTCGTCAACGCGCCTTAACCGATTCTAGGCTAAATCTTCAACTTTCATTCTAGTCATTTAAGTCTATATAATTCAATCGCTGTCAACTAATTCTGCAAGAAGACTTCTACCTCCAGAGCGGCATAAAGAGTTAGGTTGGTCCCGGATGGCATCCAAGGAAGTAGCCCAGCCTCGATGCATCCATATAAACTAGCATAACTAGAGGATCCTACGACGGCCAGCCGAGACGACCGAGCAAGACCACGGCAGGCACCGCCATCGAGATAGACGCGGATGAACATGCAACACTGACGGGCAGTAGCCACTAGTGAAACTCGGGGCTAATGTAGTATTGCCAATCGCGAGTGCGCTTGCTCTCATCAAGTTTTCCGCTTAACGTCAAACTTGATCCAAACTCCTGTCTCTAGAAACGCGGTTCTGTTTCCCATCTAGGCGCCACCCCACGGAGCGATTATAGGCGACAATTCATCGGCTTCAATTCCATACTGGCCAGCGAAGACTGTTGAAACTCATCAGCCACCAAAGAGGCACACCGCGCGGAGATATCAGTTAAGTTATCTCTGAGGAATCCCAAACGAGCTAATCTAACTAATGTACCATTTTGCACAAACTCGAACCGGGCTCTTGACGTAACTCGTCTTACGAAAGGAACCGCCTCCCCCTGGTAAAAATAATCACGTTGCCAGCCAATATGAAGCTTTTGCCGCTATTAACTTGAGGTGGAGGGGAAAAGCGCTGGCGCCCGCCAAGATCATGTCAATTCCACCAACTCCTGACACGGCACATGCCGTCTATACGGATGCTAGGATTCATAGCGATGCTCGCCGCA